>CM034238.1:23799245-24399245 GCA_019916065.1 Vitellaria paradoxa
TTATATCTATGGAGAGGGCCAAGAAGACGAAGAAAAAAGTCATGGTTCGAACCTCATCTTCGATGGAAAAGACTAGCCCAAAGACCCGACCAAGAGAATGAAAGAGAGCAATGAAGGAAAAGCTGGCCGGTCCCGACCCCCTCTCCAGACGGTCGGGACCACAGAAAGTTAAAAACTTCAGACGGTCCCGACCCCCTCTCCAAACGGTCGGGACCATCCGTGATTTACAATTGCCGCGTGAAAGCTCCTCTTCTAGGGTTTTGTGGCATCTATATAAAGACCCATTGCACGGTCAAGAGGAGGGGGAAGCACCTTTTAATTTCGCACCTTCTATTAAGTATTAGAATAGAATTTTGAGAGTTTTTAGATTAGGTTTTAAGCTTGCATGCGTGGATTCATGATTCTTGTTGGAGCTTTCATCGTCGTCTTTGTAGTGATTCTTCACTTAATCTTTTACATTCGCTTTACGTTGTAAGTTGCACTTTAATCTACTTCGTTTTATTTCGTTTGGTTTCGTAATATCATGTTTTTCTTGTTTCAATTCTCTTTCCGTATGATTGAATGCTATTTAATTGTTTTAAGATGCTTCAAGTAGTTTTAGCGTAAAACCCTAATCTTGATTCAACGAATCAAGAAAGGGTAGTTCACGAAAAGCCTTGGGGTGTTCGTAGTCCCTTCGCGTAGGTTACGAAACCCTTCGCGTAGGTTGCGAAACCTTTCGCGTAGGTTGCGAAACCTTTCGCGAAGGGATTTACCTTTTACAAATCTATTTTTTTTTCTATCTCGAAAACATTCGAATACGAAAATCCTTAACCAAATCCGTGTGAGATCACTGGTATGGATTTTCGTAACCAATCTTCAAATACTTTCGAATAGTCTTAAAAATTAGATTTTATTAATTTTTGGAGTTTAATTGAAAAACCCTAGGAAACAAAGGTCTTTAACCATATCCGCTTGATATCACTGGTACTGACCTTTGATTATAACACTTTTAAAACTTTTCAAATTAAACCCTGTTCTTCAAACAAACACACCCCAAGGCAAAGTAGTGAACTACCCGGACTTGACGTTGGATCAAGATCTTTATTCCTATTGAATTAAAATCCAACTTAGTTTTAGTTATAATTGCGTTATTAATTTTATTTTAATTTTTCGCTATCTAACTTAAGTCTCATTGAAATTCAGATTTTCTTATTTATTTTAATCTTAATTAATTGAAATCGAATTCATCTTTAATTTTGTTGAACTTTAGAACTTAGCAAACTTGAATTTCCAAACTTACTTTCCCTTAGTTTTTAGAATTCCTTTCACATCTTAGAAACTAAATAACATTAGGCTCCCTGTGAATTCGACCTCGGACTCACCGAGTTTTAAAACTACGACTGCCCTCTTGCACTTGAGAGGTAGAACCCGAAACACTTTTTAGGGTCGGTCATTAAGCATAGGGATACAGAAGATAAGCTGGAAAGAGATTAATTTCTCTTAAATATTTCATCAGAAGAGTTATCTATTTTTTTCTTCTTCTTGCGCAGAGCTGGAGGACTTTATTTTTTTTCTGTAACAATTGTTGGATGATTGTAATTATTAAACTTAGACCTAATTTGCTTTTAATTGGTATGTGATGTTAATCGTGTGGTTGGGACACTTAGATGGCTCTGTAATATTTTTCTCTATCTTTATTTTGTGCCCTATAGTTGAAATCCCATCAAATGATTTAGTCCAATGACATATAAATATTGTTGGATAAACAAGGGATTTTGAATGTCTTAAATTTTTCTTGCAGGTCAACTCCAGTTTGAAAGAAAAATTCTAGGGTATGACAGAGTATTATTATCATCTTATTTTTATACCTAACAAATAAATTCTAAGTCACCCTCAGGCATTCGAGTTATGAAAATCCAGGGCGTGACAAATATACCACTCGTAGAGTGCAAATAGGTTCACTAACTAAAATTTAGTTAATTTAATTTTAAGTTAAAACTAAATCGAATTAGTTTAGTTAATTTGATTCTTCCTCAAATTTCGATAACCAAAAAAAAATTGACTAATTTAACGTTTGATTTCAATTCTACCTTAATAAACACTCTTAAAATCCTTCACCTATTTTAAGTAAAATTATACGAGGTGCATGACAAATTTCAAATTGAGTGCAATTATTTTGTTTCACTCACCAACCAAACCCACGTATACATTTTTGAGTGCAAATGCGGGGAGCAGCCACTGCAGTAAAAAAGAAAGCTTCCTTCTCTGCTTAATTGCTTTCATGTGATCAAAGCATGCAAACAAAGCATGAAAAGCATTTAAGCATGCGCTATTCTCTCTTGCTCTCTCTCTCTCTCTCTCTATATATATATATTACTCTCCTTGGATCACACACAAATGCCCTTTTCTTGAGCCACTTTAATACAAATCATGCATTGCATCGCATTCCCATCTCCTAGTCATAATGTCATTGGAAACCCCCCCCAGCATCTCTCTCTTCCTCTCTCTGTGGTAATAACTTTACCACCCATGCATGTTTCCCATTTTCACCCTTTCTCTTTCAGCCAAAGTCCTCAGCCACTTTATTCTCAATCAAACTTTGCTTCAGCAAAGATGTCAGCTGCCAAATTAAACTCCTAGGAGTTTTAGTTATATCTATGCGTATTTCTTTTGGAAGTTTTAGTTATATCTATGTATATATCTATTTTGTTTTTGGATGAAAGAAAAATGTTGCTGTCGAGATTTTATTAAATGCTCGCACTTGTGACGAAGGAATATTGTAGTTACAAATGTAATTATTTTTCCAAGCATCGTAATCACACACGTATGGATAAATGTATTTAGGTTTCAAAAATTCAGTCATGTTAAAGGGCTTGATCCTGTCTTTGTTTCTCTCTTTTTCGAATTGTACAATAAGGCACTGTTACAAGCAGTCTGGAAGAACACTTGTCTATGTTGCTTTTGGAATTTGTGCAAGGGGTCGATATAACACCGGTGAGAATGATTACTAAGTAGTCGTTTGGGGTGTTGAAAAAATAATTTTTTTTTTTTTTTTTGTAATTTTTGTCCTGCTATCACGTGTCATTTTAGAAAAAGTTGTGTTTGATAAAATTTTGTGAAAATATGACATAATTAGAAAAAGTTGAAAAAAATTAGAGAAATTTGAATTTTTATTTTTTTGGGTGTAAAAATTTAAAGAAAGTTGAAAATGTTGAGAAAATTGGATCATTTGACCTTCATAACTTTGTTTATGCACACAATTGTAATTAATTTTGAAATAAATGTGAGATGACATCTATAACATAGAAGTTAAAAAATGTTTACAGTGACTTAATTATATCTAATGTAGATTCAGATATGTGCCACAAAAAAATAAAAAAAAAATAGATCTAAGTAGAAAATGTAAAAAAGGTAAAAGGTGCATGAATTAAAGAGTTTTAAATAGCCACATCGAAAATAAAATCTTAATAAAAATAAATGAAAAATAATTCATGTTGTCAACTTAATTAGTTTAAAACTAAAAATTTGTTGAATTTAGTGGACTGTTAAATTAGAAAATTAAAAATAATTAAATATTTATTTTTTTCTCTTTTTTTTTTTTCCTTTGTCAGACCCATAAGTCAAACGGTATTTAAATATTTGAATATGCCTAAATTAATGTAGTTGTAGCTATAGTCTCCTACCATGTGTTTACTTTATTCTAGCAGAGTAGGGTGGATTATTGGGTAAACTATTTTTCCTTCATTGATCCCTCCCATGAGGGGAAAAATGAAAAGAAAAAGATACGACATAATCAAGTGACATAATTGTATAATCTTGATAATTTATAAGTGTGAGTTTTATGTACATTAGGATGGTATAATTGTGATGGTAACCAACAGCCCTTAAATAAAAATTAGATTTTAAAAATTTAAGCAGCATTTGGTTTATTTTTATTTTTTATTTTTCATATTTTATACTTTAAAAATCCCCAACATAAGGAAACAGAAAATATTCTTTTTACTTATTTTGAGAATTTTTTATTTTATGTTAAATACGCCTAAAATAATTTTTTGTCATTTTTCATTTTATGTACAAACTCATTTTCAGTTGTTTAAGATAAATTTTGAAAATACAAGTAACCCAATGTGTTTTGAGCTATTTTTTTCTATTTTTCAAAGTTTAAAATGACAAATGAGTTCAAAAAAAAAATAAAAAATAAAAAAACAAACTAAATACCACCTTAAATTAATATAGATCGTGACATTTATATGTAAATGGCCCAGTGTACAGTGAGTGGTTAGCTCTCATTAAATAAATGCAATGCATTTCGGCATTTTGTCTCCCGCCATGTTTAATACCAGAAAGATGGTGACAAGTCATGAGAGATATATATATATATATATATATATATATATTAACATATATATAAATATTATCAAGTCCAACTCTATTAAAAGTGTTATCACTCGGATTGAGGGATGCATGCAAGAGCCCATGTGGTTGGAGTAGTCTTTCAATCCTCCCCAAAATTTAGTGTGCTTCAATGTATATATATTTATCAAGAGATAATAATTCCACACCAAGATATAAGATTGATGACATGAGATGTCTTACATACATAACTTGATAGGTGGAGTCCTTTTCGGAGCTTTAAGATCAGATTCTTATCCATCATTAGTTGAAAGCAATCAATTTAATTAATTAATTGTGGGCTTATTTGACTTGAACATACTAGATTAATAAAAAAAAAAAAAAATAGTTCATCTGGTCGCAAACGCTCTCTAGCTAGTGCGGGGTAGGAGAGGGTATGCGCATTTGTACGCAGCCTCACCTTTGCATTTGCATGCAAAGAGACTGTTTCCACGCTTCGAAGGTCACCAGTAAAGTAATTTACCATTATGCCAAGACTCGCTAGCATACTAGATTAATAACATTTGAAAATTAAATGAAGATCCAATTACCAGTTACCTATCGTCTCTCTTTAGTCTCCTTGTCTCTTTCACTGTGGCCCATTAGGCATGTACACGCTGAGGGAATAAAGAGCAAAGAGAAGATGCAAAGAAAGATTTCAAGAAAAGCAAATAACAAAGCAAGCAGATTTCAGATCTCTCTCTCTCTCTCTTTCTCTCTCTATATAGGTACAAAATTAAATAATATGTTTATGAGAATCGTATCACATACATGAACATATGAACCCTTTTGTCAGCATCTCATGCGAATATTTAATTACTAAAACATATGTGCGGGGATAAAAAGTCTGAAAAACTGGACGAAGAGATTCTTGATTAAGAATTCTCTAATGACAAAGTGAAAAGAAGCTTAAGAGAATAATAAGTAAGATACAAGTGTTTAGTTGACAATAGTGAACATAACTGATTTTTTGTGTTAAATGTTGTATTTATAATAAGATAGAATGATTAAGCAACCGAGATAATAATTAAAAAAGAAATAATTTTCCATTTCTTACGCGAATATCTTGTATATATAACGGTTTACTTTGTATTAAATGCCTATAACTAAATACTATGTGGAAAGAATCAGGTGGTGGATGAGATGTGACCATAAAGAATGTCCAAACGTTACATCAGTTTGTCACTTGTGAGGTAACAAACAAATTTAGTTAAGAAAAAAGTAATAAAAATGAACCGAATTTATTATTAGACAACAATTATAGTTAAGATTAAACCAACATTTATACCTTTTGTTCTGAGACCCAATTGCTGTGATCGAAAACTGAATAGAACTAATACCAAATATCTCTCTACTCAACACACACATGCCTGGGATGATGCCACGTGTATTTAGTATTTTTTATACCAACAATATATAATCTTGTTGTTAGAATATTAATATTATAGAATATTTATATTTAGTATGTCCCCTAAGATTTCAACCTCGTATAGAAATTCCCTATACCTTGTATAGCAATTCCGTAGTTTATATATCTTGTGTAACTATTCAATTGATGAATATGTAATAATTATTACTATTTTTCTTTTCTCTCCAACTCAATTGTTCTACAATTCTAAAATAGTATCAAGAGTTATGGCTACTTAATCATTTCTAAATCCGATGCGTCTCCACCTAAAACAATATAGAAAACTCAAATTTTTTTTTCTTTTCTGTATTCTTTCAACTGTTTTCGATTCCTGGACTTGCCTTTGCCCCTTGAATTTCAGCATCTAGCTATCATCACATTCTTCTCGCCGAGATGAGGCCAGTCCGCCTCTCATGAGCCAAACCGCTGCTGCACGCTCTTTCACGCGCCGCCACAAGATTTCTGGGCTCTGGTCCACCAGCCACGCACTTCCACGCACCTTCTCATGGCTCAAATCCAACCAACTAGCCACCCAGCCACTTTGCTTTCACAAGGCTCAACTCACAGTCACGGGCTCTAGCGCGGCTCAGGCACGGCTCAGACTAAGTCATTTTACTCCCCCATGACTCAAACCGGTTTACTCTCCAGTTCACTTAACACTTATTCTTTTGTAGATAGAAGTGTTTGGAGGTGTAAAAATTAGTATAAATTTGTAAAAGTTATATTTTCATAGTTTGTGCAATAAATAAAAAATTTAAACTTTGTACAAATTTGTAAACTTTTACAAAATTTTGTTGAGCTCCAGAAGAATAGTAAAGGCACAATTGACTGTAAAAATTCAATAATTTACGTATAGAAGTTTAAGTCACAGTTGGGAACTAAAAGGAAACTCATAAATGACCACGTCATTGCTTAACATTGACAATGTTTCCAAATGAGACTATGTAAAGTGACACAGGACCAAGTTAAAGGTAAGGAAGGGAAAATGAAAGTTTTGATCAAAGTAAGTAATGCCAAAAATAGATAAGCAAGGAGTATGCAAGCATGGGACAAAATAAAGTCATAAAATGCCAGAAATTCAAAGCAAAATTTGCTTTTTCTACTTTTTATAATTTATCCATCAGATTGTCAATCATTAATCAGAAGGTGGTGGTGGGGTAATTAGTATTAGTAGTGAAGAGAGAGAGAGAAAGAGAGAGAGAGAGGAGAGAGAGAGAAAGAGAGAGAGGGTACTACTAATGGATCGTGTAAAAGGAAAGGTAGTCTTTTTATGTCTGTATGTGTGTATTTTGTTCTTAAAATTGCTTTGAATCTCATGCCCTGTTGGGAAGAATAATGTTTGGGTTGGTGGCATTTCATTCCATGGCCATTAAGTTTGAGTCTCTGTCTGGCTAGTCCAGACAAAAATTAAAAAGTGAATGGGAATGTTCTTCCCAACGGCTAGTTCTCTTTGCTTTTTGGTCTTTCAAAATTCATTAAAAGAGAAAGGGAAAAGAATTAATTATATATACCACTGGATGAGGACCCCCAAAGGGAGAGAAAGCGCAGCTACCTCCCCACCCCCCAATTAATGTTCCAAATCACTACACATATAATTGTCACAATTTAGAAACAGCTCATAAGCCATGACATCTAGTCTTCATTCTAGAGGTAGCCTTAATTTGCAAATTAAAAAGATCAATTGAACCTTCCATTGGTTGGTATTTAATTAATTTGGCTTTGCAATAACTAGCTTTGAGTACCTAGATTAAGCATTGGATGTTAAGGTTCAAACATATGGTATCAAAAATCATGAAGATTATCTTAAGTTACATAGTTTTGAAAAGTAGTAATAATCAGTAATGATAACAGAAAATAATGGATGTAATGAAAGTATAACATGAAATAACAGAGGTTTAATGGGAATAGAGAGACTCAAAAATATTATGACGTTACGTGATGATAATGATCAATTTTTAAAACTATAATAAGTGGCAAGGTTAGATGCAGGCACCTAATTGTAAATTTGAAAAGGTCGCAAATTCGATTATGCAAAGAGGCATTCTTATAGTCATTCTCTTTTGACTTCATATTAATTTGATTTAAGTGGGGGTGCGAATATAGAGGGTGGACGCATTTTTTTTTCTAAGTTTACTTTCCGACCACGAGCCTAACGAGTGCTTCTTGGTCATTGAAAAAGAAAAAGGGAAAAAAAAAAAAAAATCTGGTCCCTAGCTTCGAATATTTCATCCAATCTTAGGAAATATATATGATTGCAGTAACTACTAGAGTCATTAAAGTCACCCACCTTAAACACAAGGCTCACAAATATTCAGGTTAATTATCGCATGGTAGTAACTTTATATAATAATGACCCCTTTGTGTCTAATTATATATATATATACGTATTAGTTAATGTCCGTGCAAATTATGAACCATTCAGCTCTCCTCCTTTCATGCAACATATATAACTGTTATATTAACCGATATGTTTTATTATATAAATATACTATTGTAATTTAAGATACAAAAATGGCTCTAGACAAGTAACAGTAGATTATTTAAGTTTTATCTGAAAATATTATCGAATTTAAAAATAAATTTAAAATTGGCTCCTTAAATTTTTGAATTGATCTCAAATGAAATTTTAATTAGAGCTTGAATAACTAATTAACTATTTATTTTAATTATATGGATTTAAGTTTATATAGGGCTTAATTCAAAATAACTACACTGCTACAAATATTGTATTCAAATTAGGGTTACTATATATTATAATAAAACCATCCCAATTAAACTTTTAACGAAGCGAACACGGACCAAAGTTTAAAGAATTATTCTGTTGGTTTGCTTCTTCCGTTGATTTGGGTGTTTTTGTGAAAAATTAAAGTAACATTTGGTTTGTATTTTTATTTTTTATTTTTTATTTTTTTTTTTTGTTTCTGGATTCATATTTAAAAAATACTGATAATGCATTAGATTTGATATTTTTTATTTTGTGTTTCGAGATTTTCTTTATTTTTTTGTTAAAAAGACTCAAAATGATTTTTGGTATTTTTCATTTTGTGTAAATCTCTTTTCTATTTTTTAAAACAGTTTTGAAAACATAAACAACTAAATGTATTTTAAATTATTTGTCTTATTTTTAAAAATATAAAATAAAAAAATAGATGCAAAACAGGTATAATAAACCCAACATGCCACCTTCTAGTGGCCCATGCAGGAACTATCCCGAATTGTAAGCAATGCATCGCATGCTATTTTATGGCCGAGGAAAAAGTTTAGTGAATGCACAAAAGGAGAAATTGTCTCGGAAATTTGAGAACATGAAACTTTGGGAACACAAATTAAATAGAACAAAATGATACAGATTGCACGAGTGTGAGATGAGCTAAAATGATAGTCTATCTGCAGCTTTCAAAAAGCTAACATGCAAGGGAGGATAATGCTATATTCTGAAATTTTCAATGCCAAGGAACCAAAACAAAAGATCCTGAGGGTGCTATATTGGTGAAAGTATGAACTTGGTACTCCCACTTCTTGTGTATGAGAGGGCCGGTGAGAGATATAAATGGAAGAAAAGTGGGTACATAGAGTGTGAAGTTAGCAAACGTGATGTCCCATATATATATATATATATGGTGGTGGTCACCCTTTAAAAGTGATGCACTGCAGAGAACGTGTTATTGAGTATTTGCCTAACAATGCTTATGCAACTTCTACAAAACTCTCGCATATCAGTCTCTCGTCCGGGTATATGAAAATTAGAGTTCGAAGTAGGGTATGAGACATAAAAAAGAGAAGCTGACATCAAGTTTCTCGGTGACGTCAAGTTTCGATATCAGTTTGGTGATGTCAAGTTTGAAAACTATTGAATTAAAAATATATGAATGCATTTGAATCATTACATTTTAATTCAATAGTTTCCGATTTTGACATTAAAAATACGTAAATATATCTGAATCATTAAATTTTAATTCAATTGTCTCGATTTTGATATCACTCTGAATTGACATCAAAACTAATATCAGCTACCAAATCGATAGGACTTCCGACCATGCAGAGGTAAGAGTAAGACTTAATTTTTTTTTTTGAAGTGTGTAAATTTAGATTAATGGGAGTAATTATAAGATCTTGGAACATTCCTTCATTTACAAAATTGTATACATCCATACATCTATACTAGAGGTTGAGATTCCCCAATATGTCTAAAAGTTACTATTTAATACATTATACTGCAATTTTATAGATTGAAAAGTTCTCACTTTAACTTCATGCTTGATAGCCCTCAAAATGCCTTGACAAGTGTTGGAGCCTGGAGGTCCCTTTAAAGTGTTCCGCTCCAACCAAATATGGTGAGACTTGATTTCAGGGTTAGATTGGACTAGTGTACGGTATTGGAGAGAGGACACTAATCCATTCCGGTCAGCAGTGAGGAGAGACGGTAAAAAGTGAAGTGCACCATATGGGTCCTCTTGGTCCATTTGGATATGCGCTACTATTTCAATCTAACGGTAGAGGGAAGCACTACAGGGTGAACTGCATTGCAGACCCTTGATCCAGTTCAGAGATGATAATGTACACTGCCAATAAATAATTGCAAAGGCTGTTCTCGAGTAGCAACATCAAAGCTTATCCTCAAATTTTGAATTCCGGCGAAAGCTGAATTCGAATGTTCCATTGTTCAAATCATTAAGGTTCCGTTTAATTTGTTGTAAAGTTTTAAAAATTTATAAAAATTTATAAAAATTATTTATTTTTTATTTCACTGCATGAATTATGAACCACAATTTATCTGACTTTATCTCATTTTTTATTATTTCAAACATACCATAACTTGTAATTTTGAAATTAGCATGATTTTTCATATTCTTCTTACCTTCAAAAAAAAAAAAAAAAAAAAGGAAAAAAAGGTATGAATTATTAAAGTACCGTATGGTGGGTTAAAACCAGCATCATAATTTGATAAATAGATGTTTAGCAAAATACCAAATTTTATCACTTTTATACTCAGCAGCAATAATTTACTCAACTAAGAAGTTACTAAAATTTTTATTGAACACACAAAAGGTTGCTAAAAGTTGATAAAAATTTTATCAAACATGTAAATTATATTAAAAATTATTAAAAATTACTACTTATTTTTTACCAAATGGACAAAAAATTTCATTTACCAACTTTTGGCCAAAAATGTTAAATGTATTAAAAATTAGACTTCCAAATAGACCCAAAGTATTAACTAATATAACCAATGATTAATTATTCTTGATTTAATAATTGATTCAATTCAATACTAGCTCTGAATTAGAGAAATATTATGGTAACATTTCATTTGAAATGATATGGTTGAAATTAAGTAACGTATGACTGAAGGACAGGATCAATTATAAATTCTCACATCCTTCATTTTATATAATATAGGAATAAAAATGTTTTTGGTTCAACATATTCACTAGAATTATTTTTTTTTTTTTTGGGTATTGGGTTTTAATATAAATAGTTGGTGATAGAGTTCGAGTAGGAATTAAGTATTGATTAATTTCTCGTGATCAATGATTTAGAAATTAAGAGGATCTTAAGTTTTCAATAGAAAATAAAAAAAATATATTATTGGAGATGATAAAACTCAAAAAAAAAAAAAAAAAAGATAGATTCGAAAAGTACAAGCACAAGTGGTCATCATGAGAGACAATTTGCATCCAAGCAAACAATTTTCCACATTTGACTGCAGCATCCTCTAAAGCCTGAAAGTATAGATGAATTTTAAAAAGCATGCTCAGAGAGAGAGAGAGAGAAAGAGAGATAGCGAGAGAGACTTTATAAATGAAAATGATTGGCAAGTTAAAGGAAGCTTTGGTTACCGAAAACAATGAACCATAGCTAAAAGGTTGTCTGGGACTATTAGAACTGGGAAAGGAAAAAAAGAGAGGTTGTTAGTTGAGATTAATTATTAATCAAAAGTTGGCATATATATTTATATATGTTTATATATATATATATATATAAAGTAATTGAGTTGCAAATTTTTTGAATATTTCTGAGGATAAACTTCGTCAGCCAGAAACAAATTGCTTATATGCTTTGAAAAATATAACAGAAGTTCTGTTTTGAATTACAATCATTACTATCTAAAATCCTTTATTCCAACCTTTGGTTTCCAAGAAAAGCAAAGAAAATAAAGCTCGGAATCCAATGTTTTTCTTTCTTTTTTTTTTTTTTTTTTTCATTTTTGTCTTTGGAAAATGAAAAGTAGCTCAGCTCAGCTAAGACTTCCAGTTGAGTGTGGTAAAGTTCAAGTTTATAGAAACCATATATAGCTAACGTTTGGACTGCTATATTCTCTTTTCCACCAAAATGTTTTTGCTAGCCAATAGAAAATAGTGAGACACACTAGCATTTGTACATTGTCATGAAACAAGGTATAATCGATTGATTGATGCATATAATTAAGTAATGTCTTTCACGAAATATAGGAATAACTAATGAGTGGTGCAACTGAATTTCGGCTTGTAGAAGGGTTTGGGACGCAAGGGGAAACAAGTGAAAGTGAAACGTTGAGCAGATAGACTCTCGTTTATCTTTTTAATTCAAGAATACTCAGAAAATAATATAGATTTTTTGTGAAAAATAATTATCTAATAATAATTTTATTAATTAAAAATCACTTAAAGAGTCTTGTAAACTTACGAAGTTTAATAAAAAAAAACAAAACCTTAATAAAACATAATTAAAATTTGAAAAAAAAATAACTATTAACCCTAAAAATTCCTATTTTAACACTAATTAAACTAAATAATATATTTTAAAATATATTTAGAAAACATAAATAAATATTCTAAAGCTAATCATAAATAAATAAACTTGATATCTCTAAATATGATTTTTCGGATAAATATTTAAAACAAATAGGAAACTTCTTGATAAATTCTTAATTATTACAATTTTTAGACAGCTTCAGTAGGAATAAGATTAAAAATTTCGTTACTGTATACCGTTGTAATGCTAAAGTTTGTGTAAGTTTAAATTTATGCCAAGCCCTTGTGAGTTTCTATGTGATCAAAATGGGCAAAAGAAAAAAATAATAACCAAAATAAAAAAGGAAATTCATAATGAGAGGTTTTGGATTGCATCTAATGTTAGAAACGTTCATTGTTTCATTATATGGGACGAAGACAGAAATGCGGTACATTTTTATTCTAAAATATAAATGCATTTTTTTCTTAATATGACACTTTAGGTTTTATTTTTTTCATATAAAATTTAAATATATTGATTATTATCATGCAAATTGTTATCAATTTATTATTTTCAAATGTCTTTTCTATTAAAAATATAATATAATTATACTTTTTGAATTATTAAATTTAGTTCACAAGAGTGTTATTAAACCACGTTCTGAAAGGTACATAAAACATAGTTTGCCAAAATAGTAGTGACTATAGAACAATATATATATATATATATATATTTTTATACAGCAACATTTGGTTGTTATTGGAATCCAATTAATTTTTTAATTCATAAACTATAACAAGATATATATCTATATGTATATATAGTTAATATACGAAATATCTAGTGGTAAGTTGATATCACTATTTAGATGCTACTAATCTATAAATTATGTTCAACCAAAACATACGAGCCTTCTTTAGAAATCTAATGAAATTCTACCTACAATCATTTCTGCAAACAGAGAAGTTTTTAGTTTAATTATTTCTTTTTCAGCTAGGCATTGAATATATATAGCCCGTTTGGTACACCAAACTTTAGTGAAAATTTTTTAAAAATCTCTATTACATTTTTATACATTCTTACCTTATCGAAGTTTGAAAAAAATTCAATACATTTTAAAAAAAAAGTCGATAACTAGAATTTGGTTAATTAAATAGCAAAAATTTTTTTGCCATTCTTACCATAGACTCTCAAATTATTAAATGACACCTACTGTGACTAAATTTTCTGGGGTCTTAGAAACCGTTTTAACGGATTTTCATAATCAACTTCCGTCCAAATAGGTTGTAGAAATTATTTCAACGCCAACCCACTTCTTGACTTCGTTGAAAGGGACCGCATAGTCCCGTTGGAATGATTCGTTGAACATATTTGGGATTTGAACTGCAGAGGTGCCGGATTCATGGAATACAACTAACGAAATGTATTTTCTCTTTTCATCCCAACACACAGGCTACCAATAGACTTGTAAAAAGAAAGAAAACAAACGTTCTCAATCTATTTACACTTACTTTGGAAGAAAAACTAGAGAATTTTCAAAACCCAAGACCCATCATGGCCAATATGAGCTTTCAATGACAAAAAATGAAAATAAAAAGTGCAAATGAAAGGAAATCCAAAGAAATACCTTTCAATTTGAGCACGAGAAAGACGAACGGTGTGAAACGGTGGCATTTCGAGTCCGATTTGGTCTATAAAGAAGTTATAACTGATACAAAATTTTGAATTCGTCCAAACGGCAATCCAATCCATCGGAACGGAAATCCTACTGTTCATCTCCAAAAAATATAGTTTGAGATGTGTATACTAAACTCAAAAAGTTTCCCTAAATCACATTTTATTTTATTTTTTATCACTCTAAATACACTCATAGTTGGTAAGTAGAGGCAGTATTACTTATTACTTTCCCCTATTATTCCATATGATAATTAAGTAGCACTCCCACATCATAAAAAGTAAATGGAAAAAATCAATAGCACATCTAATTAATCATTTTAAACTTGGAACATTCAACTCAATACAGATAATTTTGGCTGGCAGTGGTTGAGACAGACGGGTGCATCTGGTTCTTCTGTCAAAGAAAGAAATTTTGTCTCTGATCTGAGAGTGTATATCTATATATCTTGAAAATTGTGATCAAAAGATGTGTCATCAACCCCATTTATATCTTGTGGTCCCTTGTTACACAGTACCATAATTAACGCTTCCAAACAACACCCCCCTCTCAGTTTTAGAATTGTAGCAAATACTTTCTTTTACCGCAGTAAACAAAATCCAAAAAAGGGTTATTGAATTATTTGACATCAAATTTTCATGTAAAATTACAAAAAAGAAAAAAAAAATTCATTGAAGCTATAGGGAACTATTTGAACTTGTGGGAAAGAAATAGAAAGTGTGAGAAAATGACAAGGAGAAAAAAATGGAGAGAAAAATAAAAGAAAATGTGTTAAATTTACTTTGATAATTTTCCCTATCCCTTCTCTCCAAACCCAATAATCAAACAAGGAAAAGAGAAATGTTTTTATTTTTCTTATTTTTTACTTTTCTTCTCCCCAAATCAAATGGATTGTAAGGCTTGGTTCGGTTATGAAAAAATTAATTTTTAATTTTTTTGTAACTTTTTTCGTTTTATATGACTTTTTTTTCACTAAATTTTAATTTTTTTCTTAGAAGTACTTTTAGCCATGTTAATAGCATTTGCCAAAAATAAATAAATAAATAAATAAGGGAAAAGAAAAGAACAATTCAAAAAAATTACCCTTGTTTAGATGAAAGCTATTTGTTTGAGTAAAAAAAAAGAATGAAAAAGCTGTTTTTTTTTATAACTTTACCAAAATGGACATAATTATTTCAATTTTTTTTATGAATGTAATTAACACGTCTGAAAATTATAATTTTTGAAAAAATTAAATTATAATAAAAAAAAGTCATATCAGACAAAAAAATTAGAAGAAAAAAAAATACAAAATACAAAAAAAAAAAACACTTTTTTTCTTTTTTTCTTTCCTAGCCGAACGAAGTATAATGATGAGAAAATACTCTTTTTTCTTTTTCTTTTTTTTTTGCCTAGCCAAACGAAGTGTAATGATGAGACAACACACGTATTCATGCATGCACCTCTTCATAGTCATATATAATATACATACACACACAATAATGAACCTTCTCTTTGTTGATCCATATGGATTTTGAGTTAAATGGGCTTTAACCAGCCATGCATGCACTATATTCGAGTGAGAAATATATAGTTTGTGTGCGTAGAAAAGGAACAAAATTTAAAAAATAAAGCTGTCACGAGTAATTAGCTAGTCGTAGAAGGGACGACAGAGGTGAAGACAAAAAATTAAAGATGGACAAAGGATCTTTTAAGTATGGGGTGCAGTGTGGAATAAAGGCATGGATAATGAAGAATAAAGTGGTTCTGGATAACTTAATAAGGATTCACGAGAAGAAAATGTAAAATTCAATGCAACCAGCTGCAGTAGTTATGACATGGGTGTGATGTAATTACACCTAATATACATATATTACCTATTATGACTCATTTGGTTGGTCAAAAAGTATAATAAAAATAAAAAGATGTGATATAAAAGTGATATGTGTTAAAATTTAATTAGAAGAAAGTATAAAAAATAATTAAAAATTGGTAAATTTTTGTAAATTTTGGTAGGCCAAACGGAGTTTATATATATCATAGTTATGTATAGATATTCCTTTTGTCACAATCATATATATATTGCGAAATTTATTTCATAATAAATGTTACTCCTACCTCAGTTATATTTGTCAAATTACTTGGCCATTGCACATTAGCGGTGCAGTAGATACGTTCTTAATCTTAGGTCGATTTAAAATATTAGGTAGACACGATATGACCATGATCGCGTGCGCACACACACACATTAAGAACTCATGCCTTATTTATTTAACCCCCCGAAAACAACTCGTGCCCTATTTTGAATTCAACAAGACATTGTTTGATATTTACAATATTGTATGTCTTTGGAGTGTTAAATTTTTTTAAAAAATTTTTAATTTACTCTAATTTTTCTAATTTTTTTATCAATAAAATGTACAACTTTTTCCAATTTTTTTTTTATTTTTATCAATTTTTAAATTTTTTTAAATTTTTTGAAAAATATACTAAACAGTCAGTAATTTAAAATTTGATAATTTTTTAATTTTTTTAACAAAATTTGAGACATATATATTAAGAACTCATGACCTATTATGAATTCAACAAATTTTAATTGATAAATAAGAAGCTCATTATTATTACGTAATAGTTTTATAATTTGTTTGAATAGAATGAAATTGGAAGAAAATAAGAAAAATGAAGAGATTTTAGAATCTTTCACTTGTTATTGAATTTTTTTAAGAAAGGAAAAAAAAAAAGAAATGTAAAGGACAGTGAGGTAAAAAATTTTGAAATTTTCATTTTCCCAATGGTGACGGAAATAGAGAGAAGAGAAAATTAAATTAATAAAACTCTCAAAATAATATATTTACTCATAAAATAAAAAATAAAAAAATAAAAAAAATATACTAAGACTAAATAAATTGACAACCCTTCAAAGGATTTAATGATAAGATAATATATGATTTCTTTTCTTTTCATTTGTTCTTAACTTACAAACAAAAAGAAAGAAAATTATTATCCTTTATTTCTTAAACTTACCAATAAATAGACAAATAATATTATCATTTCTCTTCTTTTTAACTAATATTTTCTTTTCTTTTCTTTTCTTTTCTTTTTCTCGTAAGCTCACAAAAAAAGTCTTAGAGAAATTCAATTTTAATTCAATTAAAATTTAATTTCGATTCAATTATAATTCAATCGTTGCCTTATTTGTCTATTATAGTATATACATTCAGGACTGATACACCCATCATTGCTGATATGCACGTATTGAAAATTATTCTAGAGTTTAAATATATTAAATAAAATTCGATACACTAATGGTTAAGAATTGCTGTAAAGTTCTACAATAATGGGGGAGGCGAGGGGAGGGGGGATCTTAATTGTTTTATCTACCCTTTCGCATCAAATTAAATTCAATATCAATTCATTTCATGCCAACGCAGTTACTTCGACGACAAGGTCTGACAAATTTACCAATGAAAATGACCTCTTCATCTTATTGGTTCCAAGCCATCCAATTTTTGGTGAGCTAATGGTACACTAACACTCTCTCTCTTACACCCTTCTTACACTTTACTGGTTATGACGGGTCATGACCAGTATATTCTGTTTAAAATCATCACAACCGTTGGATGTTACTTTCTATGTGCAACTGTGATGATTTTCAATTGAACTATATTGATCATGACCCGTCATAACCAGTGGAGTGTAAGAAGAGTGTAAGTTGTAAGTGTAGCATTACTATTTTTGGTGACCAATCTCCTTCCAAAATAAACATAAATAAATAAATAAAATTAAGGTGAAAGCGATAAAATATATATTTATTGATGAGTTATTAATTACTTTTACTCCGATTGAAAATATTTCTCTATTAAAATTAATTTAATTTTAAAATAAAAAATTAATTTGATTTGATAAATAAAATTTTATATTTAAAACACATGCTTAAATTTAAGAATTGAATTGATTTAAAAAATACTAAATTTAACTATGTTAATAGAAAATAAAAAATATGATAAATATAATATATGAATATGAATTTATCTAATTACTTAGGTGGTTTAAGAATATAATGAATTCTTATCAAATTCTACTATACTCAGTTTGGAATGGTGAATTTGTTAGGATTTAATTTCATTTGGTGAGAATTCTCACCATTTCTTATGTTTGGAATTAAAATAAAATTTTGTGAATTGAATTTGATTTCATTTTATAACTTAAATTTTTTAAGATTTTTATATAATTTTAAATCCAATCCAAAATAATAAAATTTTATGAGAATTTATTTTTTTCTTAAGACATTTAAGTAATTTGACAAATATTGTCATATATCATATTTTTTTAATTTTCTATTATCATGGTCAAATTTGATATTTCTTTTAAATTAATTCAATTCAATTCTTAAACTCAAATTATATTCCAAACACAAAATTTTATTTACCAAACCAAACCAAATCAAATCTTTATTTTAAAATCAAATTAATTATAAGATAAAAATGTTTTCCAATAGAGTGTTAATGTTTTGGATTAAATTTCAAATGATATAAAATTCTCAAATTTTAAATTATGAAATGAAATGAAATTTAACTCATATGATCTTATTTTAATTCTAAACATAAAAATTAGTGAGAATTCTCATCAAATGAAATTAAATTCTATCAAATTCACCATTTGCAATGTAGTGTTATGCTTTTTTAGTAACATCCTTTTTATGACATGTATATAGACACTTAAGATTAATAATTATTATTATTATTTTTTAAAATAACTCAAGGTGTTTCATCTACCTTGTATGCATTAGTAGCTCTTAGGAAGCAAATCTTACCAATTGAATTACTAATTAATGATTATTTCTAATATGTTTTGTTTCATATATATATATATATATATATATATGTATGTATAGCTTGATTTATATGAAACAAACAAACTTAAAACATCAACAAATCCCATTTCAGCTTCAGCCCCTCTTTGACATGCACGTGCACCATGCGTAGCCGTTCAGCAAATGGCAAACTTAAATCAGTTCACTAAAGCAGAATTGCATGCTGATTTACCAAATCGAGATCAACAAATCCAGTCGGTTCAAGATTTTAGGAGCGAGTAGTCTTGAGAGAGTTGATAACGTTAATATATATATATATATATATAATGTTTTGGGGATTTAATTTATTGCAGTAGCTCAAACATTTGTCTCACTAAGTAAACATATACATGGTAAATGCATATGTATTATTTACTACTTGACCAAATGCGCTTGATCTTCTGAACTAAATCCGTTAGGACGGTTACGGTGTCTAACTGTTAATACTCGTAATTAAAATTATATCACATTAATTTCATTAGTGATGTAACATTTAGGGTAAAATTACGCCAAATTTTAATTTATTTAAACTTATCTTGAACAAATGACTATAGTTTCAAAATTAAATTTACATTTTGTATAGGTTCAAATTCGACTCTCGAGTAGTTTTAACTTATCAAAATGACATCGTTTTATTCTAAAATATTATAACTTAAAATAAATAGTTTGATTAAACTAAAAATAACGTCGGCGAAAAAATAAATAAATAAATAAAGATTATTTGCAATAAATTTTTAGCCGGCTTACAAATATTCGGACCAAACAACTTATGACTTGATTTTAAACGAATCATTAAAATAATAAACTTAACTCATTTGATATTACAAATCAAACTCGAGTCGAATCTAATGTAGCGGAGCACAAGCAACTTCCAAATTTATTTGGTTCATGCCTATTTTCATGTGATACATTCTCAATTATCAACATTGACATGAACGCATGATTCAACTTTTTCTAGTACATGATTTCTTATCTCTTCCAGCTAGGTTGAAGAAAAACAAAACAAAGTAGATATATATATAAGTTACATCTTACCACTTGGCAATCAAATATATATACACAATTTTCGTATACTTCTGTTTTAAAAAACAAAAATTCATTAAAATCACCCTTTAAATGAAGATTTCAAAAATAGTTGCCGTTGGGGTCTTCAAATTTTTTAAAACTAGGGTGGAGATTATATATCAATCTCTCTCTCTCTCTCACATTCTCTCTCTCTCTCTACCACCCACATAAGTGTTCCCTAACCTGTCATGTGACGACTCTGAGTATGAAATGCCATTGTCCGCGGTATTCCAAGGGGACATCGCTGTCATATTGAGTATTCCTCTTGACAACACTACACAACAAGTAAACAAAAGAATAGATGCTATGTCAATAAATTTGAAATTATATACTGATCGGGGACCTCTGGTGAATTGATAAATACACACACCCATATATATATATATATATATATATGTATATATGATGAGTTTTCCCAGAGCAGTAAGCCCAGCGCGTGAAGGAAAACCCCAGTAGCCAAGCCAACCCATTCTAGGCTAAAGGGTTTAATTATCGTACTCTTCACCTTTTGACCAAATGTTTTTTTTTTTTTGGTAATTTCTTTTTGACCAAATGTTAACAGTACTGCTAACATATATAATGCGCATAAATGTTGAACAATTCTTACTAAATTATAATTGTAGTGTAGGTTTGGTTTTTAAACTACTTGACTTTATTAGGTTATTGCAGGAATATTATCAACGAAGACTTCCAGATACAATAAAGTCAAGAGTTTGCTGACAGAAAATCTGACCTTTATCATAATTTTTGCCAGAGTTTGTATTAATCTGACAGAATTTCATTTACAATTTATATTTGTTTAAACAAACAGACACTTCTATTCAAACAAAGCCATCTAGAAATGGAGTTGTTTGGGGATCATTATTTCTCTATAAATATTTACAAAATTTTACAAAATTTAAAATTTTTTTACCCATAACACAAATTACAAATTATGAAATTATAATTCTTATAAATTTATAATAATTTATGCCACACCAAACATCTCCAATATAAGACATTTAATATTGATTAACTCCTTGATTCCTTTAGGCAATGTTTGTTTGGAGAATAAAATTAGGAGATTGGATAAATAGCTTATCATTTTTTACTAAATTGAATATAGTCCTTTTTTGGTTTGCAATATTACAGTTCTAGATTGGATTTCATATCTCCTAAAATGGAGGATAAGTAATACCATGAGGGATATGGTATTACTTATACCCTGCCTCTGAATTTGTTTCTCGCTAAATTTAAGTATTCAAATTTATTTCTTATCACATCTCATATTAAATCATATCTTTTATCCCACTTTATATCTCACCAACTGAACACCAAAAAAATAATCCTACATAAAAATTAATCTCATATTATATCCAATCATATATATCGTTTCATGGTATTACTTTTACCCCCATCATGTATCCAATCCCTCAAAACAAACAAAGCTTTAGTGTATTTATAAATGGGATATGGTTGGACTCGCTAACTCATATAACTCATTATATAATTTAATTAGATCCTTTAAATTATATAATATATTATATAATTAATCAAATCTTTAATTCAAGTATAAATATTGAAAATGGAGGTATTATAGGTAGCTGTAGTTGTTATGAACTCATATCTTACTCATTGGACATGCACCCATATTCTACTCATTATTGCGGTTACATTAGAAATAGATTTATATATATTAATCCAATTATGATTCATTTAACTCTAAATGAGTTTGGATGGATTCTTAACTAGTTTAAATGATCGAATTTAAATAAATCATGAATTGGAATTGCCACCTCTAATATGCCAACAAAATATTATCTATTATCACGATTTTATGCTGCAATTTTTCTCATGCATTCTCGTAATATTCATAATTTTGCATGTCATTTATATCTCAACATATGTTTAATAAACCTTAATCAAGTTTCTTAGTAAGGGGTTAAGCACAATTTTTTAAAAAGAAACTGTAGCCTAATAATATTTTTAAAAAAATTTTGTAATGGCGAACTGATGATAAGGATTTTTTTTTTTTTCCTTTTTCTTTGTGGTTTATTTGCGAGCAAAGATGTTCACATGAAACACAGATGTTTGAGGTTCTCAGGTAGATCTCTGTTATATACGGGCAAGAATTTCCCTAATTATATTAATAAGTCAATTTCTTGGTTTGAGGAGTGAATTTTTCGTGATCAATTTTTTTTTTTTAATAAGTCCATTTCCTCTCTCTTTCTCTCCCCCTCTCTCTCCTTACTCCGTTTGTCCTATCCACTCTCTGACACACACACACACACTGCTCTCTAAATGGCGTAAACTTGATGCCTAATAGTGCAAGCAAAGCAAGCACCCCACCTTTTTTTTTTTTTTTTTTAAGTTCTCTCTCTTAAGGCTCATTGTACTGTAACCAAAAAAAAAAAGAGCTGCTTTTTTTTTTTTTCTCTCTCTCTTCTCTTCTCCTTTTTAGGCCTCACTACTGCTATAAACTCATGCTTAATGCTTCACTAGCAAAACCCGGCTGCAAAACTCTCTCTCGCCTCTTCTCCTCCCTTCTCTCCATCACCCACTTGCTCTACCCTTTTTTTTTTTAATTAATCCAAAACCTCTCCAAATGTTGTCTTCTCTCTTACAATTTAATTTGTCTGTTGCTTTGGAAGGTGTTTAAGCTCAAGCCAAGGCTTTCGGAAAGAAGATTGTGTGTGAGTAATATCTCTTAAGCTGCAGTACTCATCTGTTGATCAAGAAGAACACAATATAGCCTGTCTTTGTTTTATTTATCAGTAACTCTCTCTCTCTCTCTCTCCCTCTCCCTCTCTCTCGCTCTTTCTCTCTCATGCCATTTTTCTTTGCCTATTATGTCTGGTTTTTGAGTGCTGACTTCTCTTTCTCCACCAGTGTCAAGATATTGAGATAGAAGAAGGAAAAGAGACACATCCATTTAACTGATATATTAGTTATCTTGACTAGCTACCACTAATTTGCATTGCAACTGAATTTGCCTGTTTTGTTTCCTTCTTTGAGGTCTTAATTAACTAGGCATTTAAGATCATTTGTTTTAGTTACCTATCCAAAAAAAAAAAATGATCATTTGTTTTAGTTAATTATAACTCTCTCTCTCTCTCCCCCACCCTCCCCCCAGCAGCTGCAGTTCAATTACACAAGGCCAAAGTTTCTGTTTATGAATTTCATGGCAGTGGATCATTCAATTCATTTGGTCTGAAAACAAAGGACAATTTTTTTTTCAAGATATATATATATATATATATTATATATATGCTGCTTCCGAAAGAGTGGACAAAATCTCAAGAAAACTCCTAGGAATTTAATCTAATTTAATCATCTGGGGCCTCTAATTCCCCTGATCCTGTCTTGTTTCCTTCTCTTTTGGTCTCCAAACAGCACAACATAACCAAAAGAGAGTGAGAGAGAGATATGGATCTTTCAAGTCAAGAAGAGGAGATCCCAATTCCAATTAGCAGTTCGTATGGGCATGGGCGCATGATCCATCATGAACCTACAAGCCACAATCAGATAGTTCCAAATTCAGCAGCAGCAGCCCAAATCCCTTCCAATGGACCACTATCCACAGCCATGGAGATGGAGGAGCATGTTCCCTACAAAAGAATGATAAAGTACAGAGAATGCCTCAAGAATCACGCAGCAGCCATGGGAGGGAATGCAACAGATGGGTGTGGTGAGTTCATGCCCAGTGGAGAAGAAGGAACCCTAGAAGCCCTCACCTGCTCAGCCTGCAACTGCCACAGAAACTTCCATAGAAAAGAAGTTGAAGGTGAGCTCTCTCCTCGTTGTCATGAGTGTTTCCAGGCCCCACATCTCAACAGAGTTGGGAGGAAACTCATTCTGGGCCATTTGGGCCCAGAGTCCCAGGGGTATCCCACTGGGCCCTACATCCCCTCAAGACCAGCACCACCACCGGCCGCCGCCTACCACCACCACCAGATGATGATGTCCTATAACACTATGGGGTCCTTCCCTTCTGAGTCTGATGAGCAAGAAGAAGGTGGTGGTGGTGGTGGTGGTTTTGTGGTGGGGAGACCAACTCATCATCATCAGGTGGTGAAGAAGAGGTTCAGGACAAAGTTCACCCAGGAACAGAAGGAGAAAATGCTCAACTTTGCTGAGAAAGTTGGGTGGAAATTTCAGAAGCAAGAGGAAAGCGTGGTGCAACAGTTCTGCCAGGAGATTGGGGTCAAGAGGAGAGTGCTCAAGGTATGGATGCACAACAACAAGCACAATCTAGCCAAGAAGAACCCCGCCACTGCTGAAAATATCAATCCAATTTAGACAACCACTCAAGAAAGAAAAAAAGGAAAAAAATTCCCTTTTTCCTTTCTCATTGCTTGTTAGCTGAGAGAGTCCTGTTTCATTTTTTTTTTTTTTTTTTTTCCTGGTTCCCTTTTTGTCAGACATTTTCTTGGTCGACTGAGTCTCTTTTGAAGTCACATCTATATTTTAGAATAAGATTGGGCCTGTGATGTAGTGTAAGGGTGTTGGGTTTGGTAATGAATATATATATATATATAGTTTCTGTTATGGGTGATCAATGTTAATTTCTTGTTGAATATCCATCGCGGGGTAGAGACAGGTTGTTTTGCTCTATTTTATGGATATTCTAATATAAGAAAGAGTTCAATTTTCTTAAGCAAATCCTACACCTCTCTTCTTTTTTTTTTATCCTTTCTTTTAACATTGACTTCTTGAATATCCATTGAAAAGTACGTTTGATTTACTATAAACTAATACAAATTTTTACAAAAATTTAAAATTTCTACTTTCCAAAATTTCATATCATCCCTACCTAGACGTGGGAATTTTATTGAATGACTTAAATATTTTTATTTGTTAAAATCTGCTTTCATATTAATTTATTAACAAAAATATGCCAGCTGACCTACATTCTGCCAAACACGTTGGTTATGATTGTGGGATGTAGGGGTGGGATTGACTATTAATTTGTAGGTTTCACAAATTCTTTCTTTGTATTGGTTTTTTTTTTAATTTTTATTTTGTTATGTTGAATACATATAATATATATATATTTTGGCATTATAAATTTCACAAGATTTAAGAGTTTAAAATTATCTTTTTATAATTTTTTTATCAAATTATATCTTTTATCTTATTTTATATCCCAAACATTAATTATTATCAAAATTGATTGCATATTATATTTAATTCCATTTATTACTCAATAATATTACTTTATCTCCATCATTTATCCACAAATCAAATCCCAGCCGTGTAAGTTTACGAACTTTTGATTAATTTGTTGCCAGCGTTACTGGTTCCACTCTTAAAGTACCTTACATGCTATACTATCTCAGTGGACCTTGTTCCTACCAAAAACATATATATGTATTGCCACTTACGCACACCACACACATACTAAAAAAAAAAAAAAAAGTAGATTTGTTTTCCATAAATGAATTTTCATTTCACAATTTTATCAAACAAATCATGTGCATTACCACACAAATCTAGATAGTGTTTACGATTTCGCATTTAGAAACTCAAAGAAATAAATAAATGAAAACGAAGTTTCCATTCATTAAAAAAAAATAACACAAAGTGAAGTGTTTTCTCATTCATGTAAAAAACAAAAACAAAAAAACAAACAAAAAAACCAAAAAAAAAAAACAAAAAACAAAACAAAACAAAAGCATACAAAAATGATTGGATGAAAGTTCCTACAGTTGTATTTTCTATCTACTCATAGAAGAAATTTTTCTACTTACAACAGTTGCGATTTCATAGAGTGTCTATTCTTCGATTTGGTAAAGACAATATTTTTTTTTTTCTCATTCTTCGTTCTTAAAAATTCTCTTTCTTCAACTCAAGATTTAGAGCGAATTGACTTCCAAATTGCTAAGGGGTATATTTAGGGCTTGTGCTTTTTCTTTAATTTTTACAATTTTAAAATGGGTAAAATAGGCACAATATATGTACTGCACTGTTGACATGACAAATACCCATTAAGTACGTAATGTTAGTGTAATGATCCTATTTTTTATTTTATTCATAATACATATAGTTATAATTTATGATGATAGTGTGATGATTAGATTTGATGTAAATGTGTGAGTTATCTCAGTTGTTCGGTCCCTTAGTTGAATTTTGTTCCTATTGTCACTTAGAATTAATTTGGGTTTTCGGTGTACTCCATGCACACCAAGTGTTCTTCCCGTGCACGCGCACTAGGCCATGCACACGCCCTCTTTCCATCTGTGTGCACGGGCTATCTTATCAGAAAATCAACAAGTCGCAATATACTTTTCTAGTGTTTCAGCTGAGCTGCTTTTCCATTTATTTTCCCCGACCAATCTATGCAGCCTAGGTTCATCGGCCAAGGTCACCACACCAGTTTGTCATCTCTTTTCCTCCTATTGAAGCAATCTTGCTTATTTATATATGTATATGATAGAGTGTGTCCAGTGATTTGAGAGGAGTGGTGAGATTGAGTTATTCTTCAAGTTGTCTTCTTTTTTTAGTCGAATGTTAAATTAAGGTAGAATTAAGTGTGAGCTGAGCATAGCAAATTTTCGACGTTCCCGAGTTTTTTTATGTCAGTTTATTCCTTCTCAAACAACTTAAAGTAGGGATTTAAATGCTTTCTTTATTTATTATGTGTTCCTTACATTTATACGGCATTGTTGGTATCATTGTTTAAATGGTTTGATGCATAACATGAAGAATGATATAATATGTGTGTGTAATTTGAGAAGGAAGATGATGAATAGTGAAATTGATTCATGTTTAGTACTTGATGTATTGATAAATTGGTGATATGATCTTGATGATGTACTATTAGAGATTGGAAATGGATATAAATTTGAAAGGAAAAGGTTTTGAAACCAAAGAAAAAAAAAAAAACACAATTTTGAGATCATAGAAGCCAAAAACAGAGTGTAGTTGACTATTGGTGCAAGAGACACCCCATGCACACCACTAAGTTCATATATGCACATGAGCTATGCTTTGGCTCCCCGGCTTCATGAACTAAGAGCCTCATACGCTCGGACTATGTTTTGGCTCTCTGAGTGCACGAACTAGAAGCCAACGCACATGAACCGATTTTTTTGCTCTCGTGTGTACCAACCTTTAACTCAAGCACATGGCTGAGACTTTTATAACTTTTTCCTAAAATATTTTTGAAAAGGAAAAAAGTTTTACGAAGGATTCTTATTCTGATTTTCTAAAGTGTTTTCAAAAAAATAATGTTTTCAAACGTGAACTTAATGATGATATAAAGGGAGTGAAAAGATAATGCATGGTTTGAAATGAGTTTTGGCCTAAGTGTGGCAAGTGATATGAAATGGTTTGTGTGGCAACATTGATAATGATGATAATGAAATATTGATACATGAGATGAAAGATAACTTCAGAATAAATTGAGGTGATGGTTGCTAATGCCTAAAAGACCAAAAATTGTATAATGTTTTAAGTAAATTTTAGAATAATGATGACAATGATAATGATTTGTGGAAAAAGATAATTTAATGTGATTGTCATGCCCCTAACCTCGTAGCATGGGATGGACGATATGGGAAAATAGGAGCTAATCAAAGTAAATAAAACATGATTCAAGGTTAAGTTAACATCATAAATATCAATCAGAGTAATTATCAAACACCCCTCATTCCCATATAAAACAATATGAAGGTACGTCACTGTAAATTGAACGACAAATCTAATTTAATATCATCCTCGACGACAACATCAAAGGCCTACATGGCCATAACATTTATCACAATCATCTTGATTGTCAGTGTCGTGTTAGTGTCTTTTTATTGGCAAATTTTGAGCAAACATTTTGCGTGTAATATTACTTTAGTTAAGTGTCTAAAAAAGTCACAAGTCAGTTGTTATGATTCAGTTACACAAGCTAGAGAGTGCTTATGCATCATATGAAAGGTTTAGGGAAGTTTTGAAGAAGAAAATGAGTTTTTTTCACTCAGCAGCAACTCATTCCCATGAGAATCCTTTTGGTATTTGGAAAAACATTACCCAGAAAATAGTGTGCCTCATAAGCAATTTGCAAGAAGCTTGCGCCCGTGAGCTGCATGGGACACCTGGTAGAATTTGACCAGTGCACCTCGTGAGCAACTCAGAAGCATCTTATGCCCGTGAGTTGCTTGCGTGTGTGCCCAAGATTTTTAAAAACTCGTCCAACTGCCTTTTTTACAATTTTCTTTTGATATAAATAGAAAATAACTTTTCCTAAACCCGACCTCTTACCCATACTCTTTTGAGCTAAAAACCAAAAACGAATGACGGTGGCTTGGGTGATTTACGGTCAATGACATTAGATTTTATCTTTGGCAAAGACTTATCACTATTGTGCTCAAATTTACTGGATTGCATCAGATTAGGGATTTTTTTTCTTCAAGGATTGAAGGTTATCTTCTTCACGGGATGAAGTTAGTTGTGGAAAGTCTTACAAGGTTAAAAAATAATTTTACAAGTAAATCAATAGGGATTTGGTTGGGATCTTGTAATAATTTTTCATTTACTCCTTGTAACCTCTGTTTACAATAGTGAAGAAGTTTTGTCTGATTCGCTCAAGGATCTGAGGTTATTTTCTCTTTTGAGTTCAAATGATTTTTTACCCTTGTCAACAAATCATTGTGTCCACTTGAATGATTGTTGAGTTTATATTTTCATATGTTTTGTGTGGTCTTGTTGCTTAAGTAATAGCTGTTTGATTTGGGTACTAGTTTTGGTTTTTAGGACTTTCATTTTTATTTCTTAAGATCATGACATCATAAATATAAATATTAAACCCACACCCTGGGCTACATAATTCATAATACTAATAGCCCACTCTTAGGTAAAAGGATAAATACAAATATTACCATTCATAGTTTAGATTGAACTTAGATTACTCAGGCCTAAGCTACCTACATATCCCACCTCGAGAATCAGGTTGTCATAGTTCTAATTAATACTCAAGGTTCGCAATCAAACTCATGTCAACAAATAAAACATTAACATCATTATAATTCAATGTCTCAACACATAACAATGATTAATGTAATCTCATACAATAAAAAATAATGGAATACAATACCAATGCATATTCTTTAATCTCCATTTATCCCCAACCTTATCCTGGGATTGCGACACTTAGCAAAGCATATGGAGTCATTAACCGCACTATTTACACTTACGACCAACGTATTGTGAGTAGAGAATTGAGTTATACCCCCACAGATGTAAAACTCAAGCGAACCAAGTTACCCCCTGACCCTTCTACTAGAAAACTGAATTCGTCACTAGTCAAGCACCTATTTATCTCAAGCAGAGTCCAGCTATAGTCCGGAAAGAATCTCATAATTATAATATCTTAAGATTAACATCTCAACTCCAATGACTAATCTTTAGTTATATATATTGATTAGGGATAATCCGGTATTTCTAAATCTCATATTTATATTTTTCTTAAAATCATGGATCCCATCCATATAAATGACCCCTGCCTCAACTAGTCAATAATATTAATATAGTAATCTCGGCCAATCACAATAATATCAAACTGGATGATGCAACTGCAGTCCCATGTACATGATGATATGCTCAATCATGTAATTAAAGATGATTTTGGACTCATTTAATTTTTAAAAAGTAATAACTTATGGTTTTGGGCCCAACATATTTAAAAACCTAAAAGCATTTTAAGAAAATCCAGTATGATTGTTATTTGGATGCCTGTTTGAGCAATACCCCCATCTAAACGCCCATCCTGATGGCCCTGTCCAGATGCCCATCTGAACGGAAATCCCAATTGTGACATCCATATGCCCGTCTGAATGAAAGTGCTCAAAAACCCTTTTCTGGGTTTATCTTCAACAAAACCCTCAAATGAAAACCAACCAAATCATCCATCCAAGCTACAAACTCAATAATCAATCAAAATAAATATATAAACATCTTTATAACATATTTATTTAGCTTTTATTTCAATAATAACTCAAATGAATGCAAAATTTTGATATTTATATGCATAAACACATTTATATATACATATATATATATATATATATATATATATATATATCAACACAAATCAGTCAATACTTAACCAAATCAAGCATATAATATCTCAAAATCATACTATTTGTGAGACTAAACACATAAATAGTCTTATTTATCACAAATCCTAAAGAATAGAAGAAATGGAAAATACTAATATGAATCACATCAAATTAAATATATTTGTCACACCCTTATTTTGGGATACATATTTAGTTCCTTAAATAGAGGGGACACATCTACATCCTCTATAACTAATATATCAATAATCATATTTCAGACGAAATCCCATATTAAAATAAAACACAACCTGTGAGATTAATATTAATTCCTTGGTATAATAAATAGAAATCACACAAGCGCTTAAATATGTACAAACTTATAACTTCTAAAACATTAAACCAAGTCTCAACCTGTTACTGTTAAAACTCTAAGTTTATTTACACAAACTTCAAATATTAGCACATGATGTAAACAGGGAAATAAACAACCCAAAGTCTTCTCTAGGCATTTGCAGCCACCTCTAAACTCAGCCTAAAATGTGTAAAGTTAGTATGAATATCACACACTTAGTAGAGGTATTAACCTTAGAATAAAAGATAATAAATATACACCAAAGATTACCCACAGTAAGTGTACAATCAAATGTCCCAAAATTAAATAATAATTAATTTAAATGTATCATAACCGACAGTAATAAAATATCTCAACACACCGTTCATCTCTACTTTTAATTTATCAACTATCATCACCATCATTAGGCCCTAACTGGCCATTTCATGTCATATTTCCATGAAAAATGATTTAAATAATAATGCAACATATGTTTGGCCCCATCTATCTTACGAGTTGAGCGCTCAACTATGGACAGTGGCTTTAATTTAGCATGTCCCATTAGCCCCATCTAGCTTCATCATTAGTCTCATTTGACCATAATGCAAGTGTAATGCACACAATCCGTGCTGACATGTAGTAATTTTTTTCTTTCTAAAATATTACTTCTCGAAGTTATCATTGCACAAATAATCACAATTCATATCTAACACAATAGATCCACAAATATTCAGCATTTTACATTACAATAATTAATTAATAACAACAACAAATAGATAGATAAAATTTATCAATTTATATTTAATACGTTTTACTTTTAAGATTAATACACCCACCTGAATAACAGATATTCTGAGAAATCAAATTATTGGGGTGATTGCTGCTAATTATTCTCGAATCCTAATTTTAACCTAAACAAATTATACAAATTAGAAATTCAACAGTTAAAATATAAACTCAATCAATTGATAAGACAAATTTAATAAATAAAACACAACCACTTCATTTTTAACATAACTAATTTATTTAACTTCCAACAGAATTAATTTTTCTTCAATTGACAGAATAAAATAACTTACTTTAACAATTCGGCCAAAATTCCTAACCTTCCTCTTCCTTATCTGTTTACTGCTTCTTTTACCTTCCTTATTGTTTTTTTTCCTCTTCGTTCCTTCGTTCCTTATTGCTTTTTCTCTCTCTGTTCCTCTCGACTTTCTTTAACTATGCACCCGTATAATATGTATATATATATATATAGATAACATTGACTAGGCATTAAAGCCTCCCACCACCCCCAACTACTTACCTTTTTTTTTTCTCCTAAGCTTCCCATGTAGCATCCCAACCTTACACGCCACCTGTACACATAACATGTGCTAGGCTACTGCCACCTTAAGGTGGCCAATTTTCAATTCCAAACCAATGCCACATCATCTCATGATAATTAGCATTACTGTAATAACTTAATCCAATTAATTAATGATCTAATTAACCTATTAATTAATCTAAATTGAGACTAAATAAATTTTAAATTAATATCCAATTAACAAAATTAAAATTTCTAAACATAAAATAAAAATTAAATTAATAATACCCTTTAAAATGATAAAAATTTAGGACATCATAACTAACTGTCACAATCTTACCATCAATAAGTAGATGTGCTTAGTAAGACACATTGAATTGTGCTCAAAACATAGCCATATGGATCGATATAAGTGTGCTAACAAAGCTACATCCTATGCATATTTATTAACTTTTTCCACAGTTTATAGGAGTAGAAGGAACATTATGCACACCTCTAAAGATTTATTTGGTACTATGATCGATCCTATTAAATAAAGTAAGCTGTCACATAGTAAAAAAACTCAAGGTCATCAATTATGAGAGCTTGGGGGATGTTTTTGAAACTTGACCTTAATTGAGTGAGTTTTATACTTTGATAGTTACCCTTCCCCTAAATAGCTATGCACAACTGTGCCCCCATATTCACCTGTCACTACTTCCTCATCAATTGGCAAGCTAGTGATATAAAGGATATTCTTTAACCCTACATATAACGTATGCCCCCCAAACGAAAAAGTGAAAATGTCAGGGTTAAAGCAACAAAGGACATTAATAAAAGGGTAGTTATGCTTAATTGGGTGGTCAAGGTCAGAAAAACATTGAAAACTGTACTAAACACAACTTGTGCGACTCTAAGGTTGAGTTTCCAAATTGGGATGTTGTTGATGTGGTTCTTTATTTTAGTTTGTTGCTCCATACCAAATGCAAAAGCTATAGAGGAAATTCAATCATAATTGATAAACAATATGAAAGACAAATATATTAAAAGATGAAAATAAAAACTGATAATGAAAGATAGCCATGTAATAAAGGGTTTGGGTTTTACCACTCATTCCCTTTCTTAACGTTAAATCTAGCTAGTTGGAACATAAGAGGTCTACATGATCTTTTAAAGCATAATAAAATAAAAGTTTTTGTGAATGCTTAGTCTGTTTGTTAAAATGTACAACACTCTCAGTTAGCATAAATATGTCTTTGGTTTTGATTATTGCTAGCTGTTTGGTAATTTATTTCTACTTTGGAGGTTCACTGGTTGAATGTATCCAGGTCCGATGACAGTGCTACCTGTGGTGGTGACTTTTTGTCATTGTCATGTATTGGATGTTTTGCTGATTGTGTTGAGGCTATTTATGTTTGTTGGTCAAATTTCTTATTGGTGTGATTTTGTGAGGGGGTTGAGATTATACTTTTTAAGTTGTATGCCTCAAGCTTACAAAGAGCTTGTGGAGAATTATGACATTTTAGAGCCATATTACAAGGATATGATGGTGAAAATTGTGACAGTTTGTTTTTTTAATTCGATTCCCTTCTATTTATAAGATTTGCATCAACTTAGATCTCATTTATTCTAGCCATAAATCGAATGTAACATACCAATCGCATTGCCAGTTGAAAAAAAAAATTACTAGGCAAAAAATTGTGACAATGTTGTTATTATTGCCGTATATAGTGGAGACAGGATATAAAATTTATCGTTCCAGAAAATAGGTTATAGATACTGCAATGCCATTTACGCAAGCATATAGGAAAAGGGGCAGTGAAGATTACTGTAGACATGGTTAATGAAAGTCTTGTTGACACACACACAATAGTTAAGATGGTTGAGCCACAAAAACTTGACCAACTTTGCATCCACAGATATACACACCCAAGACAGTTATTCAAAACTATAGGACATAATGACACTACAAGTCATCTTTCTAGCTATCAAGTACATTCAATTATCAAATGGACGTTGTCAATTCAAACACGATTATTACAATCTATTAATCAAGTTATAAATATTTGAGTTCAAAATATTTTATTTATATTTCCTAATCAAATTATTCTCAATTTTTAGTTTGGAAGTTTAAATTAAATTTTGGTGTCTTATAATGTATATGATGTGGCAATTGCAAGAACCATTTTATGGGCCTGAATAGGCATAAGATGTCTAATGCCAGTGCTTGATTGTTGAAGTAGTTTGAAGATCCATCAACTTATAGAGACAAAGCAGTTGCAAAAGGGTTGCCTTCATCTCTTGGAGAAACAATGAGCCATTCAGTGCTGACAATGCTAAAGCATGGAATACACAGGTAAAGAGTGTCATCTTGGAAATATCCTACTAACTTTAATTTCATCATTTTTGTTTTAGTTGTTTAAACTCATCAATGATCCATTTCTAGTTTTATAATGGTCAAAGATCAATAATTTTTCTGGTACGGTGCTTAATTTGGTTTGTAAGGAAATAGAACATTGTGGAAATGTTTCATTAGGAGCATAAATTGAAATATATGGAAATATATGGATACACAGGTGATTACACTTGAACACTTGAAAAGTGTAATTACAAACTCCACATTTTGATACACATTGATGCATTTAAGTAGTTAATCTTGAAGTTTTATCATTATTTTATTACTTATAGCTTTTATTTTCTTAATTGCAGGGAAAATGGCAAAATAATTGAGATTAGCGGCGATGAAAGTGGCTATCGCGGAGAAAAAAAAGTCCAAAGTTCAAGATGGTTGAAGTGGTGTGCAGCTGAAATTCTAGCTTGACATCGTGTCAGTATTTTGACCATATCTTTTCACTCACAATTCGGATTGACCTGATTCTTTTTGGGTTGGAAAGAAGACTCACAATTCGACTACAACTTTCGTGTTTTAGCCGAAGCCTGAATCCATCATTTTCGAGGTCAAAATCACATTGGAAGTCAACGACATAAAGCTGTCAGAAGAAAAAAACGCAAAAAGTGAAACTTATACACTGCCATCCAGACACCCCTTTTGGGTGTCCGGACACCTGGACACATGGAAGCATACTGCGGTCCAGACACCCCAATTGGGTGTCCAGACACCTGGACGCGCGGGGTTAATTTCCTTCTTCATTTTTAGGGTTTCCTTGGAAGGGTTATAAATACCCAATGAGCAGCCGTTTAGGGGGGAATCTTCTCATCTTTTTCTAGACTTTTAGAGAGTGTTTAAGAATTTTTTGAGAGATTTCTTTTTGTTTAGGGAAGATGTTTTTGAAGATTTGTGCAATACTTTGCGGATTTGTTTCAACTTTTGTGATCATTCGTTATTCTTTTTGTTCTTCAAAGTACGGTATTGTTTTTTGCTTAGTTTAATAACATCTTTATTTGTAGTTTAGTTTATATTCATTCCTCCTTCTCTTTCTTTGATTCTTGTTTTAATGGTTGGATTTAATTGCATGGTTTTCATTATGAACGTAGCGTAAAACCCTAGTTCTTGATTCAACGAATCAAGGAATGGTAGTTTATGAAAAATGAAGGGATGTGCGTAGATCCTTCGCAGGGTTTGTAAAAACCTTTGTGGAGTGATCTACGATTGTAAGAATCATTTTTATTTTGTTTTAAACACTTTCGAAAACGGAGACCTTTGACTACATTCTCTGTAATCGCTGGTAAAAGTTTTCGGGTAAAAATTGATTTAATAATTTTAGGCAAATTAAAATTGATTTCTTAAACAAATCTGGTTTTGGTTGTTTGAAAAACCTTCAGAAACAAGAGTTTTTGACTATATTATCTGTAATCACTAGTAAAAACTCTTGAATATAATTTTCTTAATAATTTTTGAACAAACCCTAATTTAGGTTTGAAACCAAATGTTTTCTTAGAAAATCTTTCCAGTTTTATTATCCATAATGAAACGTGATTTTAAAACTGAGTATCGGATATTTTCTAAACTTTAATGAGAATATTTTTCCCAATCTATGGCTTCTTTGACGTGAACTATAGATTGTAGTTTTAACACATCCCGTAATGAAGTAATAAACTACCCAGAATTGAAAGTTGAATCAAGAATCATTTTAGTTATCTTGAATGCTTAATTTTATTGCTTTCATTATTTTAGTTTAGTTTAATTTTGTATCTTGCTTTTCTATTAGTTGGAATAAAAGTAATTAAATTTCTTGAAGGCTAGTTCAGTTAATGTTTGCAATTTACTTTTATTTGATTGCTAGTTACTTAATCAACTCTTCTCAAAACCTAAAACTTGTTTTATTTTCTTTTCTTGTCTTTTAAAATGAAACAATAGGTAGAAGAACTTAGAAAACCCTAGTGTTCAATCTCATAGTTCCCTGTGGATTCGACCTCAGACTCACCGAGTTAAAACTATACCGCACACCCTTGCACTTGGGGGTTAGTTTAAATGCACATTCTACACGCGGTCAAGTTTTTGGCGCCGTTGCCGGAGAACTTAATTTTGATTCATTAGGATAACTCTAGGTTATTTTCCTACTATTTAAAAAAAAAAATTACTGAACATAGATTGTTTTCCTTATAATTCTAGTTCACCAGACACTATTCACCCACTCATTAGTTATTTAGGTAGCATTTATGGAATTGATTTTTGCCTACAAACCTTTTCTATGCTACCTAAATTTTATGGACTTCATGAGTGGTTACATAGATAACACACTTAAGTATATTTTTTTCCCATTATCATTATGCGGAGTAGCCGATGATTGGTGTCGTGCTGCTACTTCATCCATTAATATTTGGGAAGAGTTACAAAATGATTTTATTGCAACCTTTCTCCCCAAATTTCAAAACTTCACTTTTCACTTTCAAATTAGAAATTTTTGTTTCAAGAAGGGTGAAGTATTTTATAAATGCTGGGAGAGATTTAAAAACCTTTTAGAAATTTTCCCAAATCATGGACTAGATTTAGGGTACATTCTAGGCATATTCTATAAGGCTCTACCTTGTGAGTTGCACCGAGCATTTGATAAAAGCTTGGGTAGGGAATTTCTTGACCTTACCCCAGAAGAGGCATGGTCATTTTTAAAATTTTTCTATGAACACACTAAGCCACGAGAAAAACTTGAACCTAGTTTTGAACCTCATTCACTTGAAAGACACACTAACCCTTTGCCACATCCTCCTACTTCACTTGATTCTTATGATCGATCCTTAGAAAATAGAGTAGGTGTGGAGTCTGATTATTTGGATATTACATGTCCCAATCCCACTCTATTCGCCAAGGGCCAGTCTGAGAAACCCCTAGACTATTAGCTTACTGAATCTAGCAATACACAAGTTGAGTCACTCTGCGAGCAAACTCAACATAGGGAAGAAGTTAAGTTAAAAGTAGATTCTAGTGCACATGAGACTTCTACACACACTGACTCTACATTAGATGATACTTTGTTCAAGTCCACAGCATGTCCTTATATTCGTCCACTTACTGAAGTTGAAATTGCTAAATCTAAGGCCTTTTTGTCTCTTGCACAAGAAAATTCTAATTCAATAACCTTAAATTTTGAGTTGAGCGACTATTCTGATAATGGTTGGGATAGTGAAGAGAATGAGCCCTTTGACTCGTTCCCACCAGACTCTAACATGCACCAGACTTCATCTATTAAGAGTCTAGACGACATGCCAACCAACCCCACCACAGAGCTAGAAGCTCATCCCACCCTGACACCACAAGTGACCTTGGAAAGTCCTGATACTCATTCTAAGAGCTTTGATGCCATAGGTTCAGGGGAGCACACTGTTGAGCTAGTCAGTTTATTTTCATCATGTTCTACCACACCACTCACTGAGACCATTTATGATATATCTTTTTCTACTGGGGATAGTACACTTGACGACTTATTTGTTGAGATCCCTACATTTGAGTGGAGGTATGATTCTAATTATGGTTAGGTTCCTACTTCAATTCCACGGGACTCTCATGAGAGTGAATTTTCTTTATCATCCTTTGAGAGTTCAATAGACAAGTTTGAGAGTGAGAGTGGTGCACACCTCTTCTCTTTTGCCATCACCCCAACTGAGAATCTTATTGAAAGAAATAAACATGTTTTAACCAAAACTGACCACACATGTAGGGAAGTGGTGGAGACCAAAGAGATAGTTTGCATTGACTTCTTAGGTGTCGAGGGGATACTAGAGAACACACAATTAAACTCCATGTTCACATATGCAAATATTTTTGGGCCATATTTGGGATTCAAGGATCCCCACAAAGCCATGCATTCTCCAATGTTCTCTGCACTAGGAGCACACTCATTTTTGGTACATCCTAGACTCAAGGAGAATATTTCATTCTTAAAGCCATTTGGTGAGGCTTGGGAAAGATTATGAGTTGGATAGTATATTTTTTGCATTAACCCTTGTATATTAGTAGATTAGATTTTTCTTTATTTATTTATTTTTTCATTTATTGTTAGTTTAGCTTTTCTTTCATTTTCATTTTTATTTTTTCTTTCTACTAACTCTTTTCTTCTTGTTTTATTTTTCTTTTATTTTTAATTCTAACATATTGCTTGTATAGTTCTTTTGTTTTCTTCAAATATTGGACCCAGTTGACTCAAAAAATGGTAAGATTTGAATAGACTAAGGCTCGTGAGATTACTTTCTTGGAATTGAAGTGCAGGTTGACACAAACTCCAATATTGATTATCGCCCTCTTGTTCAGCTTTTGTTTGTCTCGACCTTCTATCTCTCTCTGTGGCAAGGCACACAACAAAAGTAAAACCTTATTGCAAGATAAACGATCAAAACACCCTAGGACAGAGAAACCCTAGCATCACATATATGTATATATATGGGTCTATATACAAGGACTTAAGGCAAACTTAATGTCAAAATTATAGAAAGGGCTAAACCAAATGCCTTAATTTAAATAGAATTGACATTATTAACCTGTTAACAAGCCAAAAGAGGACAACAGAACTAAAAATAGAAAACACAATTAAATAAGTTTATTGGCAAAACTACAAAAAGAGTTAAAAAACAAATGCAAACATTAATTTGTAAACACACAAAATAAGTTGATGGGTGTGTTTGAAGTAGTAGAAAGTTATAAAAATTTATATAAATTTATAGAAGTTAGTGTACAAAAAGTGTCCCATGATTTGTGTTGAGTACTTGTATTCATGTTTCTAGAGTTTGTATAGATTTTTGAAGTTTTTTAGAGACATTTTTTACTCCAAACAAGCCCGATATCTGAAAAGTTGCATTGGGAAAGACAAATTTTATATGAGCAATCTAAGTGGTTCAAAAACAATAAATGTGCAATCTTGACCAGATTTTGTATCTACATTTATTGGTTTGCATGAGCATACACAATTGTCTCTTCCCTAAACACCCCCTAATACCTAACCAACAATCTTACCTTTTTCAAAATCCTCTAAGCTTCATTCATTTTTATTCTCTCCCCAAATATTGAAATTTTATTTTCTCTTCAAATTCCCACCTTTTCAGATGGCTCAGGTTAAAAATATATATGTATTCATAATCTACCCAAATAGGTATAAATATTCTCACTATTTGATCCTCTATTCTGATTTTTTTTTTTTTTTTTTTTTTGGGCAGAAGATAGTGTTGAAGGTGATGACCATGATTGATGACAAAACCATGCAGAAAGCTATGGAGGCTGCTGTTGATATCTATGGTATATATATATATTTATATATATACATACACATATGCAAGTCTTTTCCTAATAGTGATGAGAGATTTTTCTGAAAGGTTTCTTAATAGAATTAATTGATTATATATATGAATTGATAAACTAGCAATCACAGATCAGTTTATGGCCTTGGTTTAATTGTTGTTTTGATTTTGATTAGGAGTTGATTCAGTAGCGGCGGAAATAAATTATTTCACAAGGAAGATGTCCTAATCTAGTCTTGTGATGTTATATTGGTTTAAAATTATTAATCAAAAGTGCTAGAATATTAAGAACTTTTGTTTGTATTTTTCATATTCATGGCTAACCCAAGCCAACCATAATAAAAATAAGATGTGTGGTTAAGTCTGGCCAAATTCTTCATAGAAAGGTTAGGGTCCTTCGATTCTAACAATACAGCCTAATTACAAGAGAGTTAAACAGAAACATAGGTCATGCTTAAGCTAACATTTTAAGTACTTGTGCGCATGAGGATACCAGAAAACACGAATTTTAGATACTTCAAAATTTTTAAACAAAGAAATAGAACCCATTAATACTAAATATTGAAGAAATAATGCAGCTAATGTTCAAGTTAAAGTGCATAAGCAAATACCATTAAAGCAATTCATAAAGGTAAAAGAATGAGCTAGAATATACTTGAAGGCTATAACTACTTAGGTGAGCATATTGTTCAAGCACTTGTGCATATGAGGATACTGAAAAGCACCAATTTTAAAAACATCAAAATTTTAAGCAAAGAAATACATTCCATTAATACTAAATTCTGAAAAGTAAAGTGGCTAATGTTCAATTAAAAGTCCATAAACACATAACATTAAGGCAATTTAAACAAATATGCTTGAAAGATATAGCTACTTACATACGCATATTGCTCCCACAATCCATAAGTGACACGCCTAGCATAAAATCTGTCAAACCTGTACCAATAAGAATATTCTAAAACACTCAGTAAAGTTTAGAAATTTGGACAAAATGCTCTAATGCTAGTTTAAGTAGAATTTCAATTCATATTTAATATATATGCATATAATGAATAGGTATTTGAACACCTCTATATCTGTGAATTTGTCATATATCCTTCAAAGAAAGACATAGAAAGGGGGTCAACCTTATTGTATAGGCTATCTAAAAGTTGAAGTGTTTCCTCCTATATGTTGACCTTAATAACCCCTTTAATGGGATGAAAGAAGTCACTTAAATATGGCATTCCACCCCTCCTTATCATATCCCTATATATCATAAAAGCCTTACCAACCATGCATGAAAGTGAAAGGCTCTCAATCAAGAGGAATACATATTCCTATCAGCAGACAAAAATAACAAAGACGATGAAATTTTCCATGTTGCAACTTCAAGCTTGGATAGAACAACTAAAAGCTAAGGTTTGACAAAAAATATATTTTTCAAACCACTTTCATGTATTTGATACATTAAAAGTACATAAACACACACCCAATGTTATCTGGTCTATTTCCTTAATGAGAGGAGAAGTTTTTGTCCAAATGTTTAGCTACATTAACTCACAAAAGGCAACTTAAACAAGAGTTAATTTTTGTGGGGGAATAACTTTCTTTCCTTTAAAAACGCAATTGAAATGCAGTGAATTCTCCAAGATATGCTTGTCATCAATTGTTTGGGACCATATCAATCAATATTAGAAAAAAAATAGAAAAAAAAATAAAACCAAGTTCATGAGGCATCAATCATTATTTTAAATTGTAATATGCTAAGAATGAACATTAAAATTGGAACTGAATGTATGTTATGCAATTCTTTTAGCTACAAAAAAAGGATTTAAGAAAGGGGCAAATTTTTTTTATATGCATATAGCATCAAAGGAACTATACCAGTAGTTGGAAATTTTTGGTTCACATTCAGTAGGCTCTTTGAATACCCATTTATGGTACTTATCAAAAGCTACCTTTCCCATCAAGTTGCATCAAACCAATTTACCCAATTAGAACATAGAACAAAAATTTCTTTTCAGTGTATCACTTGTTTTACTTGCTCCCCTAGATTACTATAAGTGACAAAGAGAATTGATACCCTAAAAACAAACTACCCAATACCCACCCTTCTCCATAATTATATAGCTAAATGGACATTTTGCTAAAAGCTTTCCTAACAGGATCTTCCCCATCAATTTCTTCTAAATAATTTGCGAATCTTCCTCTACAAAACCCATCTTCCCACATCAACATCTTACACCAGAAATACAAGTAAGACCCACTTCAATAAATTATTCAGCCAAATAGTACCTAATCTCAAAACAACAAATCCAATACCCAATAACCATGACAAGTTTTACAATATTTCGATAGGTATGATCAAAGGTACAGTGATTGTTAGGGTTCACTACAATCTAACCCAAATCCTACACCTAATAACCCCCAATCTGTACCCAAAAAAATTGTTGAACATCCTAAAAGAGATGAAGGCAGAACTATAGAGATGGATACTTAAGAGAGGAGAAAGCCCGGTTTGCTAGTGGCCTTGTCCAACAAAAAAAAATAAAGAAAGAGAAATCAAGAAAACAGAAAAGTATTTATCTTCAACTTTGAAAATGGAGAGTAGATCAAGCTCCAATCTTCTTTCCTTCAAGTTTGAGATTAGCCTTCTAGATTGGTGACTTAGACCTTCTGACCTTTTTTCCTTCAACAGACGGAGACAACGGTAGAGAAAAATGATAGTAAGTAGAAGCAAGTTATAGTTTTTTTTACTGTCTAAGTCTCTGAACCTTAAACATGAATAAGGGTAAAGCCATGAAGGTGTCTAAAGACTTTAAATTGACAAAAGAGAGTTTTTTGGGTTTAATGTTTATAGGCACAAAACGATATAATTTTACCATTCGAATAGCTCGCAAGTTTTACGGGTTGAACACTATCAGGCTCAAGCTCGACTCAATTTGTTATCAAGCTTAAATTTAGCTCAAATATATGACAAACTAAGCTCGAATCGAGTTTTTATCAAGTCGAGCTCGAATAGCTTGATAAAAACTCAATTCCTTTCAACCCATACTTCCAGCCTAAGGCTTTGTTTAGCATAGGTAACTTTTTTTTTAAATGTTCAAATTTTAGTTTTTTATATTAAATTTTTTTAAATTATTGAAAGTAAATTTAAGATTTGAATGGACTAAGCCTTATGAGAATGCTTTCCTAGAATTAAAGTGGAGGTTGACACAGGCTCCAGTATCAATTATACCCAAACGTGGAGTGGGTGATTCAGTTTATTGTGATACTTTGCATGAAGGTTTAGGTTGCATTTTGACACAAAATGATCAAGTGGTTACGTATGGATCGAGATAATTGAAGCAACACAAGAAGAATTATCCTATGCTTAATTTGGAGTTGGCCATAGTGATTTTTGCTTTGGAGTCTTGACAGTATTATCTTTATGGTAAAAAATTCTGTGTCTATTTAGATTATAAGAGTTTGAAATATTTGTTCACTTAGCTTGATTTGAATTTGAGATAGAAGAGACGGATGGAATATCTAGAAGATTGTGATTTTGATCTTTGATATCATCTAGCATAGTACAACACATGTGGTCTCTTATTTTTCCTTTAGCCTAGGACTACACCAATAGCACAATCACTAGCATCACATACTAATTCAAATGGTAAAGTCCAATGAGTTGTTTGTATAATAGGAGCTGAAGTGAACAACCCCTTAAGCCTATCAAATGAAGCTTAACATTGGGGTGTCTAATAAATTGGGACATCCTAAAATAGAAGATTACACAAAGGTTTAGCTATGACACTGAATGATGCAATGAACCTTCTATAAAAACCTGTATGGCCTAAGAATGATATGACATCTTTAACACATCTAGAGATAGGAAGTTCTTAAATTATTTCCACTTTGGCCTTGTCTACCTCTATCCCTCTAAAAGACACTATGTAGCCAAGGACAATACCATGAGTCACCGTGAAGTGACATTTATCCCAAGTCAAAACTAAAATTTTCTCCTCACATCTAGCTAACACTTTCTCAAGATTTTCTAAACATGCATTGAAGTCACTCCTATACACTAAAAAATCATCCATAAATACTTCAAGAATTTTTTTCACAAAATCACTGAATAAACTTATCATGTATCTTTGAAAAGTTGCAGGTGTATTACACAGGCCAAAAGGTATGCGCCTGTATGCAAATGTACCAAATGGGCATGTAAATGTAATCTTCTCCTGATCATCTAATGTAATATCAATCTGATTATAACTAGAGTTCCCATCCAAAAAGTAGTAAAATGCACGTCTTCTATGAAAAATTAGTATAATGAATTTAACTAAGCAACAGATTCTGAACATATCAAGCATCATATCTTCTTTATAACGAGCATACCAGCAAAAGAAATAAAAAAACAGTAGATCAGGCACTAAACATATCAGTAAAAAAAATAAAAAAATAGTTTACACAATATATTCTTTTCATAATGGGCATCACAGATCAAGCAATGAATTGCCATCGTTACAGATCAAGCAATAGAGAAAAAAAAAAAACCCTAGACTCTTTCTCATAGAAGTCTTCAATTCCACCCTATATTACACTTGTACGTATGCTATAATAAATTAAATCCATCAGTTACAGAGTTCATCGAATAGATAAAACCCTCCAAACTTTTAAATGGCTAAAAACTCTTACCTCTAGCCAAACCAGCATAAATGGATACCACCATGATGGTCACGAAATTGAATAGCTTAAGATCAATTCGGTTTCACTCTCTGAATGCCATTCTCTCTCTTTCTCACATCATTCTCTTTCTCTCCCCTATGGCTACTTTTGGAAGAACCGAGAAAGACCCGCTAAAAGAAAAAGAAAAAAAAAAAGAAAGAAGGAGAGAAGAAAGAACACTGGCCCTTAATCTAGTTATCTAACCCAATACAATTCTGGGCCAACCTAATCTAGGAGAAATAAAATAAACTCAATCATCTAGACCAAACCTCAAGTGTAAATATTTAATTGATTTAAAATCTCAAATAAAAACCAAAATTAAATATTGAGTGTTACAATGATGACGTTATTAATTTGGAAATAAGTGGTAGTGGAAATAGTAGGATATTCTTGTGTTAGAAGACCTTAAAAATGTGTAGGTTAATCTATTTCGAATCATCATTGTCCGTTCGGTGCAGCCTATAAATAACGAGGTAACTGTCAATTTGTTCCTGATTATTGTTGTTGATTGGGTGTAGCCATAAATAACAAAGCCATAGTTTATCTATTCCGAATCATCATTATCCATTGGTTGTGACCTATAAATGATGAGGTTACGATTTATATACTTTGTTCTAGTTTACCCTTTTTGTTGGGTTTGCCCTTTTTGTTGGGTTTGCCCCATAAAAAATAAGGCCTTGGATTAAATAATCTTACTAGTTCATATGCGACCCTTGGATAAAACCCATAAATGACAGGGATGATGTTTGAGACTAAGCTCGATAGCGACAAGATAGTTTTGTAAGATGCATGTAAATATGACGAGATGTTGAATAATAGTTAGTAATTGATAACAAGTTATGGTTTAAATAATCTTACTGGTTCATACATGACCCTTGGATAAGACCCATAAACGACAAAGATGATGTTTGAGACTAAGCTCGATATCAATAAGACAGTCTTGTAAGATGTATGTAAATATGACGAGGTGTTGGATAATAGTTAGTAATTGAAAACGAGTTATGAACTTTACATTGTTATATTTATATATTGATGACAACATGGTAATTATCAATCAATGACGCAGATACATATTGCACGGCAGTAGCATGCTAGGGCATGTTGTTGTATATTATATGCGTATCTTGTGCACACGCGGATTTAGTGCTTGCGTCTCTATAGATTTTGTTACACGTGCAAATCCTGAAGCTTAGCTAGATCTGATCATATTTTGGCATATTCTGAGTTTTGCTTGTCTCCAAGGAGACGCAGTAGCTTAGCATCGGATATTTATTATGGAGTTATATTATTTGTATCATAGATTTATTATAGTCGTTAACGCCTGCAAAGCTTAGATATTATTCTAATATTGTATTAAGAGCTATTTTGCCTAATTGTAACTGAGGTTGTTATGTTTTATTACTGTATTTTGATGTCTACTATAGCGGTCGTCCGGTTCATTCAAGCGGTCGTCGAAAACGGCTTTGTCGACTGCCTCAGCTAAGGTCAACCGGTTTGCAGCCTTCCTTAACCGGATTTTTAGTAGTGTTAGTGTGCCAAACGAGGTCTAAGTCTGGGAATACGGTTACAACACAGAAGACTTAACTTATAGTACAGTTATGATACATGGTAATTAATTATTATAGTTATAAAATAGAGTCTGAGAATGCCGCTGTACCACGTAGGATCTAACTTGTACTCGGTTGTGACACGTGACACCTAATTATAGTTATTTTTAAGAGTTATATATATATAAATATATATTAATTTTAAGTATAATTATCTTAATTTATGATTATATAATCTAAAATGCATAAGTATTATACATAAATGCCACTTATTCATAGTTTTATTCAAATTAGAATATTCATGGACATCATTTGATATTTTTATTTAAATTTACACTTTTATTTATCATATAACTTCTTATTTTTTATTTTTTACTTTTTAATGAATTATTATTTGAAAATTAATAAATACTATTATTAAATAAAATAATGCAAAAAAATAATTAGCCTGCTAAATAAAGATTTTAATTTATTAATATAAATTTATAATTATAATTATCTTAATTTATAATTATATTATCTAAAAAAATTAGTATTATATATAATTACCACTTATTCATAATTTTATCTAAACTAAAATGTTTATGAATATCACTTGATATTTTTATTTAATCTATATTTCTATTAACTTCTTATTTTTTATTTTTCCTATATTTTAATAAATTATTTTTAAAAAAATAATAAATATTATTATGATTATTATTAAACAAAATAATACAAAAAAATAATTAGCCTATTAAACAAAGATTTTTAATTTATTAGCATAAATACATAATATTGCCCTACGTAAAACTTAACTTGCCGCTATGATTGTGATATGTGACACCTAATTATAATTATTTTTAAGAATTTTATATATACATATATATATATATATATATCAATTTTAAACATAATTATCTTAATTTATAACTATATAATCTAAATGGAATTAATATTTTACATAATTACTGCTTATTCATAATTTTATTCAAAATAAAATGTCCATGGATATCACTTAATGTTTTATTTAATCTACAATTCTATTTATTATATAACTAAAATTATTACTTAAAAATAATAAATACTATTATTACTAAACAAAATAATGCAAAAAAATAATTTACTTGTTAAATAAAAATTTTAATTTATTAACAAATGATATGCTCTTTATTATTTTTATTAGTAGACAAAATAAGCTTTATATCTTAAATCAAATTGTAATATTATTTATTAAAATTATATATATTATAATATTATTTATTACAAAATCGAACAATATTAGAAATTAAAAAAATAAAATTGACAATGTATAAATCAAATCCAATTAAAATATCACTTAGACTTTTCTTCTGTTTACTCGCAAGATTTGGACTTTTCTGCATGCAAAATTTATAAATAGATGTGAAATCTTCTTTTCTTTTTCTAATTTCTTTAAGCTTTTTTATTACAGTAATTTTCTTTTTAACTTTGTGATTTACTTAGTACGTACTTAAATTTTAATTTTTTTTTAATTTTTATATGTAATTGATATATATGTATATATACACTACCGTAGGAAGAGTAGAGACAATTGTATAATTATATAAGTATTGTTATTCTTTAACCTTTTTTATTCTTATTTTTATTTTTTTAATTTATTAAAATTTAAATTTAATCGAATCGATGTTATTAATGGTATCAATATTTTATTTTGTTTTATGTTACTTAGTTGATTGAATTTGCATGAATAACAATATGTATTGCTTTCAAATATATTTCTACAACTTAATTGTTTTAATATATAATAGTACACTTAACTTAACCATATAATATGACAAATTTGCGCATCATACGAGCCATTTCATTAATTAAATATATATAAATTAGAATTTAGTAATGCTGTTGTGGCGCGTAAAACCTAACTTGTACTATGGTTATGACATATAGCACCTACTTATAATTATCTTATGCCATGCAAAATTTAACTTGAGCTACTATTGTAACACGTGGCACCCATTTATAGTTATCTTAAAAAATTTTATTTATATAATAGTTTTAAACATAATTATCTTAATTTATAATAATATAGACTAAAAGAATTAATATTATATATAATTATCATTTATTCATTTTATTTAACCTACATTTCTATCTATCATATAACTTCTTTGTTTTTAATTTTTCTATATTTTAATAAATTATTATTTAAAACATAAAAAATAATGCAAAAAATAATTAATTTAATAATAAATATTATTATTATTATTATTAGGAAACAAAATAATGCAAAAAAATAATTAGCCTATTAAATAAAAATTTTAATAATTATAATTATCTTAATTTATAATTATATATTCTAAAAAAAATATTGTAAATAATTATCACTTATTCACAATTTTGATTCAAATTAGAATATTCATTGATTAATTTTAATACTAATTAATTTTTTTCAATTAGATAAATCCTAATAAGATTTTTTAAATTAAAGTCAAAACAGATATTATTCTTATTTTATCACATGATAGGATAACTTAAAATTAATGAATTTAATAAAATAAAAATAATTAACATTATCTATATCCACATTGTATTTTTTATAGAACTTCTTTCTTCCTTTTTTTATACTTTAATAAATTATAAAAAATTAAATTTTATCTTATTAGACAAATAAATAAAGGTTTTAATTTATTAACAAATAACCGGTATATTTTTTCCATATCTTAATAAATTATTATTTAAAATATAATAACCAAACCAAACCAAACCAAACCAAGCCTTTTCCCACTAGGTGGGGTCGGTTATATGGATTTGTCGACGCCAATTAGATCTGTTGAGGGGCATGTCCTCCGATAAATCTAGGTTAGTCAGGTCATGTTTAATGGTTTCTTTCCAGCTTCTCTTGGGTCTTCCTCTACCTCTCCTACTCCTGGTAATCTCCATACTTTCACACCTTCTGACAGGTGCCTCTGCTGGATGCCTTCTAACATGGCCAAACCATCTTAATCGGTTTTCTCTCATTTTATCTTCAATCGGTGCTATTCCTACTTTGCCCCTAATCTCCTCGTTCCTAATCCTATCTTTCTTTGTAATCCCGTACATCTACCTTAGCATCCTCATCTCCGCAACTGCCATCTTCTGACCATGATTATGCTTTACTGCCTAACACTCTAATCCATATAGCAGCGCTGGTCTACCCGCTACCGTATAATACTTTCTTTTCACCTTGAGGAGGATTTTTCGGTCGCACAAAACCCCCCGAAGCACTCCTCCATTTGGTCCACCCAGCTTGAATCCTGTGACTTACATCAGTATCAATCCCTCCATCTTGTTGCACCATAGATCCAAGGTACCTAAATTTATCTTTCTCTACAATCTTTTATGTGCCTAAACTTACTTCTATACTACTCGTTATCCTACTTTGACTAAACTTACATTCCATATATTCCGTCTTGCATCGGCTTAGCCTAAACCCTTTTGTCTCTAACGTATCCCGCTACAATTCTAGCTTAGCATTCACTCCTTCTCTCGTCTCATCTACTAAAACAATATCATCTGCAAATAGCACACACCACGGCACCTCATCCTGAATATGTCTTGTAATCTCATCCATAACTAAAGCAAACAAGTACAGGCTTAACACTGAGCCTTGATGTAAACCAATCGTGATAGGGAACTCATTAGTCTCTCCACCAGTCATCCGTATAGATGTCATGGCTCTATCATACATGTCCTTTATCGCCTCAATATATGCGACACACGCTCATTTCTTTTCCAATACTCTCCATAGAATCTCCCTAGGAATCCGATCATATGCCTTCTTTAAATCGATGAAGACCATATTTAAATCTTTTTTACCTTCTCTATACTGTTCCATTAACCTCCTCAAGAGAAAGATAGCCTCCATGGTTCCAGGCATGAAACCAAATTGATTCTCTGAAACGTTTGTTGTCCTTCTTAGTCTTCTCTCAATAACTCTCTCCCATAATTTCATCGTATGACTCATCAATTTAATCCCGCGGTAGTTCGCACAGTTCTGAATATCTCATTTGTTCTTGTATATGGGTATAAGGATATTTTTCCTCCATGCATCAGGCATCTTCTTGATCTTTAGCACTACATTAAAAAGTTTTGTCAACCAACTTATGCCATCCTCTCCTAAGCACCTCCAAACCTCAATAGAGATACCATCTGGCCCAACCGATTTCCCATTCTTCATCCTTTTTAATACTTCTTTTACTTCTTCCCTACTGATTCTCCTATAGAATATAAAATTTAATTCTTCCCTAAAAGTGGTAAACTGCCCCAAATGTATGTCACTACTACTGCTTTCGTTAAATAACTTGTAAAAGTAGCTCTTCCAATGCTCCTTTATCTCCTCTTCCTTTACTAATACCTTTTCGTCCTTATCCTTAATGCATTTAACTTGGTTTAAATCCTTGGTCCGTCTATCTCTAGATTTAGCAAGCTTGAATATCTCTCTTTCGCCCTCCTTAGTGTCAAGTCGTCTATATAAATCCTCAAATGTCTTTACCTTAGCCTCACTAACTGCCTTTTTGGTTTCTCTTCTAGCTTCTCTATACCTCTCCAAGTTCGCTTCATTTCGGTCGTTTTGCCTATTATTTAAAATATAATAATAATTATTATTAAACAAAATAATACAAAAACAATAATTATCCTATTAAATAAATATTTTAATTTATTAACAATAATTTATAATTATAATTATCTTAATTTATAATTATATAATCTAAAAGAAATTAATATTGCACATAATTATCATGTATTCACAATTTTATTCAAACTAGAATATTCATTGATATCACTTAATATTTTTATTTAATCTAAACTTTTATTTATCATATAATTTCTTATTTTTTATTTTTATATTTTAATAAATTATTATTTAAGATATAATAAATATTATCATCATATAAATATTATTAAACAAAATAATTAACCTCTTAAATAAAGATTTTAATTAATTTATTAACAAATAATATGTCCTTTATTATTTTTATTATTAAACAAAATAAGTGCTATATCTTAAATCAAATTATAATATTATTTATTAAAATTATATATATTGTAATATTATTTATTAAAAAATATCAAACAATATTAAAAATTAAAAAAATTAAATCTGCAATGGATAAATCAAATCCAATTGAAGTGCCGCTCAAACTTTTCTTTGTTTACTAATTGGATTTAGACTTTCAATTTGATCAAAATGGTATTTTAATTTAAATGGAATATGACTACCTTACAAAATTTATAAATAGATACCAAGTCTTTTTTTCTTTCAAATTTTTGGAGACCTTTTATCATAACAGTTTTCTCTTCGAATTTGCAATTTTCTTGATATGTACTTGAATTTTAAAAAATTTTGCGATTTGCTTGATACATACTTAAATTTTTAATTTTAAAGTTTTTATATGTAATTGATATATATACACATACACTGTCGTAAGAAGAGAAAAGACAATAATTATAAATTGTTTAATTTTATGAGTAACTGTTGTTATTTTTCAACCCTTTTTTATTCTTTTTTTCTTTTCCTTTTATTTATTAGAATTTATTTGAATTATGATAGATTGTTGAAGATCTCCCAGTATACTATGTTTGTATTTGAATTAAATAAAAGTCAATAATTTTTATAATTATAATTTAATTCAAATAAATTATATTACAATTCAAATAAATACTTATAATTCGAATAAATTCTAATAAATAAAAAGAAAAGAAAAAATCAAAAAAGTTGAAAAATAAAAATACTTACTCATTTAATTAAACAATTTATAATTATTAACTATACTTTTCCTACGACAAAGAGTGTGTGTGTGTGTATCAAATACATATAAAAACTTTAAAATTAAAAATTTAAGTACACACCAAGTAAATCGCAAAACCTTTAAAAATTTAAGTACATACCAAGCAAATCGTAAATTTGAAGAGAAAACTATTGTGATAAAAAGTCTCAAAATTTTTGAAAGAAAATGAGACTTGGTATCTATTAATAAATTTTACATATAGGAGAGTCATATCCCTTTTAGATTACAATATTATTTTGATAGAATTAAAAGTCTAAATCCTATTAGTAAACAAAGAAAAATTGGAGCAACACTTCAATTGGATTAGATTTATTCATTGCCAATTTTTATTTTTTAAATTTTTAATATTGTTTGGTATTTTTAAAAAATAATATTACAATATATATATATATATATATATATAATTTTAATAAGCAATATTAAAATTTAATTTGATTTAAGATATAACACTAATTTTGATTAATAATAAAAATAGTAAAAGACGTATTATTTGTTAATAAATTAAACTAAACCTTTATTTAAGAGATTATTTTTTTTATTATTTTATTTAATAATAATATTTATATGATAATAATGTTGATTATGTTTTAAATAATAATTTATTAAAATATAAAAAATAAAAAGTAAGAAGTTATATGATAAATAATAGTGTAACTTAAATAAAAATATTAAGTGATATCAATTAACATTCTAGTTTAAATAAAATTGTGAATAAGTGGTAAGTATAAAAATATTAATTTCTTTTAGATTACATAATTATAAATTATTATTAAAAGTTAAAATATTTATTTAATAACATAATTATTTTTCATATTATTTTGTTTAATAATAATTATTATTATATTTTAAATAATAATTTATTAACATATAGAAAAATATACATGTTATTTGTTAATAAATTAATACCTTTATTTATTTGTCTAATAAGATAAAATTTAATTTTTTAGGCATCCTAGGTATCACCAACCCATACCTACCCATAAGGACACCTCACAACCCCAATCCCATAATCATCCACGAGGCAGTGTCATATTATAACTAGTGAGATCAGTTGACTCTATCAGCTAATAAAAGACTTTAAAAAAAAAAATTTATATTTAAAATATTTTAATAACTTTGACCCATTAATTTTTTTTAAACTCATTAAAATAATTTTAAACTATTTGAATTTTTTTTGAATCCATCAAAATAATTTTAAACTATTTAAATTTTTATATGACCCCATCATTTAAAATTTCTAGAACCGCCACTTATCATGCACTACCAACATTCCAAGTGGACAGTTGATGCATGAGTTAAATAAAGATTAATTAACTTTCAGCAGAAAATCTTATTTTGTTGATATATTATTCGCTGGCCTCTCAATAAGTATGACAAAAAGTCACAAATTTACGCAAAGATGAAAGTTAAAATCTACCTAATAACATCAAAAAGGTTTATCTTAACAACTTTCACAGACTCGTTACACTTGATAATATAAAACATATTACTCGACAGGAAACACATGCTCTTATAGTTAAAACACTATTGACCCATTTGAAAAAAAAAAAAAAAAAATCAGTGCTATTTGGTATACCTATTTAGACTTTATTTTTCATTTTGAGTTTTTAAAAATAAGAAAACTAACTCAAAATGTGTTTGATTATTCGTGTTTTTAAAAACCTATTTTAAAAAATAGAAAATGAATTTACATATAAAACACAAAATGACCAAAAATTGTTTTGAGACTTTTTGATTCAAAACAAGAAAAATCCCAAAACACAAAAAATTAAAAATATCAAATCAAATACATTTTCAGTATTCTTAAACATGAATGGCACTATAGAAAACAGAATATAAAAAATAAAAATAGAAAACAAAAAATAAGAATATAAACCAAATGTCACATTTACTTTTCAGATTTCATTTTCATTTTTTTAAAAATTGAACATGAAAACTTGATAAATTTGTTTCTAGATTTCAGTTTCCAAAAAATTAAACTATTTTCAAAATTTTTTAAATTTACAAAAACATAAAAAAGTATTTTTTCAACTTTCATTTCTAGTTTTTATTTCTCCACAAATACAACCACCACCAATTACAATCATTAATTTCTATCGTCGACTATCACCCACCTTTACCTCGACCGCTACCCACCTCTAACTACCACTTCTACCGTCGACCACACGCAATCACCACCAACCTCCAACTGCTGTCAATCGCCGACCACAACTAACCCAATTCTATAACTAACAACTATTATTACAAAACGTGTTTTTAAATTTTTACTTTTATTTTTTTTATTACAAAAATAATAACTAAAAATAAACAACCTCAGCATAAAAACTAAAAATCGATGACTTCGTCAGACCGACCCTAAATTATTAGTGGACTTACAAGGCAAAGATAGGGCCATAAGGTCGATACTTCACTGGCCTCTCTTATCTTCCAAATTACAGACAAATCTATATGTTAAGTTTGGTATTATATATAGTTAGTATTATATTTAGAATCTTGTAATTTATGGATTCCTTATTATGTATCATACCATAATTAGGATTACTATCCATATCATACTAGGATTAGGGTTATTGTCCTATCCATATCATAGTAGGATTAGGGTTATTGTCCCGCTTATATAAGGGACCTTGTATCTTGTATACAATATACATCAATAAACAAGAATTCTTTTCTTTTCTTCTAACATGGTATCAGAGCCTTCGCTCTAATTCTTTTCATATTTTTTTCAGCCATTATTTTCTAGAAAATTTTGGTATTTTTTTTTTTTTTTTTTTGCGTGATTTACAGACGTTCTTGTCTGTTTTGCTTCTATCATCCGTCATCTTGCGGTTATTCAGAGATCTCCATATATCATCGGGTTGCTCTTTCAGAGACGAACCTAACACCATCAACCAGAAGCCGAAACAAGTCTCCACGCGCTCTCACGCGCCGCCTGAAGACTGCCTGACGATTGCCCGTGATTTTCAGAAGTTCTTGTTTCTTTCGCTTCTGTTCGTCTTCGTCTTGCAGTTATTCGAGGATATATATATATCATCGGGTCCCTCTCTCAGAGACGAACCTACCACCGTCAACCGGCCCCAAAAAGAAGCCCGCACGCGCCCTCACGCGCCGCTTGAATTCTGCGCGTGATCTCACGCGCCCCTGCCAGATCCAGACCGGTTCATCCCGAACCGGTTTCCGTTCGCCCTTTGGGCCGGTTCACTCATCTTCCGTCAGCTTTTCAGCCGGTTCAGACCGGTTCCTGACCTTTTTCGGCGTTCCGGACACACTGGTGATCTCCGTTTTGTCCCATTCTTCTCTGTTTTTCATCTACTGTTTATTGTGCCCTTTTGAAAGCTACCTCTATGGACCGCTCCGACAACATTACGTCCCTTTCTGTCATTCTCGATGGGACCAATTATGTTTTGTGGGCCCAAGCCCTTTCTGGTTTTATCAAGGGCCGTCGTTTATGGCGTATTATCTCTGGTTCTCAGACAAAACCTATTCAGAAAGACAATGAGGATCAATCAGCCTTTGATGATCGTCTTGACGATTGGGAAAGCAAGAATTACCAGATTGTTACCTGGTTTCGTGCTACTACTGTTCCTTCCATTAGTCTTCAATTCGGCCGCTTCCATGATGATGCTCAGTATCCTTCTCCGGCTAAGGCTATTTGGGATTTCTTAAAGGATCGTTATCAGACCACTGGTCATGCCCATCAATATCAGCTACTTCAGAATCTTCACCGTATGCGTCAAGAGCCTGGGCAGTCCATCAATGACTTCCTCTCTCACATGTCCTCTGTTTGGGATCAGCTTGCCTTATGTGAACCCACCTGGAAAGATTCTGAGGATGCTCAATTGTACACTGTCCACCGCAATCATCAACGACTGTTGCTCTTCCTTATGGCTCTTCATAACACCTTTGAGTCGGTTCGTGCATCGTTGCTCCATCGCATGCCACTACCCACTCTTGAACAGGCTATTTCAGAACTTTTGTCTGAAGAAACCCGTCTTGGCCTCAAAACCAAGACGTTGGACTCAGTTCTTGCTACGACACCGTCCTCCGTTCCAGATGCCGCCCTTGTCATATCTCACACTCGCTCTTCTGGATCATCAGCTTCTCACTCCTGCATCTACTGTCAAAACAGGGGTCTACCACATACTCATTCATTTGAGCACTGTCCAGTTCGTAAGTGTTTGACTTGTCACAAAACAGCTCTTGGTCATTTTCAGCGTGACTGTCCCAAGGCTTCCTCCTCCAAGGCTCCTTTCAAAAGAGGATCTTCTACGTCCTCAGCCAAATCTTCTGGCGCCCGTACCACTGCTGCTGTTGCTTCAGACGGATCCTCATCTTCTGATCCATCATTTTCTATGACTGATGTGGAATCCATCATTCAGCAAGTTCTTGCCAAAACTGGTACATCTCCATCTACTGCTCTTTCCGTCATGCCAGGTAATTCCTCTTGGTATTTTGATTCAGGATGTTGCAATCATATGACTTCGGATTCTACTATTTTTTCCTCAATTGCTCCATCATCCTCTATTCCCACCATTCATACTGCTGATGGTACCCATATGTCTGTTACTCATACTGGTCACATTTCTACACCATCTATTTCTCTTTCTGAAGTTTATCATATTCCCAATCTTACTTTAAATCTTGTGTCTATTGGTCAATTATGTGACCTGGGTCTCATCATTACTTTTTCTGCTTCTGGTTGTTTGGTGCAGGATCCACGGACGAAACAGGTTCTTGGGATCGGCCGTAAGCATGGACGTCTGTTTGAGATTGTTTACCTCCAGCTTCCACTACCTTCTGCTACTTCCGCTGCTACTTCTGCTGCTTCCGCTGCTGCTTTTGCTTCCCCAGCCTCTACTTTTAATCTTTGGCATTGTCGTTTGGGTCACGTGTCTTTTAGTCGTTTGAAAACCTTAATTTCTAGTGGTCAATTGGGTCATGTGGTTTCTGAGAAAACTGATTGTTTATCATATCAAACTGCTAAACAACATGCTTTACCTTTTAATAATAGCAATTCTGTTTCTCTTGCACCTTTTGATCTTGTTCACTCAGATATTTGGGGGCCTTCACCCACTCCCACTATGGGCGGCTCTCGCTATTTTGTTATTTTTGTGGATGATTTTACCCGTTATACTTGGTTGTACCTTTTGACTAAACGTTCTGAACTTAAACAAATATACTCTGATTTCTCAACAATGGTGAAAAACCAATTTTCTAGTACAATCAAAGTTTTTCGATCTGATAATGCTATGGAATATCTTGACTCTGAGTTTCTATCTGCTCTCCGTTCTCAGGGGACCCTATCTCATCTTTCTTGTCCTGGGACATCTCAGCAGAATGGTCGGGCTGAACGCAAACACCGTCATCTTCTTGATACAATTCGTGCCCTTTTTATTTCATCCTCTTGTCCAGAAAAATTTTGGGGGGAAGCTGCTCTTACTGCCGCCTATACCATTAATCGTGTTCCCACCTCTGTCCTTGGTAATACTACCCCTTTTGAACGCTTGTATGGATTTCCTCCTGATTATTCTCATCTTAGAGTGTTTGGTTCTGCTTGTTTTGTTCTTCTTCAACCTCATGAACGCACTAAACTTGAACCACGCTCTCGTCTCTGTTGCTTCCTGGGTTATGGTATTGAACATAAAGGGTATCGTTGTTGGGATCCCATTTCTCGGCGTCTTCGTGTCTCACGACATGTTGTCTTTTGGGAACACAAGATGTTTTCCACTCTTTCTTCATTTCAACTTTCTCCCTCTTCCCACATTCCTCTTTTTACTGATGTTTCTACTGATTTGCATTCTGACATATTTGATACAAAAAGTCCACAGATTTCTCAGCCGCCACTGCTTACGATTCATCCCGAGACACCTGGGCCTTCTGCTGGACATGTGACCACTCCTGATGAGTATTCTCCCCCCTCTCCTATTGACAATTCTCCTCCTTCAGAACGTCCTAAACGGGTAATACAGCCTTCTGTTCGTCTTCGTGATTATATTGTTGGTTCTGCTGCCTTTTCTACTCATGAACCTTCTTCCTACCGTGAGGCTTGTACTAATCCTTTATGGCAGCACGCTATGGATGATGAGCTACAGGCTCTTGAGAAAACTCATACTTGGGATGTGGTTCCTCTTCCTCCTGGGAAAACTGCTATCAGTTGCAAATGGATTTACAAAATCAAAACTCGTTCAAATGGTTCCATTGAGCGACACAAAGCTCGTCTTGTTGCTCGAGGTTTCACTCAAGAGTATGGCATTGACTATGAAGAAACTTTTGCTCCTGTTGCTAGGCTTACATCTGTTCGCAGCTTACTTGCTATTTCTGCTGCTCGTAACTGGAACATTCATCAGATGGATGTTAAGAATGCTTTTCTGAATGGTGATCTCACTGAGGAAGTCTACATGCAGCCTCCTCCTGGCTCATCTGTTCCGTCTTCTCATGTTTGCAAGTTTCGTCGAGCACTATATGGGTTGAAACAGGCTCCCCGTGCCTGGTTTGCAAAATTTAGTTCTACTATTCATGAGTTTGGATTTACCTCCAGTTCATATGACTCTGCTTTGTTTCTCCGCACCACTACAGCTGGATCTGTTCTTCTTCTTCTGTATGTGGATGATATGATTATTACTGGGGATGACAGTGTTGGCATTTCTCATCTCAAACAATTTCTCAGTCGCCAGTTTGAGATGAAGGATTTGGGGTTTCTCAATTATTTCTTGGGTTTGGAGATCTCCCGTGATTCTTCTGGTTATTTTCTCTCTCAAGCTAAGTATGCCTCTGATCTCTTGACACGGGCAGGTATTTCTGATTGTAAGACTGCTTCTACCCCGATTGATACACAGCTCCGTCTCACTCCTCTTGATGGTACACCTTTATCTGATGCGACTTTGTATCGTCAACTTGTTGGTAGCCTTGTTTATCTTACTGTCACTCGCCCTGATATTGCTTATGCTGTCCATATTGTTAGTCAGTTCATGGCTGCTCCACGGTCTCATCATTTTACTGCTTTACTCCGCATTCTTCGCTATATCAAGGGCACTATGTTTCATGGTCTTTATTACTCAGCACATTCTCCACTTGAGTTACATGCCTTTTCTGATGCTGACTGGGCTGGTGATCCGACTGATCGTCGCTCCACTACAGGGTTTTGTTTCTTTCTAGGGACCTCTCTCATAGCCTGGCGTAGTAAGAAACAAACCCTCACTGCTCGCTCTAGTACTGAAGCTGAGTACCGTGCTCTCGCTGATACTACTCAAGAGCTCCTTTGGCTTAGGTGGCTCCTTACTGATATGGGTGTCCCTCATTCTACAGGCACTCCATTATATTGTGACAATCAAAGTGCTATTCAGATTGCTCACAATGATGTTTTTCATGATCGCACCAAACACATTGAAATAGATTGTCACTTTATTCGTCAACATGTCAGACAAGGCTCTGTTCGTCTTATTTCTGTATCTTCAGCGAATCAAATTGCAGATCTCTTCACAAAGGCTCATCCTCCTGGCCGCTTTTCTGAATTAATCGCCAAACTCAAGTTGATTCCTGCGTTACCACCTTGAGTTTGAGGGGGGGTGTTAAGTTTGGTATTATATATAGTTAGTATTATATTTAGAATCTTGTAATTTATGGATTCCTTATTATGTATCATACCATAATTAGGATTACTATCCATATCATACTAGGATTAGGGTTATTGTCCTATCCATATCATAGTAGGATTAGGGTTATTGTCCCGCTTATATAAGGGACCTTGTATCTTGTATACAATATACATCAATAAACAAGAATTCTTTTCTTTTCTTCTAACACTATACATAATCCCCCCCCTTTCTCTTTTCTATTACCTCAAGAGAGTCTCCGATAGTTAAAACTATCTTATCTTCCAAATTACAGAGAAATATATATATACATATATATATTTTTTAAGGAAGGATGTTTCCCCTTTACAAGGAATTTCGATGGTGACAATATACGCCGTTTTATTTTAATAACACTGATAAGAATATTTTTCTCAAAACACGTCATAAAATTAATTTCACAAAAGCCCCATTTGGCATCATAAACCTTATAAATCTCTATAAATCTTCAACAACCCCTCTACCTCTAATTTGTCCGCCATTACAAATTTCAAAAAATTTCAATATTTTGCTAAAAAATTAAAAAATTTGTAAGTAAGTTAATCGAATGTGTAAATTTTTTATACAATTATATTTTTCATGTCGAAAACTTTCAAACAAGTACCATTGTCGCTATTTTTTGTGAATTTTTTTGGATCCGTGGGAACGGATTTAAAAAATCATTCTTACGGTTTGTTACTTTTCATAAAAAAAAAAGATGCCAAAATCAACTCTAAACCATATTTTATCTCAATTTTTCTTATTTTTTCTTATTCTAAACGGGCTAAAATATAGATCAAATCAATTAATTATACATAAATACCGAATTAAGAGTTCCAAAATCAATCTCACTTTCTCGCTCTAAAAATTATTCGGATGAAAGTGAAAGATGAAACGGGCTACAGAGGTCACAACCCCCATACTAATGCGGCGGAACCATGAACTTTCTGACCCAAAATTTAACGAGGGGGCCCCAGGGGAACACTATTAATGCATGCACACTCTGCTCTTGGCTCTACCATGGACTTTTTTTTTGTTCTGCGGATGGTTGAGGAAATATTTCTGTAATTGCCGCTGGAAAGAAAATATTTCGAAGAGTACTGTTAATGAGAAACTGCGGTATGATACCGCGGTTATGGAGAGCTGTGCAATCGGCTGGAGATGAAGACCCGCGGTTTGAGACCGCGATGCTATCACCTAAACCTTGCTGTCGGCTGGAGCAGATGAAGATCCGCGGTCTGAGACCGCGATGTTAAAACGCAGCATGAAACCGAAGACCCGCGCCTGGATTTTCCTCGCTGGATTTTATTTCTTATCCTCGCTGGATTTTCCTTTTTTTCCTTGTTGTTTCTCACTATAACTAAATTGCCAGAGTGGGAGGGTAAATCAACCTCTTCCATTTTTCTCGTTTTCTTTCAACTATGTACCATATTTTGTTTCTTTCTGCAAGACAAGTGATATACAATTGACTCTGAAAGAATTATTTATTGGATAAGGTAAAAGTTACAGACTTAGCTGGGGCCAAAATACCCGCTTCGTCAGTTGAAGACCAATCTTTGAGGGTGAGGAAAAACAATTTATGGAAGCTGTGAGGAAAAACAACATATGATTAATCTCATATGTTGTCATGTTAAAATATTTCTCAAAATTCACAACATTGCAAAATGTCCTCGACAAGGGTTAGTTTTGATAGAAAGGTACTTCAAAGAGAATGCATAAGCATCCGAAGATTATACCGATTTTTTGTTTTTCCCAAATATATTTATACTATTGATGCTTTTAGCAGTGAAAACCACACTCAATCTCACTTGGTAACAAGTTCAGCTAGACAGGAGCTTTTGCCCAATATAATCATAATTTTGAGGCTATACAGGAAAATAATTAAAACCCCCATTTCTTTAACAAACCAAAGAAAAGGGAGAACCAACTTTTAGTTCTGAGATGCTAGAAAATTTAGATGATTTCACCAAGCAATGCCTTAGAGGAAAAATGGTGTAATATAACAACCAAGATTTGCCACTTCAGTGAGAGGTACTGTAACTACCGAAACGAGATGCAAGATGCTTTGAATTCAACAAATGAAACAAAGAATGATGCTGCTAATGCATTGATCAAGAGATACAAACAAGTGATAATCAATACATGGTTTTTACTTTTAATTTGTTTTCAGCCGCTCGTTGATTATCATTGCCTACCCTCATTTCATTTAGTCGGGAAAAAGGCAAGGGCTAAGTTGAGTTGGGCTTTTATTGATTGTCATTGTTTGAATTCAGTTGCTATATGATGCTGTGGAGTTTGAAGAAAGTACTCGGATGATCGAGGATATATACAATGAGGCTCTTGCAATTTATCACGTGACGTAAAGATGTCAAAAGTTCCAAAATCGGATTTAATAAACATGTGAAGTGTAATTTAATCTTTTTGTAATAGTAATTTCATATAAAAAGATAAATAAGTTTTCCTTTTTTTTTTTGTTTTTTTAACTTTTCATGGGTGAATGTCTATTAAGGAGTGTTTAGAGTAACAAAAAATAAGATAAAGTATGATAATTTGAGATAATTTTTGAATTCGTAAATTCATATAGTAAGATTAAAAAAAGAATAACTTTTACATATTTTTAGAAATTTTTAAAATTTTTCAGTGTTTTTCATTTCAATAAATGCACCCTAAAATTAGGGTTTGTTTGGAGTAAGAAAAAATGAGATAAATTGAGATAAATTGTGGTTTGGGGAGAGTTCGTAATACGTGCAGTGAGAGAAAAAAGTTGATGTGATATAAAGTTAACAGAGATTTATAGAGATTTTTAGAAATTTTCAACAAATTATTGCACACCAAACGGGCCCTTAGTTAGTACTAGCTAGATGTCTAAGAATTTTTATAATATATTCAAACATATGGGATAAAAATTAATATACGTACAATATGTATTGTTTAAATATTAAAAAAGAAAAAAAATTCTTTCAAATATATACTCTGACAATAACAAAAATGCAAAACAATTTACTGTAGACTTAAAAAAAATGTAAAAAGAAAAAGTATAACACATGTTAGACTATCAAAGTTCACCATGTGTTAATAAAAAAAAATCAATTGTTAACAGGGGCACAACTCTAACATTTTAATATATGTAAAAATAATATTTAATATTTAAAAAATTCAAACACTCTCAACAATAATAAAAATAAGTTACTACATACTTGTAAAGAAAAGTGCGAGGTTTGTAAATTTTTTAAATAAAAAATAAGAATAAAAACAAATCACAAATAAAGGGACGCATCAGACTTCGAACAACATCTAAAATTTTTAATGTAAAGTTAATATTTAATGTTTAACTACTAGGAAGAAATATATTTCTAAAATGATTTATTATAAATTTATAAAAAATTAAAAAATTTCTCAATTCTTTTTTTAAAAAAAAGTAAATTATAAAAAAAAAAAAAGTAAAAACGAACACAGTACTTTTTTTTTTCGCTTGAAATATCTCTCCCCAACTCAAGAAATCTCTCCCCAAAATCAGGAGCCAGTCATCTGAAATCCCAAACAAGGAAGAACTGCGATTTGAGATCACCTCCTATTTGGGATCAGCTGGAAAATGTGGTTTCATGCTGCCTTTTGTCTAGGCGATAGCATCGCGGTCAGACTGCGGGTCTTCATCTTCTCCGGCCGACAGCATCTTTTTGCTTTCTTGATAGCATCGCGGTCTCACACCGCGGGTCTTCAGCTCCAGCCGATAGCATCGCGGTTTGAGACCGTGGTTTTTGGTTAGGAACAACCACTATCTCAAATCGCGGTTTATCCTAAAAATCGCTGTTCCGTATCGCGCTTCTTCTGCCCACGAAACTCCATAATCGCTATTTGAAAACACGGTTTCTCATTAGCCGTATTTTCCGAAATTGTTTCTCCTCCGCCGTAATTACAAATTTTATTCTTAAAACATCTGTAAAACAACAAAAAAAGTCCTCTACCATGCGTTGCCTGTGCTATTTACGTACTTGCATGCAGACTCTATGCTGTACTGAAATGACCCATCTGCCCGCACGCTATCTTATCCATCCAGAAATTCACTACAGAGCGTAATATATATGCATATACATATATATATATATATATGTGCATGGAATCTTCCTGTAGGTCACTCAAATGGGATTGCAATTCCATTAGCTGTACCCAACAAAACAAATTGATTGCACGGTGTGTTCCCCCACCAAATGTAAGCCTCTTATAGAAGGATAAAAGAATGTAACGGATTTCTTAGTCGTTTAAATTTATTTAAATTTGTTTAAATTTGTAAAAATTATAGTATTATAATTTATGTAATAAATAAAAAAAAATTGAATTTTAAAAGAACTTGTAAAGATTAATCGGAAAAAAAATATTCCTAGCAGAGCCAAATATTGCCTGGAATGAATTTTGTAACTTCTAAGGGACCGGTTAGATGCAACAAATAGGAGTTTTCATAAATAATACACCCTTATAAGCTTTGATGTGATGTTTTTTGTTTGGTTTGGGAAATAAAATTTTTCCCATCTAAAAATTATCCTTTCTTAATCTTGGAAGAAAGTGTATTATTTTTTGAGAGGATTTAAACTCTCCAAAAATTATCCCCCCCTTATATAGATTAAATTGGACCATTATACTCCTTCTCATCCCTCTTTCTCACCTACAAAATGTATTTTATATTAAAAATAAATTCTTTTTTTAATGAAAAAATGTATTAAAAAATTATATTAATAAAAATAAAAAATATAATTTTTTTTCAAATAAGGGGTCGTGTGATTAAAAAAATATATTTTTTTCAAATTGGAGGTGATGTGATTTTAAGATAATAATATTATTTTTTAACAAATATAATAATATTAATTTTTAGCAAATTTATACAAAATTACACATATATTGATATTTTTTAAATAAGGAGAAAAAAAATAAACGACTAAAGAAGATTCGGATAAATTAAGATGTTATTATCTACGAAACTAATTTATATATTTTATGAAGTTTAATTTATTAATAACATAATTTATTTCTAATTAATGTCTAAAATTAATTTGTACTAATTGATTTTCACATTATATAATTAACATAAATATATAATTAAGTTTGGGTAACCAAGTTTAATTTAATGAGTAACCAAATTTTGGGACACCACAAAAACAAGAGTCATTTGACTGTTTTTTCCATCATTTACCTCCGCTTATTTATAAAACATCCAAATCAAGTCAAAAATTACCCCCCTTTATAAACATCACATCAATGTGGATCAACCCTCCTAAAATAATGCCCCCTCTTATCTTATACCCCCTCTAAAACTTATCCCCTGAAATTTTAGCACCATCCAATCAAGCCCATCCAATCAGGCCCTAAGCTGGTCCCATTTCCCTACAAATTGTTTCTTTGCCAAGAGAATGAACGTGGTTTGGCAATGTTCCGAGGGAAATTCTAAGCTCAATCTGCAGCTATGCAATCTCTCAGTTAGTGATGAGTGCAGACCTCACAGAGAGATTCATGCACATCAACACAAGCGTTCAAAATGTCGAAAGCTTGAACCACCGTTAAAAAGCCTTCGGTGAAGGGCACAAGTCCTCTGCACAAAACAAATGAGCCTATTTACCCCACAGTTTCTAAATTTCGAACCTCAAATCACAAAATTGATAGATATAGGATCTTGATCTGATCCTGATGTCATATCCAAAACAATGACTTAAAATTAGATACAAAGCTTCGTTCCATCCTTCTGCACCCCTTCTCGAAACCTTTAGATCCTCCTCTGAATGGAAGAAATAAAAACAAAATGCACCCGCATGACTGTTTCTTACTACACTATACCCCTACTACACTATAAAATTCTATGGTAACTGCATTAATTACCTATTGAAGCTGAACAAAGAGGAAGCTGACATCGCACCCATGACATTAAGCTCAGAAACCATTGGATTTCCAGATTCATTCAAGTATTTTTTAGATTAAAAATATGTGAATGAATCTGGACCATTGGATTTTAATCCAATAGTCTCAGTCATAATGTTTAGGGTGACATCAGGGAGTGATGTCAGCTCCCCCGAGTCCTGAAGGTGATGCCACAGATAATGCAGCCATCTTCTTACATATGATTGATCATAAAAAGCATACTGCTCAGACCATTGTGTGACTAACATGGACAACAGGCTAAGGATCATGGTTCCCATGATTCCATAAGTGCATACAAGATCCCATGTTACACACATGCCTTCCTGGTCTTTGTCCAGGAAATTGCCGAAAGCATAAACAAATTAACTGGGTGAGTTTCCATACTAAGGGAACCATGAACCTTTTGCCTCAATTAACTGCCGAGCTCGTCCAGGATTAAGAAGTGACTCCGACATCACCCAACCCTGCGGAAAAAACAGAGACTATGTTCAGCATAATCGTAACAGATATGCTTACCAAAAAAAATAATCATAACAGATATCTTGCATGCATATTATCATTCTAGGTTTTCAATACGACGGATCAATTCAACTTATCAAAAAAAAAAACAAATACGATAGATCGATTGACGGTACCAGTATTTATGGAATACTGATTAAATATGAAGCCACCAAGTTTTGACCAGGGTGTCAAAAAGGACTTTGCAATATGCCAAATGCGGAAAACAAACTACAGCATGACCAATTATAATGCTTAATAGAACCAAACAAAATTAGTGCATGGGTGCAGCTCCAAGTAGAAAAAGTAAAGTGAACAAAATCCATGGTCAATTGCATCGATCCACCATCGAATTAACATAACCAGAATACGAATTGCAGGATAGTTGCCTGAAACATAAAGGATCTTCATGTGAAAGTTTTATCAAGATATAATTCTTTGTTAAAGTTTTATCAAGATATAATTCAATGCAGCCTTGCAAATCGAAGTTAACAAATTTGCAAGAATGGAAGGCATCAAGTCTTCTTCTGAAGGATCCCACAATTCAGATTATGCAAGCTGGGATCACTAACAGCTTACCAGTAGAAGGTAGAAACAAAAAGATAAATTTTTCACAATGAATAATTATGCATTTTATTCTGCCTGATATCTCAGTTTGTTTTATAACATTATAAGTCACAATAATCTTCAGTAATTAAGCAAAAATAGAGGGTAATATTCGAGAACAAGACGGTTAAGCAATCTTACACATTTTAGCTAGCTATATTCAACTTAAAATATTAAGGAAAAGAACCATATGTGGATTTATCCTACCTGTTCTGTAGCTTTGCTCTTGAAAGGTCCATATAAAGCTGAGACCATCTTATAGGATTCCACAACATAAGCTTCAAGATCAGTAATGGAAGGCATAAACACAGAATGGTCATTTTCCTGATGCTTCCAAGGAAGCTGATTCTGATTTGATGAGCGAATGATATGCAGAAGCACATGAGCCTGTAATACAATGTAAATTCATCTTAAACCACAACTATGCTCAACTCATGGCAGTTTAACACAAAATAAATCAGATTCTCACATGGAAAGCTGCTTTCAAAATGTCATCTGATTTTGCTTGATCCTTGAGCAAAGCATATACATTGCCCTTTGAAGGATTATATGTTACCATATATCTCTCTTTCTGTAAAAAGAAAAGAAAAAGATCACACGTGAGAAGGAAGGTAATTGAAGAAGACGTGCAAAAGAGATTTCCCAGCTTGTGAATGATATCCCTTAAAATAGACATAAACCTCAAAGATGGGCCCTATGGCCATGTATGAATTTGGGTCTTGGAATGCATCTTTAAATCTTGATCCTACCCCAATAGTCATAACAAAATTCAGTTTAAACTCAGGGGATCAATAAGTGTAAGCTGCAGTTGGTACTATAATCCCGATGATGCATACCAAGAACAATAGGCCTGTCTTTCGACCATGGAAAGCTAAATATATTTTCAATCATATTTCCCTCCTGTAGTGTTGGAACCCTCCCTGCAGAAAGATAACATAATTCAAAATCACCACTGGTTATCTGAAAGGAGGTATTTTCTATGAATGTAAATGGAACAATAATCAAGTGAGAAGATCATGTGACAGAACCATTAACAATCGCAACAAGCATAGATAGGTGAAAACCTGTTTTAAGGAAGGAATCTATAGCCACAGTTAATCTTGCCCGATTCAATGTACGCAACACAACAGATTTTACCTGACCCAAAAAAATGATACACTTAGCATGTCATTCACAGACAGTAGAAGGAAATGAATTTTTAAGTAAATATTTGCAATGTCAAACCTCTTGATAGGAGCTAAGAACATATCCACAAGAAAGAAAGGCAAATGTTGTAACCAGGGATGGATTTCTTTTAGATATCATGATGCTCAATCCAGTTCCCAGCTTCAAAAGAAAAAATCTCAGCAATGTTAGTTTTGATTGAAAAATGTTCAACACATGAGAGCATACATCAGATTACACTATAAAAACTAGCCACACAAATAAGAGATCATAATGCATTGTACAAACATATGATGGCACAGCAAATGATAGGTGGTCTGGAAACAAAAACCTAATACTCCAGACACACCCACCATTCTCAGTGGGATGCCATTCTGAACTTCTACCACAGCACCAATGACTCTGGTGATAATGTAGCATATTAAAATAGGGTCGTAGAACTAATTAGATAGATAAATTAATAGACCAAGTCACCAGTTGCTTCAAGACTGAAACATTCTGTGCATGGCGTCCCCACCCAATACAAATATGGGTAAATTACACCTGCCTTCCCTTAACATCTAGATAATTACACTTAGCACCCATAACATTTAAAATTACACTTGTCGCCCTTATTTTGAAATGTTATTAACCCCCTTGCGATAAAATCAGTCATTAAAACTTAATATAAAATGTCAAATTAACCAAAACTTTAGGTATTTTTCTTATTTTACCCCTCTCTCTCTCACATCTCGTCAATTTTCTTTACAAAAATCCTCAAAAACATTTTGATTTTACTTACTTTTTGCTTATTTTTGGAGGATTTTTGTAAAGAAAACTAATCAAAATGTGAAAGAGTGATAGATAAAAATGAAAAATACCTAAAAATTTTGTTATTTTTACATTTTCTATTAAGTTTTAACGGTTGATTTTATCGGAAGGGAGTTTATGTTAACAACATTTCAAAATAAGAAAGGAAAATGTAACTTTTAAATGTTGTGGGTGGTAATTGTAATTACCCAAATTTTAAGGGGAGGTGGATGTAATTTACCCTACAAATATCTCTAGTTCATTTGTGCAGACAAACAAACCACAAAATACCAAAGTTGGGCATCCTAATAATTTTCTCTTGTAAACAGGATAAGCAAATCACAGCATTCTACAGACCAAGAATTAAGGTTCATCAGATACTGTCAAATAAAAGAGACCCCGTTGAAGAAAGAGCAAACATGTATACCCTTGTATTAGGACAGTCATTTTTACCATTTTTCCATGTGAAAAGATTTACAAAAAAAGAAAAACGACGACGACAAAAACCTCATGAGAAAGCAAACAGTTTTACCATCCTAATCACATTATCATTATTTTTTGCAGGAATTCAGCAACCACGAAAATTTGTTCTCAATATCCTCAGTGCAAAATTGTAATCTTTGGAAAAGCATACCAGATCAGCAATATTGCCAACACATTCTCCCTTTGCAGTAACATCCCCAATGTTTTCTCCTTTAGCGAAAGCTTTATATATTGGAGTGCGAGTAGACGTTGATGAGACAGCAGCAACATTCTGCAAACGAAGCAATATGAGTGTAAAGTAACAAGCTAATTCAACACAAATGACATTGATTAAATGGTAAAAAAACAAGCGAGATTAAGATGGGGGTTTGAACCTTTGCCACATTAGCAGCACAAGCTAATGGCAGAAAAAGGTGTGGCACAGCTGCAGTTGCCAATTCTACCCCAGCACCCAACTCCATTAGAAGATCACCCGCAAAACGAAGCTGAAACACATTATGATTTTCAGTAAAGCAGTCTTGCTAGAAACCAGAAACATGTTTAGTGAAAAACCGCAACAAGAATAACTATCACTGAGTGCATTTTCACCTGTTTCAGATCATAATCAAATTTCTTCCCTTGCCGAGCAAAAAGCATTTTTCCAACCCGACCAGCACCATCCTACAAATAAGCACATAATGTGTTTAGCAAAGCCAGATCTAATACATCAAATACATGTTTTTAAGAAATTTAATTTGCCAATGGAGATCAAACATCAAATACAGATAAATCACAATTACAATCATCCAAAACCACAACTTCATTTGCAATTGTGCTGCAAGAGAGTATGTTCAGAATTTTGTCCTAAGAAAATTTTCTTTATAATACATCCCAAGTACCATGTTGCAAGAGATTTTGAAACCACAAAAATATGGAAAATACACAAGTGTTGATGGACATTTTTGGGGGGGGGGGAAAAAAAAGAGAGAGAGAGGGTGTGGAAGGGGGATAATAAAGAGGAAAACAAGTAGAATGACTTTATTTATATATATACATAGATAAGCTAGAATAATTTTATACTTTTTAGGCAAAGAATAGAACCTATTACCCGCTGTTTGGTTGAGTTTTATCTTCACTCACTTTTCTTTTATTGTATATATATTTTTTTCGATGAATAAAGTAAATTTTATTAAAAGCGACAAGAAAATGCTTGCAAAAAGAACACTATCCCCTACTTCTACACTATCATGGTTTCAACAAAAGTTAGAAAGCAATCCAAATCAAGCTCCATCCCACCTGCCCTCCAACTATACAAAATCAGACATAACTCTTCATCCTACAAAGCATCTCTCTATGTTCAAAAACTCTATTATTTCTTTCCTTCCAGATTAGCCATAATACACAAAAAGGAGCCATGTTCCAAGTTTGCCCCAAATTAGTTAACTTGAAACCCCACCAGGACCTGAGCATACATGTCACATCCCTTGGAAAAACCCATGGAACTCCAAAACTATTTAAGAGAATGATCCACTAGCCTCTGGACCAAGAACAATGAATGAATAAATAATAAAGGAGCCATCTTCACTCGCTTTAATACGGATTACATAAAGAACTCTCAAGTTACTTCCAGATTTATCTCTCTCACAAGCATTTAAATACTCTTTTTAGGTGCCAAGCTCTTAATTCATGTATCTATGGGAGAAAAAACACAGAAGAAACATTTTTAACTGCAAATAGTTTAAAATCATCCTAAAATAATTCTGGCTTTTGAGTTCCCAGCATTTCAAACAGAAAATACAAAGCCTTAAAAAACACACTTATTTCCAAGCACTGGGAGAAACACCTAAATTCACAATGAAAGCGCTTTACATGAGTTACTCCATTGAAGATCACCAATGGCGAAGTACACAGTATTACAGAATTTTAAGAAAACAATATAACAGCCTCAAAATTCCACATCATTGTGTCCAAGCAACTATATCTCAAATAAAGATAATAAAATTTAACTAGTCTATCAAATCAATAGAACTATATAAGCACCTAGACTGTGTCCTAAGAAACTGATGTTACCAACTCATGCAACTACAGTGCGTGACTGAAAGAGATACCAAATCCCATTTCAGGATCAAAAGTTACCAAGGCATGCAACCAGAGTGAGTGACTGAAAGAGACACCAAATCCCATTTCGGGATCAACAGGACCCGAAATGGTTTCCCAAACTCAAACACAGTTATCCAAAATAGGGACATCAGCCCATGCAATGACATCAGCATACCTTGAGAATCCAATTAATGGCAACTGCACCAGGAGTAGATCTACTTTTGGAGACTCCAACTGAACTCAAAAGAGTTTGTGTTGTGAAAACACCCATGGCTCCACCAAAGAAGTGCTACAGTGAACACGTTAATCATTATGAAAGGAATTAGTAGTAGCAAGACAACACAAGGCTCTTGCCAAAATAAGAAAGGGCAACATAGAACAAGAATTTGAATTAAATTATCATGCTAAAAACACAAAAGTTGATTTTGGATTAGAGGATTTGAAATTGATGATTTTTCATTTAATAGTCACAGGGGATTATTGATATTGAAATTGATAGTTTGCATTTTAGTTGCTATATGTTGTCGCTCACGTGATATGTGGACAAGCTATATAAATGGATTTGGAAGAGATAAAGCAGGGTTCCTGAAATAAAAAGGCAAATGGATTCTAGACAAAGGATTATTTGAAAATCATCCTAAACAGATTCTAGTTGCCTGGGTATTCTAGTCGACGCATCTTTTGTGCCTCCATTTTATCCCTTCCCTTAAATCATCAACACAAATATTCATCTTCTTAAAATTTGAACTTTAACTCCCTCCATTCCAAATAAGTCAATCTGTTGGTGGAGAAGAGGATCTTATGGGATTTGTTTCCTATTTTTGGGTTGATTGATTTGATTGCCCAATCAGTGGGATCCATAATCATTGTATTCCTATATATATATTGCTATTTTGATCTCTCTTGAGACACAATGAATAAGATCAAATCCCTCCCTTCAACTGTGCATGTAGGCTAGCAACTGAAGCAAGTAAATTATTGTGTTATTGTTTAATTCGTCATGGTATCACACCAGCGATTTTTGTTTGGGAGAATAAAATCTGTTTTGTGCTCTTATTGCACAGTTGTGCTTTATAAGGGCATAACTTCTCAACTGCATATCGGAATTGCGCAAGGCCAGTGGCATTGGATTCATATTGTCGAGGCATAGCTGACTGACTTTTGGATATTTTTGGTGCTGTTTAGGGGTTAAAATTGCTTTCAAAGTGAGTCTACCTATATTTTTTTTTTCAACTAATCTCAGTCAATAAGTGCTCTCTAGATTTTTTTTTTTTTTTTAATTGTTGTGAGCACTTTTTCCTGGAATTGTTAATGGCCGAATCTGATTCCAATCCACGTTGGAAGTTATCATCAAACCTTTTAAATGAAATTGGCAGATTTGGTTGATGGCTGTAAAATTATCTCCTGGAGGCAAGAAAAACTTGGGTTTTATAGCTGGGAAGAGTTCTCATCCTGAATCAACAGATAAGGGGGTATGCAGATTGGATTGCTAATAACCAGCTTGTTAGGTCATGGGTCCTTAACTTGATGGAACCTCAAATTCGCTGAAATTTTTTAATTTTCTGAATCTGCAAAGGAGTTATGGGATTCAGTGACTAGTTTTTATGGTAGTCAAAATAATGTGGCTAGAGTTTTTGAACTCAAACTTGATATTGCAGCAGCAAAGCAAGTTGACAAGACATTCAGCAAGCATCTTGGGAATTTGAAAAGGATGTGGATGAATTGAACATGTATCGTCCACACGCTATTGATCCAAAGATTTTGTTGCAAAGATCTAAAAAAAAGAAAAGAAAAAAAAATTCATTGCTCAGTTGCTTGAAGCTGGAATATGAAAATATTAGAAGCAACATTCTCATGGACTCACCGCTTCCATCTTTTTCCAATGTCTGTGTTACTATTCAAGGTGAAGAAAGTCGGAAAAAGACTATGAACATTGAATTGAAATCAGATTCTAACAAAGTTGAAACTAATGCTTTTGTGGCTGAAAAAGACGAGAAAAAAGGAAATTCTTTGGTAGAAATAGTTCTCGTACTGGGGCAAAAAAGGATTCTTACCATTGTGGTCATTGCAATAAAATTAGGCGCAAAAAAGGAATCCTACCATTGTAATCATTGCAATAAAATTGGGCATACCAAAGATCGATGTTGGGCGCTATATCCACACCTCAAATCTAAGTCTGAAAAGCACAACAAAGACCATGTAGCAGTAGCCCGAGACATCAATCTCAATGAGTCAATTAACTCCTTCAGGTAACTTACAGGCTTGCGACCGAAAAGTCCCCCTCAAGGTGAAAGGAAAGTATTATAAGATGGCAGTTAGACCAACGCTGCTATATGGATCAGAGTGTTGGGCAGTAAAGTATAATCATGGTCAAAAGATGACAGTTGCGGAGATGAGGATACTAAGGTGGATGTGCAGGATTACAATGAAAGATATGATTAGGAACGAGGAGATTAGGGGCAAGGTAGGAATAGCACCGATTGAAGATAAAATGAGAGAAAACCGATTAAGATGGTTTGGCCATGTTAGAAGGTGTCCAGCGGAGGCACCTGTTAGAATGTGTAAAAGTATGGAGATTGCTAAGAGTGGGAGAGGTAGAAGAAGACCCAAGAGAAGTTGAGAAGAGACTATTAAACATGACCTTACCTACCTAGATCTATCGGAGGATATAGCCCTAAACAGATCTAATTGGTGTCGACAAATCCATATAACCGACCCCACCTAGTGGGAAAAGGCTTGGTTTGGTTTGGTTTGGTTTAGGTAACTTACAGGCTTATCTTACTTCATCTTCCAAGGTTACTGCTTGGATTATTGATTCCGGAGCCACTGCTCACATGGCTAACCATCATTCTTTTACGCATAATTTTATTCCTCAGTCAGATCACGAAAACACTGTTCCTGTAATAGGTAGTGGAAAAGTAGATTTCTTTCCCAACAGCTCTACTTCTGACACTCTTGTTGTTCCATCCTTTCCCGTTCAACTTCTCGCTATGGGAAAACTTACTAATGTTGAACTGTGATGTTTTTTTCTCTCCTGATTTTGTTATTTTTCAAGACCGAAAGTCGAAGAAGAAGATTGGTGAAGACAATTATTCACATGGGTTAAACTTGCTGATTCCCGCAGATAAATCTTGCTATACTAGTCGTTTAGCAGAAAGCTGCATGTTGCATAAGTGACAGGCACATCCTTCCAACCAAGTCTTATCAAGACTTTTTCCTTCTGTTTCAATTGATTCTAGCATCTTTGATGTTTGTAAATTATCTAAACTAACTCGTTTACCATTGTCACTTCTTTATCTACATCAGCTAAGCCTTTTGAACTTATACACTCTGATTTGTGGGGTCCAGCTCCAATTGACTCATAGGATGGATTCAAGAATTTTATTCTTTTTATTGATGATCATTCTTGTACTTCCTAGTTATATTTAACTAAATCAAAGACTGAGGTTTTATCTGAGGGCGAGCCTTGACGCAACGGTAAATTGCTCCACTGGTGACCTGTTGTAGGTCACGGTTCGAGGCGTGGAAACAGTCTCTTTGCAAAATGCAAGGGTAAGGCTGCGTACAAATGCGCACACCCTCCCCCTACCCCCGCATTAGCCGGGGAGCACTTGCGCACCGGGTGAACCCTTTTTTAAAGACTGAGGTTTTATCTGTTTTTCAGAAATTCCATGCCATGGTGATCACACAATTCAAATTAGGGTTTTCAGGTCAAACAATGATACAGAATATACCAATAATTCTTTTTCAGAATATATACACAGCCACGGAATTATTCACCAAACTAGTTTCGTGGGCACCCCACAACAAAATGGGGTGGCCGAGAGAAAAAAATCAGCACGTCTTGGAAACTACACAACCTTTTTTGTTCCAGATGAATATTCCTAAAAGATATTGGTCTCATGGTGTCCAAGCTGGAATATACTTGATTAATCGATTTCCTAGTTGTGTTCTAAAGTTTCAATCACCATGGGAATTTCTACGACACAAAAAACCAGACTTTTCTCATTTAAGAGTATTTGGTTGTGTTTGTTGTGTGCACAATACAAAGTTGTGATAAGTTTAATGCTTGAGCTACTCGTTGTGTATTTTTTGGGTATTCTCCAAAAAAAGAAAGCTTACATCTGTTATGACATGAATCTCGCAGGATTATTGTTTTGCTTGATTTACAATTTATCGAATCTAAATCTTTCTTTGGTACCCAAGGTAAGCATGGGAATCAGTCCTAGGGGGAGTATTTGTCTGATGCGGTACCACTTCCAGCTGTATTTGATGAACCAGATGCATCAGATTCACCAAATACATCAGTGGTACCTTCATCTTTACCTTCATCTGAAATTGTTGGTAGGCCCATCATCTTCTTTAGATGAAATTGTAGCTCCTCCTGTTACTAAGCGAAGATCAAGTAGAATCACTCGCCCTCTTGAAAAATTGAAAGATTTCTACGCTTATCATGCTATGACTTATCCATTGCAAAATTATTTGACATATGATACTGTGACTCCCTCGCATTCAGTTTTTTGTGTGCATTATCCAATGACCAGGAACCGATAAACTTTACATAAGCTAATTCCAGTTCTGTTTGGCAAAGGGCCATGGGAGAAGAATTGCATGCACTTGATGAAAATAAAACATGGGACATTGTTAGATTACCACAAGGGAAGAAAATAGTTGGGTGTTGTTGGGTGTACAAAATCAAATACAAAAGTAATAATTCAATGGAACGACATTAGGCAAGACTTGTGGCAAGAGGATTTACTCGGACTTATGGAGAAGATTATAAAGAGACTTTTGCACTAGTTGCCAAAATGAGCACTTTTCGAGATCTTATGTCTCTGGTTGTGAATAAAGTTGGATATTGTACCAGATATAGATAAAAAAAAATGCATTCTTGCACAGCAAACCTTGAAGAGGAAGTGTATATGAGTATACCTCCTGGGCATCCTAGCGAATCCAAGAATAGTTTCGCATGTAACTGAAGAAGGCAATATATGGCTCAAACAGTCACCTCGAGCTTGGTATGCTAAACTCCGTTCCATACTCTATGAAATGGTTTGCTAGGAAGTGAAGCAAATTCTTCTTTGCTAATCAAAAGAGGTAATTCTAGTACCACACTTGTCCTGGTTTACATTGATGACATAGTAATCACAGGCGATGATCATGATGCAATTTCAAAATTAAATTCTTGCACGAAAGATTTTCTATTAAGGATTTGAGTATTCTGAAGCATTTTTTGGGCAAGTTGCCTACTCAAAAAGGGGATTTTCTTCAATCAACGAAAATATGTGTTGGAACTATTAAAAGAATCTAGAAAATTGGGTGTAAAACCATGAGATACGCCTTTTGATACTAATAGTAAGTTTGACGATGACAACAATTTACTATTTGATATTGGTCAATTTCAAAGGTTAGCAGGTAAACTAAATTACCTTGCTACTACTCGACCAGATAACTCTTATGCAATTAGTTTGGTCAATTGATACATGCATGCTCCAAAAATAAATCATATGAATGTGGCAATCCAAATTTTGCAATATTTGAAAGGTTCACCAGCAGGGGTATATGGATGCTCAAGAATGGACATGCTACTATTACTACTTAAACTAATACAAATTAGGTTGGATGTGTAATTGATCAGAAGACTACAACTGGATATTGTACCTTTGTTGGGGGTAATTTAGTAACCTGGAAAAATAAGAAACAGAATGTCATTGGCCGATCAAGCGTGGAAGCCAAATACTGAGCAATGGCTTCAACCACTAGTGAAATTATTTGGCTTCGATCTTTGTTGCAAGATTTGGGATTTAGTTTGTCTCAACCAATTTTGTAACAATAAGCGGCCATACACATTGCTTCAAGTCCAGCATTTCACGAGCGGAGGAAGCACATTGAAATTGATTGTCATTTTAATCGATGCACAAGCCAATGTTATTCATACACATTCTGTTCGCAGCGATCAACAATAAGCAGATGTATCTACAAAGGGGTTGCCAGCTGTCAAGTTTCGAGAGATATTGTCCAAGTTGGGCTATCTCGATATTTTTGCACCAACTTGAGGAGGAGCGTTGGTGGAGAAGAGGATCTTATGGGATTTGTTTCCTATTTTTGGGCCAACATTGGTTTCCTATTTTTGGGTTGATTGATTTGATTATCCAATTAGACTGCACAACCAATGGGATTCTATAATCATTGTACTCCTATATACATTGCTATTGTGATCTTTCTTGAGACACAATGAATAAGATCAAATCCATCTCTTCTCCCATGCATGTAGGTTGCTACACTTGCAACTGAAGCACGTAAATTGTTGTGTCATTGTTCAATTCTTCACAATACAAATACAACCTATAAAATTCTTAAAATGAGTGGTCATTTGTGTCCTCATAAATAATAGGCAGATTATAATAGCTCCAAGGAATACCTTCAAAGCCCTCCACGTCATGTAAGGCACATATGATGGGGTAACACTATCAGGGAAACCTTCTGGCACAACATAGGATCTCATGAATGACATCATATCCTGCAACTAAATTCAATCCAAAAAACACATAAATTACTTCGGAAGCTAACCATATCAAAATCTTCATTTCTTTTACCCAATATTAATCAGTGTACAATAAGAAAGTATATCCCAAATTTGATCCAGAGCCTGTTATTGTATTAAACATTTAATGCATAATAATATGTTTTGAAGCTGACAACCAGATAAACAATATTTTGCTCATTCAAGTATTGCGGTTATGCATTTATAGCAAAATAGAAAACATAGAACAAATTCAAACAAAAGCCGAGCAATAAAATAAAACAGACTACACTACAAGGTATAATATGATCATTCAAGCAAGAAAACGAAACAACTGAGAAGTGCACAAAAGTGCAAATAAATAATTAATTAAAAAACATGTACAAATAGAAAATTAATTAAAAAACATACCTTTAACAGTGTACACACATATGTACATACATATAAAGTTGAAGAAGCTGACCTCGAAAGGGGCCTGGGGAGCCTGCAAGCTGACAGCACGGATTGACCCCTTTTTGAATTGCTTCGAACATTCATTGACGGCGAAGTACTTCCACCGGCGACCATCGATCTCTTCACAACAAATTAATTTCAAGCTCGAATCAACAAATTGATCCTCCACAAACCCCAAGTTCGCCGGCCCGGGCCTCAATCCACTACTCTCGGCGGCCACCAGCGCCGAGGACGCCAGCGTTGCAGGGGAGGCGATGTCGGCGCTGATTCGGAGCGTCTCGCGGACGAGGAGGCGGGCGTCCTGAGAAGTCATGGCGGTGAGGGTCTGAGCCCTGGAGTTCGGGGCCTGATTGAGCTTCATTGGCGCCAGCGGTGCCATTGAATTGCAGGCAGAAATGCTATATGCTTGAGATAATGAGCTGCCGGCGGCGGTGTCGGTGGTTTTTATGGAAGGAGCGGACGCTTTGGAATTGACGGAGGGGGGACAATCATGATGTAATGAGGAACAAAAAGCCGGTGGCCTACGGAGGTTGAGAGGCAGAGAGAGAGGGTGGGGTTAAAGAGAAACAAAACTATATATATGTACGAATAGTCTGTAGACTATAGCGAAGAGGTGAAGCAATGGGGGCGCCGAGGGTTGAAAGGACGAGCTTCAGTGAGTTCAATGCGGTGGGTGGTGGAGCCATAGACTTTGTATGGGTTCGATCGCGTACCTGGCAGCGACAGCTGTTCGGGTGAAATGAAATGGAAAGTATAGAATAGAGAGGATAAATTACACATGCCTTGCGTCAGTATTTAAGTTATCGTGTTTACCACCATTTAATATTTAAAAATTATATATTTCTTTCTTTATTTTCAAATACTATTAATATTAATTCTTTTTATTGAATAAACTATTAAAACTTATAAAAAAATATTAAAATAATCAAAATTTTAAGTGATTTTTTTATTTTATCCATATGTCTTTCACTTTTTTGTTTTGACTTTTTTTGTTAAGTTTTAACGATTAATTTAATAGAAGGAGGTCAATATTAATAACATTTTAAAATAAGAGAGTAAATATAATTTTCAAATGTTAGGTGAATTATTCAAATGTTGAGGATAGGTAGGTATAATTTATCCTTAAAAAATATAATACCTCACTACTTTACAACAAATTTTAGTTTACATATATAATTCAAATTATTTCACTTTATTTTTTATTTAAAATAATTTCATTTTACTTTCTTATATAAAATTTATTGACAAAAAAATCACGTGTCTATTTTATGCATTAGTACGTAATATTTTTTATCATATGTTTTTAACAATAACTGATAGAATAAGATAAAATTAAAAATTTCAAATACAAAATATAAAAGAAGATTAGTGATAAAATATATAAATACTAATTATAATTTAACCAAACAAAGATGTTGCAAAACTTACCTCTATTATTTGTGAAACTTAGAGTTAAGAAAATAAATTAATTATATAGGTGTAAAATGAATTGGGTTTAGAATTATTTCCAAGAACATTAGAATGTACAAACAAACAAGCACGTTATATGATATAATAGTGAAGTAGCAATATGTAATTTTTTTATTTATTTCTTTTATTTCTTTTACATTCATAAAGAAGGGTAAAGAAAATTCATTATATTTTTTTCTTAAACTTTCAAACATATAAGAAAAATTATTATCACTTATGGTCTATGTTCTTCTCTTATTATAATATTTTCTTTCTTTTATTTTCTTTTTTCCACTAAACTCTTAAATGAAACATTAGATATATAACAAAGCCATTGTTATATATCTCGCAAACGAAAAAAATAAAAAAATAAAAAAACTTTGATTCACCAAATTGGTATTGGTGTATCAATATGCTAAAACCATATAACATATTTGTCTCATTTTAATCATTTGATTGTCATTTTTTAATGCCAATCATCAAATGATTGAAGATTTAGTAACCTTCTCCACCAGTTACTATATTTTTTTTCCATCATCTTCTCTTATGCCCTCTCAACTCCCCCCACCCAACTCTTCCCACTTCTTCAATGACCATCATGTAATAATGACTTACAATACTTAAAACTTGGACTCACCACAAATTCACTACACCTTTAATGGAACCCACACCATAAGTTTAAATGCCCAAAGCACTACGCCACCACAATGATACCCATCCCAATACACATAAGTGTTTTTGGGTAACCTTAACAAGTTGTTAGGATGCCAAAAGAGATCCCTTTATAAGAGGATTGTGCTCACCCCACCCATAACAGGGTTTTCATTATACCTAATCTATTGAGAGATTATACCTTTAAAGGCACACAAAATTGTATTAAATGCCCCAAAACATCATCATCCCTTATTGAATCTCATCTTTAACACATCCAAAGAGGTTGGACACCCTCAACAGGCCATGGGAGAGCCAAAAGGGACTTTTGTCATAGAAACATATTGTGTTACACACCATTAACATAACTCACCAGAAACTTCTCCAAAATAGCACACCATAATTGTACCAACTCTAAAACACTTAAAATTTTGTCTACTTTCTAGGAGCCTAGGAGACCCCAAATTGACACAAGTTAAGGGAACTTACCCTACCCAAAATACGGGTCTCACCATGCCAACATCATTGGGGGTCACACTCCTAAAGGCACTCCCTAGGAGCTCTAACATCTCATCTATGTTTCAATTTGTGAAAGTGAAAAATTATATTCTATGGTGAGTGCTTTTAAGGGTGTTGATCTCAGAAATAAACTATGAGAAGCCTACTTTACGTGTGGTAGGTCCCCTAAATTAGTTTTTGTTTTGGTTTTCCCTAGGCATTTTGGTTGGGATCACTCTCGAGTGTGTTAAGGATATATGTCATTGTGGGTATTGATGAACTCTCAATATTACATATTTATACATGCTTCAAAATGCTCATTACATTGATTTTCTCTCTTTTGGTTTAATTTAAAAAAAAATTCTTTACGTACTAATATGGCTTGATTATGATACTTACTCAAGTTATGTTCTAGTTGTGACATAATTATATCAAAATGTATGTGTAGCATGTCAAACCTTAATTCCATTATTTTAATATATTTTTTACTAATTCAAACTTAATATACAATTTATCAGGCATATTAAATTTATTTATAGATTTTTGGACCAAATTTAGACTTTAAGGTCTATTTGTAATTGCGTTTGGACCCAAATTCTTCTGACCCATTTCATCTTCACCCAATTTTGGTGCCCAACTACCCAGTTGAGCAATTAAACTTGAATTGAATATATCGTGGTCACATGGCTAATAGTTATGATTAGATCGCTTTCACACTTGACCCCCTAGCATGCTAAATTTGCTTCACGTGATCCATTGCATGCAAGCATGCCTCACACTTCCACCCGTCTCTTTCACCCTTCACCTTGTCATTTATCACCCATTGAGCCAAATTAGTTGTAGGCAAAAAAATAAATAAATAAAACAGAGAAATAGTGTCAGTGTGTGCCTAAGTCAAAGTTAAAAAAAAATAGTAGCAGAGAAAGTTTGAGGCTCTGTTCATTATCTTCATCCTTGTTTCACCACTAATTGGGTGCCAATATTATAATTTCTTTTCTAATCATCTTGAGGTACGAGTATAAACCTTTTCTTTTTAATGAATATGGTGTTTGTGTGCTTCTGAATATATGTATGAACTAAGTTACTTGGGAATTTTATTTTCTATGAAGTTTTGATGAGAAGTCATGAATTACCAACTGAAAAATCATGAATGAGTATCCATAATAGTGATATTTGTGTGTTTATTACACTACAACAAAAGAAAACAAAGTAATAATTCAATAAAAAAAAGATAATCCTAAGTTTAATATTTTTCCAAAACTACTCAGGCAATCAATTAAATGTACAAACTCTTGGATATTACATGTATTTTTCTATTAGAATGCATATTATATATTATATTGTACTAGTTTGATAGCAACAGGAGAGATTCTTTAACCAGAAAGAATTCAGTTTAAATGTGGGATACATCTATAGAACTTTTTATAACTCAATTATAAATGATGGAATCATCAAAGATTTAACATTTTCTAATTTTGCCTATAACTTAGTAGAGACTTGAGAAACAAAAAGAAGATATGTACAAACGAGATATCCCGTAGTAATATACTCATTAAATATTATATTATTTAGATATTATATATATTTTTATATATTATATTTGATAAATTTATAAACTTACAAGAATAAATAAAGTTAATTAATAATTTATCATTATTATTATATATGTTTGGTTTTTATTTTAATGTTATTACTATATTAATATTATGAGTATGGTCTGGCAATCTAGACTATGTAAATTAAGTGGGATTCATCATGTATGATTAAATTGGTGGTTATACTATAATTGTTCATAATTTGTTAATTATGGAAATAATGCATTAACTACATTGGATTGATTTTTTGGCTATGGGACACCATCAATAATATATATAGATATTTATATTGAATTATGCAAGATGATGGAAACTTTTCTTTTAACATGCTAGTAGAATAGTTCTTAGGGTGAAAGAACCCTTATGACTTGAACGCACTACTAGAATCCCTTATGACTTAAACACACTACTAGAATCAAATGAATTGTCGACCACAAAATGCAGTCATCTAAAGTTTCTAGGCAGTCTCCTATACTTTAGACGATTGCTAATCGACTACCTTGAGGCAGTCGTCAATAAATGGGTTGCGAAATGCTTTAGACAACCATCTCAAGCAATTGTTCAATGTTACGACTGCCTAGAACACTCATCCAAGAATCAACACCTAACTAATAGATGTTCGCTTAATAGCGGTTGTCTTTTGTTATTTGTCGACTGCCTTAAAGCAGTTGTTCATTTCATTTTCCCTTTTAGGTTTTTGCCGATCACCTCATAACGGTCATCTATGTGGATTTTTTTTAAACTACCATAATTTTGAATTCTAAAAATAAAACATACTCACATACAACTTGGTGTACACGTGAAACACATATCACAATTCAATTACGCAACACAAACTAATAAAAATATTACTAAATAAAAAATGAATTACTTATTACAAATTATCCATAAAAATATTTAAGCTCATAAATATATTTAATTATTAGAAAAAATTAAAAAAAATATCTTCATCTTCGAATGAGGTAGAGGGACCGAAGTGCATCAATTTAACTAGAAATCAATTAAGAAATAATTAAATTAATTACTGATACAATATATATTGAATTTAAAACCAATTTATAAACGAATTCATGTTTAGTAAGTCGTGCTAGCATTGATTTGAATGTGGCAAACTTGCAATTATGATCAGATGGCACTAGGTCCCAAAAAATAAGGGTAGTAGAGAATTAAGAAATGTTCAATTTGTGTATTGTTCCCGTATGATAATTTGTCATTTAGTATAGTACTATATTGATAGATTGCTTATAGCTTATTATTATTTCTGCCATGTTATCATATGCATAATTTGATTTTGCTTACTATTATATCAGTTGTTCTTTTGTTGACTGACTTATAGGTTTAAGCTGCATAATTTGTCATAAATCACATTTACTGATGATATGCTCATTACTTATAGGTACTTAAGGGTTTGGACAATTGAATTTAGTGTCTCACCCTTTATATTTATTTTAGATATCATTTCTTAGAGCTGAGGATGAATATCTTAGTATTTTGTTATTATATTTGGCCCATTGTTTTAGATTTTTAATTAATTGGTTAGTACTTAAATTGTGGTATTTTGTCATTTATGCTTATTATGTATTGTATCAAAATTAGATGATTGTTGTATGCTATTTTTAACTACTATCACTTTATGTACAAAATTATCTCATTCTCTTGAGTTGAAGGGACATATTATAGGTGATCTAGTTTCATAATATATTATTATATGAGCAATGATTGACACATGATCCCATGAGTCATGCCATTTTTGCTATACTTTGGTTATTTTCAATTAGTTGTTGAAATTGTATACTTGTCCTATTACCCATGTCGGTAGCATCGAGAAACTACCACGTTGCTTTTTTTTACTACCACTAATGTGACTTGGAGGGTCACTGCTCATGACGAATAAAACCCCCTAACTAGAAACCCATCACATAACTCGAACTCTTATGTTCTACCAAATAAGGGTGATTTAATAAAAATGTAGTTTTTTTTTTAATCTTGCTTGTTAATTTTTATTTTATTTATTAGTTTAGAAATTCAACTCTTTGTTCCTTTATTTATTTAATCGTGCTACTAACTTAGTCAATTACTTAATATTAGCTCTTGGCTTACTTATCAGATATGGAAGAATGGATAATGACCTTGGGCCCTTATAGTGCCCAATGTGTGAGAATAACCTTGAGCAATTCTTTTTATATAAAGGATGACACTGATCACTTTGGACTTAAATGGCTATTTTATAAGGAAGACATTTCATCCCAGTTATTAACCCCTATCCTACACAACTATGATGGTGACATAGACTTTTACCCGCTAGCTGATATGGATTCATACCTTGCCAATTATTCATGCATTGAGTTTATTGAAGGAAATGGCAAACCCATACGAAGCTTTGCTCATGTTCAATTTCCATTTCTCCCTCACCAAATTTTCCATGGCCATAGAGAAGTATATGATATTACCACTTATCCTGATGCACCATTTGATCCAGAAGAACAACCTTGAGGAATTTTAAGCCTTTGCCACAAGTGGATAGAAAATTTAGTAGTTTAGCTTTATTTCTAACTTTTAGGTTTTTTATAATTTTGTATTTGTTTTATAATTTTTAACAAGTTTAAAAATTTCAAATGCCTCAAGTATTTCAAACATAAATAAACTCTTGGTGTGATTTACTGTCAATTTTTCTTTTAGTTAATTAATCCATGTTTGGTTTCACTCTTACTTTACTTTTATATGCTCATTATCATTTTCACTGTCATACTATAATTCCACATATGCTTTATATGTGTCACATTGAGGATAATGTGCAAAATAAGTTGGGGAGTAGTGTTCACATGATAAATGATTTAAATGTTTAAATAATTTTTATGGAAAATTTTTGAAATTTTGAGCATATTTGAACTTAATTGGCATTAGTGGACCTTACATATCTATTTTAAATTAGTTCTATGTTAGTTTTATTCATAAAAAAATAATAAATGATTTAGTTTTAATATCAAATAATTAATGATGTATTAATAATAAATAATTTTAATTATTATTAAATTTTATTAGTAAATAAAATACTAATTACTTTTATGGAAACGGGGGGAGAGAGAGGGAGAATGTGAGCATGTGGGGTAGGGTGAGGCCTATAAGAAAAGGGCAAACAAATGAAGAAAATGAAAAAAAAAAAAAAATTACTGCTACTATATTAAGGATGAATGGAAAAAGGGGAGTTAGGTGGGGCCCATAAGGAAAAAAAAAAGCAAAACTCTTGAATAAGAAATAAAAAGAAAGATAGAGAAGATAAAGAGGTAGGTTGGGTCAGCTGGTCGAGCCAGGTTAGGGTAGGCCAAAAATTGGGCTGGGTCAAGGCAGACCTTGCCCGTTTGAATCATTAGTTGATACAATATTATAAGTTAAATGCTTACTAATCTAGAGCATCTACCTGAGCGAATAACACTCGAGAGATTAGAGATGACTTAGGATTGGCTAAGTTAGTGATTTCTAAGTCATGACTCCTATAAATATATCTAACATACGTCCTACAACTATCATGTATGATAGAGACAAATGCTAGAATATAAACTACCATTATATTCAACATACATATGACAGGTATCAAATTCATAGATTGCATCATTCACATCACACTCGGCCACTAGGTCCAAATCACACAAATCAGATCGTTAACCTTAAGAGCTAGGCTTCTCTATAGAGCTAAGCTCTCTCTTAGAGTTAAGTGTATTGTTTAAGGCTAAAATTGTAAATTGGCAAATCCATGGTCAAAGAAAGTGTTCATAAGCTTCAATTCACACACCGCACAGACATTTGACCACTCATAATGAACATCTTATGACATAAGTAGTAGAGTAATTTTTGGAATTCTTTTTCATAACTACTTGTGTATGATTAAAAGCTTGAAACTATGATTTTGTTCTGTATTTAGAACTTGGAATACACCGATAATCTTAATTCTTTTCTTTTCTTTTCTTATGTTTAAAGTGTTTCATTTTTATTTAAAAAAAAAAGGAAAAACTTGCGAAAAGCCCACGAGTTAGGTGCTCTGAGTCATGGAATAATCCAGAGATGACCACTATGGTCTCTCTTCATTGTGGGATGTACGTGAGATAGCCGCAGGATTGCCGCTTGATAAGCACGAGATCGCCGCGAGTCCATTGTTCCCGGGATGAGGCATATTTATAACACTTAGAACCAAAATTTGGTCTACATTCATTCTGATGTCATCCTTGGTCTGGTTCTCCGTATTTCTAGTCAATGCCTACGTGTCATTCAAGAGGTATTCTGTTCTTTTCGTTTCTTTTTAATTTTTTACTTTAAGCCTTGTCCTTGTTCATTTTTCAATCCACATGGGACCTCGAAGAAGGACCCACACCACTAATGATGCTCATAGGTTTAGGAGAGATACTAAACAAAACAACTATATTGAAATCTTTAAGCATCGTCCCATGTGGTTGAATGTGGCATTCTACTACGTGATTTTCTAACTGTAGAGTGTTTCTTTGATCATCTAGGATGGACTGCATATGCTTCATATTCTAGTTTTGATGGTACTTTTTATGAATGTGCTATTGTAGAACTTGTTTGCGAGTTCTATGTCAACATGCATGCTATTGATCTTTCTACTGGTGTCTTACATTCCTATATTAGATCTGTTGACATTAAGTTGACACTTTTGTCATTTCACAGTTTTTAAATATTCCTCGACCTGAACATGTTAATTTTAAGCTTGTCCTTGATATTAGAGGACCTTTTGTTCAAACTATGTCATGCCTACTTACTGAGGGTCAGGTTGATTAGGTTGGGGAGACTATTCTCTATCTCAATTACCTGAGATTAATAAAATGCTACATCTTTATGTAGTAAATTCCATTGATCCCACTTTCTATCTTACTGCTGTTTCTGAACGTTAAGGACGTATCCTACATGCCATTATCACTGGTAGAATCTTTGATCTTCTACTGTTTATGTTTCAGCTGATAGCAACTGGTAGAGATTCTACTTCTAGGTCTGATTTTATGCCTTTTAGTCTGTTCATTACGCATTATCTTCTGTCTCTTGGTGTTCAATGTCCTCCTAACTATCAACTAATTAAAATGCCTAATACCATTAACCACGTATCTGCACGACGTAGTTATACACATTTCCGACCTTCTGGTGTCCCACATCCTGCTCTTCTTTAGCTAAGAGGTCCCCCGCCTTCTATTGATCCTTCTGGTCCCTCTTCAAGTGCTCCGCCAGTATATAACATGAACATGTTGGGGGCTATGTTGGCCTCCATTCAAGGGAGAACCATGCATTCCATACCTCTGTCTATCAGCATTTTGATACTATTGACACTCGACAAGTTGAGCTTCATACATTCTAGATAAATTTGGATGCTCGTCTGAGGGCTATGCAAGCTTGTTAGGATGAAATACACCTTACTCTCAATCAAGTTCAGCAAATTTTGAATAATTATGCCTATACATTTGGTGATCCCTACGGTAATGATTTCTTTCCAAACATGGGTGGCCAAGATGATGGATCTAGCGCCCATAATGAACGGGGAGGTGACAATGAGGTTGGTGATGATAGAGCTCAGTGATAGTTCTCTTTCTTCTATTGTCAATTCATGTAAAAAAGATGAGAGATTAGATATATGGCCATCTTTTGACTTTTATTTTATATTTTGTACCTTTTATTTGGACTAAGATATGATTGTGTTGAATTGTAATGAACTCTTTGTACTCATCTATATTGTATACTTGATGGATTATTATCTTGATGGGTTATGATGGGTTTTCATTATTATTTTTTTATTATTTTATTACTACACAATGCCTTAATCATTTTGTTTAAGCGTGTAGCAAATAGATTTAATAATGAGAGCATACTGATCATTGCAACTTTCACTTAGGCCTTAATTTAGATTAATTTATGTTGTAAATTCATTTATTGAGTTTTGACATGAAATTGCCAAAGGGGGAGATTGTTAAGGCTAAAATTGTAAATTAGCGAATCCATGGTCAAATAAAGTGTTTTGTAACTTTTAGACTTAGTGTAGACTAAGGCACTATAGTCTTTAGTCAAGTAGAAGTATAAAGGTCTCAGTAAAACTGTTTTTCCATAATCTTGGAAGTCTGGAAAAAGCCAAATAGAGCCAAAGCACCATAATGCAGGAAGATCGCTGGAAGGCCACAAGTAGCTGCGTGATAAAATCGAGAGCTATATATTAAAGATTAGTCATGTGAGAAGACTGCACTGATTCATATGACCTTTGCCGGAAGGCCTCAGGAAGGCCACCGAAAGGCTGCAGGAGAAACCTTCCTGTGAGGTTTATTTTTAGGCCTTTTGAGAATCTATTTTGAAACTCACGCATCCGTTTATCCCGAATTTCATTATATATATCTCTTGATGTACTTAGGGTTAAATACACAGAGAGGATAATCATCACATTGTGAGCCAAACAGTACCATTGTTCTCTCAACCACTTAGCCAAAGATTTGTGCATATGTGTGATTTAAAGGAGTTCAAATCTTTGAGCACGAAGGATTCAACAAGAGAGTTGCCGAGGATTTGGTGTCGTGCATTTGAGGAGTCAGAGGGCTTTCGCTAAGGAATTGGTGCATTGAGGAGTTGAGCAAAGTTAATAATATAGAGTTGAGGAGGTGAGTCTATTGAGAGGTTAAGTTTATAACCAACATTTTTGTTTTAGTGAAAGTTTATGAGGAAAGTTCCCTATGTGGGATTCCTCATTTTATTTCTATCCTTCTCTATTCATTACTTTGTGATTGGATTCATTGATTAGGAAATCTAGCACTTTAAAAATTTCAAAGTACAAGCCACTAACTAAGGATGGGCATCTCGGCCGACCCGTCCGAATCCGATCTGTTATCCGATCCGAATAGATGTGAAATTTGGATTTTTCTTTTAGAGATTGGATCGGATTTGGATTTGATTTTTAAAAAAATTTTGGATATTGGATCGAATATGGAGATAAGATTGCCTCTGCCCCGATCTGTCCCGAATCTGATATCCAATCCGAATCTGCTCCAATCTGCCCCGATTTGTCCTGATCTGTCTCGAAAAATATCCTAACAGCCCCGAATCATTTGGATCTATGATGACAATATTGTCATTATACCATGACAAATAATATTCACATTCATAATACTCTAAACTTATTGAACTTCACTATTATTATAATTAAAATGAATATTAATAAATAAATTTAAAACAAAAATTGTCATTGTTTTGTATTAATTAGGGTGTGTTTAGGAAATAAATTATAAATTTAATTTTTTTTTACTTTTGTGCAAATTGAATTTTAAAAGTTCAATTTATTTCTTTTATACGCAAAAATTAAGAAAGTTTAAAGAGGTAAATTTAAAATTTTATAAGGTATAACATTTGGGACTCCACAAAATTATATAAATTCATATAAAATTAAAATTTTTTACTCACTGCAAGAATTATGAAACTATAATTTTTACAAATTTATATTAATTTATACAACTTCAAAAAATATCTAGATACAAATTTTAAAAAACAATTAAAATATTTTATTTGCTATTTTATTTTATTTTTTTCCTCTTTTTAGTACAAAAGATTACCATTTCATTAAGTAACTATTTTCTTGAACTTTGAATAGTTTATTATTTTTTTTGAATTTTCAACATTTTCAGCTAAAATATATTTCTAAATTTTTCAATATTGATATTCAAAAGAGTTCGCTAGAAATAGATTTTTGAAATAGCTTAGCAAAAATGTTTCACGAAACATTCAATATTTTTTTATAATGAAAATTATTTTTTTAAAAATCTATAGAGAATGCAACTTATTAAATTTTTCTTAGATAGTTTGATAAGTGCAAATAATTACATTTTAAATTTTTTGAAAAATTTTACTTATGCAGATTAGTTATCTTATTATAATAAAAATTTATAGTTCTATGTTATTCCAAAAACTTATTTGTTATTATAAAAAATTTTAAAAATTTTTGGTAGTTTTATTTTTTTTCTATATGTGAATAGTGAGGAAAAAAATCAGTTATTCTATTTTAAAATTAAGTTGATGTAAAAAGTTAATAGTGACAAAAAGTAATTAAAAATTTAAATTTACAACTTTTATTTTTATGTTTGCAGGTCTTATAGAAGAAAAAAATTTTAAAATATTGGTTTTTGAGATTTTATGTATTACTTTAGTAAATTATTATTGTGATGATATTATGTATTATTTTGATTTTGGAGATGAATTATTTGGTAGTAATAGGTTACATACAACTTAAGGGCAAATTTGGAGGTGAACAAATGGTTTGGAGTTTTGGATATCTGTGGATATATCCGTTCTCCGTTTAGAGTGGGGATGGAGGTCCAAAAAAAAATCTGTTTGGAGTTCGGGGCAAATTTGGAGGTAAACGGAGGATTTAGAGTTTGGATTTGGAGTTTGCCATATCCGCCTCCGATCTGCCCCGGTCCCATCCCTGCCACTAACTCAATCCACAAGTATGAAGCACTGATAAATTATAAAGTTAAGCTTTCCATTAGAGTTAAGTGCGAGACACTTACTTGATATTCAAGCGCAAGATGCTAATCAAACACAAAGTTAGGCTCTAAGTGTGAGGCACTAGTTCACTCATCAGACCTAGAACAAAGCTCTCATACCCAGTTAAGTGCAAGGCACTGGCTTATCCACCAAACCAGTTGTGAGGCTCCTATTTAGTTATGCGTGAAGGCGTTGACTCACATACCAGTCTGGGAGTTAGGCTCCCATATTAAGTTGAGTATGAGGCACTAACTCTTACACTTATCTATAAGCAAGGTTCCCACAATGAGTTAATTGCTAGGCATTGACTCATTCATCAAATCATGAGCAAAGCTCTTATCTTAAGCAAAGTGCAAGGCACTAACTCATTTATTAGAGTAGGAGTTACATCAAGATTAGTGTAAGGAATTTTTTCACCTTCGATTAAGAGTTAAGCTCTCAAATCTGGGTCCTATGCAAGGCCTTGACCCTTTTGATTGTATTCACATACCTAAACCACCCACTAGGGTGGATGATGTTATTTGAGGCCACTAGCTTGCCATTTACAACATTTGGGTTTCACATACATCTAGACTAGTTCATCCTTTATAACACACATAAACACATATAATTCAGACCATCTTTGGTTCTAAACTATGTCAACCTGATCCCTTTCTAGAGTATGTAGGCAGTTTAGGCATCTCGTAAGTCCAGTCATCACAATCTTTATGACCATCATTCCACCAAAGCTGTCACTCACTCATTCATTCATTTACGAGGACCATCTAGGTTCAATCACCTAAAATTACTTCCCAATTATAGCTTTTAGCACAACTCTCATCCCCAATAACTCACATTTTACAAATTATTTCCTATGGAACACTGGAACTTAACTTAGTCTCTAGACTGCATTTTGCTTCTAACCAACATATATAGCTCCTTAGGGAACACCACTGCAAGATATGCAGACATTTCATTAAACTCACACAAGAACTACAATTAGTCTGATTCTCAATTAAATACATAAGTAGTCATGCAAGGTTCAACCACTTCACATTCCATAATCATATGCACTTGATTTGTTTTAGGGTTATATATTGATTAAATGCAAACAGAATGTTAAATTGTGAGATTGCGATAATGAAGAGTGGAAAGTGACTTTAGATATCCTTTGGTATCCAGGAGCAACCATTTTCATGTGCAGTTAAATCCCTTAACCAATTATCTCTAATTGCACAAATTAGTTAAGAGTTATTTATCACATTTTCAAAATATAATCAAAGATTCTTTTAAATTGAAGCCTAAAACTCGGGGTTTTCGACATACTCATTTTTAAAGTATTAAGTAGCAAGTCTAAACCTCCATATTATGGTCTTTTCAAAATCAAACTGTATTTTCACCAAATCGGGCGATCTTGGAAGCACCACCGTCGCAATTGAGGACCACATTCGTGATAATTGGAGACACTATTGGGGACTATACTCCAGCTTTGAGGGTTTGATCACAACTTTTCATCTTTGTAATCACAATATCACACCAGAATCTTTGGTTTACTTAATCAGTATATACAACCCCTTCTCCTTGAGGATGTATAAATTTAGCTCACATTTTTACTTATCATATGCATATTATCCATAAACTACATGAATGAATATAAACTACGTGGATGGACATAACCTATCCTATTTTGTAGGTCATCTAAATACAGGGAGAATGGGGGTTCGACTATGACATCCAACGAGTGGGGTTTAATATAGTATACTTCTATATACATTTGATTGGGTTATATAGGCTCGGTTGAGTCCAATTTATTACTATTCTTTTAGAGCAAATAAGGGTCCAATTGTGGCATCCAACGAGTAAGCTCTAGTGTACATATTTTATATACATTCGATTAGATTGTATGGGTTCGATTGACTCCAATTTAACACTATTATTTGGAGTACAATTGTCTGGCTAATACCCAAGGCTTTCTATATATATTTGGCCTTTTTTTTAATTTTATGTTGCCTTGATAGGTTTTGTGGTGATAATAGGATACATCTATATGTGTTTATTATTCAGATGCTTGCATGTTAGCTCACGCGTCGGGTCTCAAATTCTAAAGTGTGACACATGCCCAAATAGGAGAGTTATGATAGAGTAGTAGTAATGTAGTATATATCCACCTAGTTTCTAATAAAATTAATTGTCCCAGTTGCTACCAGCTCAATTCAACTTCCTATCTAATCCTCTGGTGAATTGATTAAAGAGATTGGTGGTTATTGATTGCACTTAAAAAGTGTAATTACAAACTCCCTATTTTTACACTTATTATTGCATTTGGATAATTAAACTTGAAGTTTTAGTGTTATCTTGTCATTTACGCTTCCATCTTTCTAATTGTAGGGAAAATGGCAAAGAGATTGAAGTTTACAGCCATGGAAACAGCCTAGAGGATGAAGAAAAAGTCATGCTTCAAACCTTGCCTTGGGTGAGCAAGACTAGCCTAAAGACTCTTCATGAAAAAAGAAAAGAAGCAACACAAGAGGCACTTGGGGGTTGGGACCGTCCATCCAGATGGTTGGGACCACAGTAAGCTAAAAATGAGAAAATACCATTCTGTGGTCTTGACCCCCTCTCCAAATGGTCGGGACCCCCGTGTATCCAGAAACCTAATTCTGAAGCACGCCTCTTAGGGTTTCGGGCAACTATTTAAAGGATCTAATGCACGGCCGCGGAAAAAAACTTCTCTTTTACATATTTTCTGAGATACTTAAAGAGATTAGATGAGTTTTATATTAATTTAGAGAGTATTTTTACATGATTGAAGTTTGTTAATGGAGATTTTTGGAGCACTTTTCTTCCTCATTGCCGCGTTTTTGAATGTTTTTCTTTCCGAACGACTTCAGTTGTAAGTTATTTTCTTTCCATTCTTTAATACAATGTTTTGTTTATTTCAATTATTGAATCGCATGATGGAATGTTCTTTTATCATTTTTGTGATGTTTAAAGTAGTTATAGCGTAAAACCCTAATATTGATTCAACGAATCAAGAAAAGATAGTTCACGAAAAGCCTTGGGGTGTTCGTAGTCCCTTCACGAAAGTTGCGAAGGGATCTACCTTTCACAAATCTATTTTTTCCTTTATTTCGAAAACATTTGAATACGAAAATTCTTAACCAAATCCGTGTGAGATCAGTGGTATGGATTTTCGTAACCAATTGTTAAACACTTTCGAATAGACTTAAAAATCAGATTTTGATTAATTTTTTGGTGTTTAATTGAAAAACCTTAGGAAACAAAGGTCTTTAACCATATCCGCTTGAGATCACTGGTACTGATCTTTGATTACAACGTTCTCATAACTTTTCAAGTTAAACTATAGTTTTCAAATAAACACACCCCAAGGTAAAGTAGTGAACTACCCGTACTTGACATTGAATCAAGATCCTTACTATTATTGAATTACAATCCAACTTAATTTTAGTTATAATAGAGTAATTTGAAGTTGAAATTACTTTTGTTGAATTTGTTTTGACTTCTTGCCATCTAGTTTAATTCGTTCTTAAATTCTAAATTTTCTGTTTATTTTAATTTTGAGTGGTTGAAATTGAAATTGATCTTAATTTTATTAAACCCTAGAATTTAGTAACCTTGAACTTCAAACTTGATTCTTTTTTTTTAGTTTTAGAATTCTTTCCACATCCTAGAAACTAAAACACATTAGGCTCCCTGTGGAATTTGACCTCGGACTTACCGAGTTTTAAAACTACGACTGCCCTCTTGCACTTGAGAGGTAGAACCCTATTACATATTTTAAGGTCGGTCAAGTTTTTGGCACCGTTGCCGGGGAGCCAAAATTTAGTTTTTAGGGTACTTTCAATTTTTAGTTTTCTTTAAGTATTTTATTTAAAAAAATTTTAAAATATTGGACTTAAAAAAAAATTTTAGAGACTTGTTACTTGCATGCTGTTAAGATCGGGTAGATTAGTCGTAGCTGAATCTGAACTAGGAGATCCTTCATACCTTCCCAAATCTCTTTCACCAACCTCACTTTCCACAGTTTCACTTACCACATCTTCCTTTCACTTAATGGTTGAAGTAAGAGGGGAAGGGAGTGTGCATGGGGATAATGAACCTCAAGAGGTTCTAGGTTTTGTTCCCATGAAAGATTATCTCAACCCTGTTAGGTACACTACACCTTTATGCATAATATTGCCTTTAAATAGGGGGAATTTCAACCTTAGGCCAAGAATCATCCAATTTCTTCCTACCTTCCATGGCCTTGACTCTGAAAATCCCTACAACCATCTTAGGGAGTTCGAGGAAGTGAGCAACACATGTATAGACCACAATGTCAATGAAGACGTAGTGCGTCTTCAACTTTTCCCATTTTCTTTAAAAGACAATGCCAAGTTCTAGCTTAATTCCCTTCGTCCACGTTCTATTGGAACGTGGTGTGAAATGCAGACTGAGTTTCTTAAGAAATATTTCCCAACTCAGAAAACTCAGTACTATAGGCGACAGATTACAACTTTCTCTTGCAAACCTAATGAGAATTTCTGTCGAGCCTGGGAAAGGTTCAAGGACCTCTTGATGGCTTGTCCTCACCATGGTTTTGAATCATGGAGGTTAGTGAGCATCTTCCATAAATCCCTAACTCCTAGTCTTAAGCAACTAGTTTCTACCATGTACAATGGTACCTTGTGTGATAAAACTGCGGAAGATGCTATGAAATTCTTTGATATGGTGGCCGAGGACTCTAATGATTAGGAAATTGGACCACCTTCTTCTTTAAAGCATAGGAATCCCACATCTAGTGGTCAGTTGATGTTAAGTGAGAGGGATGATTTAAGTGCTAGGATATGTGCATTATAACATAAGTTAGACTCCCTTGAACTTAAGAACAAGGAGAAGTTGGTGGAAGCACAAGTGGTGTGCTGGGCATGCGACCAAGTAGGACATGATCCTAATTCATGTCCAGAGCTTCCTTTACTTAAGGAAGTAGCTTATGGCAATGCATATGTTAATAACACACAGAACCGACCATTCCAAAATAGAGGTCCGGGTAACACTTCCTACCCATAAGGTGGGAATGTTAAGTATCAAGGGGGAAATCAACATCCCAATGCTTACCCTCAGGGATGGAAAAACCTCCAGGTTTTGGGTGAAAAAATGATAATCAAAGCCAACCAGTCCAACCTTTTTTACCACCACCCCAATATCAATAGCCCAATCCTGTTGCATATCAACCTCCCCAGAAGAGATCCTTTGAGGACTCTGTTCAACAATTTATGCAACAGCAAATGATGATCAACGACAATGTGTCTAGGTCCTTCGATGATTTTAGAGGACACGTGGCTCGATTTTTAGATGATATTAGGGGCCAAGTTTCCAAGCTGACCCAGGCCATGAGTACCACCCAGAGTGGGAAATTCCCATCACAACCTTTTCCAAACCCTAAAGGCCAAGCAAACATGACTGAGTCCTCGACCTCGGGTACCACCCCACATGAGCATGTTCAAGCTATTACCACTTTATAGAGTGGTAAAATTATTCAAAAGCCCAGTGATCCTAGAGTCAATGCCATGAGTAAGAAATAGAACCAACGGCTAGTGAGGGGGCTGAAAAAGTGAGTGATGAGGAGGGAAAAGAGAAAAAGAAAAAGAGATTGGAGGATGAGAAAGAAAAAGGGGAAACTGAAAAAGAGAGTGCGGAGGAACCTAGCGAGGGACCTTTGGTTAGGCCCATCGATCACCCTGTTGAGTATATGCCTAGACCACATTTTCCCCAGAGACTAGCAAAAGGCAAGAATAAGATGTTGAAATCTGAAATTTACGAGACTTTCAAACAAGTGAGAATCAACATCCCATTACTTGAAGCTATTAAACAAATCCTTCCTATGCTAGATTTCTCAAGGATATGTGCACCGTGAAGAGGAAGCTCAATGTCAAGGAGAAGCTTTCTTGACAGAACAAGTGAGTGCCATACTCCAACGTGACACACCTCCTAAATATAAGGATCCTAGGTGTCCAACCATTTCATGCATCATAGGGAACCATATTGTTGATAGAGCTCTACTTGACATAGGTGCTAGTGTCAATCTTTTGCCTTACACTGTTTATCAGCAACTAGGCTTAGGTAAGCTGAAACCCACTAGAGTGACATTACAGTTAGCTGACCGTTCGGTCAAAATGCCCAGGGGTGTGGTGCAGGACGTATTGGTTCAACTAGACAAGTTTTACTTCGCAGTGGATTTTATCGTATTGGATACCCAACCAGTTCCTAACCTTACCCAATCTATTCCAGTCATTCTTGGTAGACCCTTCCTTGCTACATCCAATGCTGTAATCAATTGTAGGAGTGGGGTCATGAAAATTTCTCTCGTAAATATGACGATGGAAATGAATATTTTTAGGGTAAGGAAGCAAATAGGAGAGTGTGAGGATATTAGGGAGGTAGACGTGATCCATACTTTGAGTGAGGAGTATTTTGAGCAAACTTACTTTGAGGATCCCTTAGAGCGTGCCTTAGCAAGGAGTGAGAGATGTGAAATGTTAGATGGGGAAAATTTTAGGGATGTTGGAGAGTTTATAAGTGCTAGGGAGGAGATTATGGCAGTTAGTGGCTGGGTACCAGTGTTTGAACCTATAGAGCCATATGTGATAAAACCTAAGCCCTTAATTGAATGTCCTCCATGTCCTTCTAGGAAACTCTTACCAAGTGAACTCAAGTATGCATTCCTGGGAAAGGGAGAGACATTTTTAGTAGTAGTGTCTGCAAGTTTAGAGCGAGCACAAGAAGAGAGGTTGTTGGGCGTGTTGAAAGCCCACCGTCGAGCACTAGGTTGGACTGTGGCAGATCTTCGAGGTATTAGCCCATTAGTATGTTCTCATCATATATACCTTGAAGATGATGCCAAACCGGTGAGGCAAATGCAACGAAGGCTAAACCCCAATATGAAAGAGGTTATGAAAGGGGAAGTGCTTAAGTTGCTTGATGCTGGTATCATTTACCCCATCTCTGACTTAAAGTGGGTGAGTCCCACTCAAGTAGTTCCTAAGAAGTCTGGTGTCACTATAGTTGAAAATGAGAAAGGAGAGTTAGCGCCACAACACATCCAAACTGGGTGGCGTATGTGCATTGATTATAGGCGTTTGAATACCGTGACCCAGAAAGACCATTTTCCACTTCCCTTCCTAGACCAAGTGCTTGAGAGAGTAGCGAGGAGATCTTTTTATTGCTTTCTAGATGGGTATTCTGGGTACAATCAGGTTGAGATAGCACTAGAAGATCAAGAGAAGACCATATTCACATGCCCTTTGGCACTTTTGCATATAGATGCATGCCATTTGGGCTATGTAACGCACCTGCAACTTTTCAAAGGTGTGTAATGAGCAATTTTAGTGACATGGTCGAGAGATTCTTAGAGGTATTTATGGATCATTTATCCGTCTATGGAGACACATTTGATGAGTGCTTGATCAATCTTGAGAAGGTGCTAGTGCGATGTGAGGAGAGCAATTTAGTGCTCAACTGGGAAAAGTGCCACTTTATGGTACAATAGGGAATTGTTTTAGGGCACAGTGTCATGTCATGGGATAGAGGTAGATAAAGCAAAAGTGGATATCATTCAAAATTTACCTACCCCTCGATGCGTGAAGGATGTTAGATCATTCCTTGGACATACCGGCTTCTACCGGCAATTCATTCAATCCTTCAGCTCTCTCGCCCGTCCCATTTGCTCATTATTGTCCAATGATGTTCCATTCGAATGGACAATGTCATGCCAAGAGGCATTTGACCGGCTTAAACAGTTGCTCACTACCGCTCCTATTATCCAAAGCCCGAATTGGTCTCTATCATTCGAGCTTATGTGCGATGCTAATGATTTTGCGGTGGGTACAGTCTTAGGGCAAAGAAAAGAGGGGAGACCCTATGTCATTTACTACACTAGCAAGACTCTAAATGAAGCTCAAATTAATTATACCACCACTGAGAAAGAGTTTCTAGCGGTAGTATTTGTCCTTGATAAGTTTAGGTCATATTTGGTAGGATCTCATGTTACAGTGTTCACGGACCATGCGGCTTTGAAATATCTTCTTTCTAAGCCAAAGGCTAAACCCCGTCTCATTAGATGGATGCTACTCCTTCAAGAGTTTGATTTAGAAATTAAGGATAAGAAATGAGTAAAGAATGTGGTAGCTGACCATTTGCCTAGGCTACCTCAGCATGTGTCTAACTCTAACAACCTACCAATTAATAAGCATTTTCCCGATGAGCACCTCATGCATGTTAGCACCAATCCCCAAGTCCAGTCTCCATGATATGCAGACATAGCCAACTTTTTAGTAACTAGCCAAGTACCTTCCCACTGGACAAAGGTTGATTGAGGTAAGTTTCTACGAATTGTACGGAATTTCTTTTGGGATGAGCCTTACCTTTACAAGTATTGTCTGGACCAGATTGTGAGAAGATGTATCCCTGACCATGAGATCCACAGTGTCATTGAGTTTTGTCATACTTTAGCTTGTGGAGGCCATTTCTCTTCAAGGAAAACCATTGCTAAAATCCTTTAAAGTGGATTCCATTGGCCTTTTATGTTTAAAGATGTACATGACTTTTGTGTGAGATGTGACCGTTGCCAACGCTTAGGAGCCTTGTCAAAGCGTAATGAGATGCCCCAAAATCCTATTATCATTTTGGAAAACTTTGATTGTTGGGGAATAGATTTTATGGGGCCATTCCCTAAGTCGTTTGGCTTTGAGTACATTTTGGTGGCCATAGACTATGTCTCCAAATGGGTAGAGGCCATTGCTACTCGCACCAATGACCACTGAGTGGTGGTCAAATTTCTCAAAGAACACATTTTTTCTCGTTTTGGGATGCCACGGGCAATCATTAGTGATGAGGGGAAACATTTTTGCAATCGGCCCATTGGTATTTTAATGCGTAAGTATGGTGTGACACACAAAGTGGGGACGTCATATCACCCACAGAACAGTGGCCAAGTCGAATTGGCAAAGAGGGAGATAAAAGGCATTCTTGAAAAGACTGTCAATCCCACTCATAAAGATTGGTCTTTGAGATTGGTCGATGCATTGTGGGCATACCGGACAGCTTACAAAACCATTTTAGGTATGTCTCCCTATCGCCTTGTATTTGGCAAGGCTTGCCACCTACCCATAGAAATGGAACATAGAGCCTATTGGGCAATTCGGCAATTTAATGAAAGTTTAGATGATGCCTGCATTCTTAGAAAGCTTCAATTGAATGAACTTGAAGAGTTAAAGAATGATGCTTTCGAGAATGCAAAGATTGCCAAAGCAAAGATGAAGGATTTGCATGATAAGCATATTCTTAGGAAATCCTTCCAAGTTGACCAAAAAGTTCTTTTGTATAACTCAAGGTTGCATCTCTTCCCTGGAAAGCTTAGATCTAGATGGTCAGGCCCTTTTACCATCATCGGAATTTCGGAGCATAGTGTGTGTGAGGTTCACAACCCACGCAATAACACCACTTTCAAAGTTAATGGCCATCGCCTCAAACCGTAGAAAACTTTGTGGCCGAAATTGAAACGTAGGATCTTTTGGATCCCCCATCTTTCAATTAGAATAAGATTAGAAAGTGGTTTTAGTTGTATTATAGTAGGTTAGGATAGGTGTTATTTTGTCCCTAATTTAGAATTTTTTTATTTTGAGTTTAGACATTTTAAAGTTATTTTAAATAGCTTAGAAAAGTGGAAGAAAATCCTTCTAGATGGCCCCGACCCCCTTTCTAAACGGTCGGGACCACAGTGTTTTGGCCGAATGTAATTTTTAGGAAGAAACTTTCTGTGGTCCCAACCCCCAGCTGAGATGGTCGGGACCTTACAATTTTTAAAAGCTAAATTCGGCCATTCCAAACCCGAGTTCCCTTCTTCTAACGCCAAGGATTCCCAACTTTCCTCTCAATACTCGGTATTCTCCTCTAGAATCAACATTCCCGATGGTGGATTCAACCTTTTCAGCCCTTATTCTTTGAGTATTAGTCACCCAAAGGTATGTTTCTTTGTCGTTTCGAGCCCTAGATAGCTTCTTTGTTTATCCCTCTTCAAACCTGAGCTTCCAAGCTTCGAGGGTTTCTGATTTCTTTTGAAAAGAAGCTTTGTTTTGAGTTCCAAACAAGGATAGGAAGTGATTAATTCATTTGAGTGAATTCTTTCACTCTTCTCCTTCTTCCTACCCGTGGTTCACAAATTGGGTCCAAGGGTTCAAAGACCCACCAATATTTGAGCGTATTTGTTGATTTTCAAAGCTTTCTTTTGCAATTTTCATTGGAAATTTGTTAATTGAATCCATGGTGGATGTTGCATGGCCACCGAAATTGTTGAATGGACCCTTCTCGGGTGGATGTTGTATGGCCACCTAGAGAATTAAATTTGTGAAATCTAGTTTGGGTAGATGATGTATGGCCACCTAATTTGTCTATCTTGCACACATTAGTTTTGATTTCAATGAACATCTTTCATTAGAACGGGCCACTGAACTTGTGTGGACATAGGAGTTGCATAGTTACTCATTGAATTTTTGTGTTCATATTTGTGTAGCTCCCATGGCCCCGAGAACTAAGAAGCTTGCAAATAGATAATTAGGGACCCCATCTTTTGATAGGAGTCGATTCTGGAAAGAAGAGGCTGAAGAGAAATATGATAGTACATGGGGGAATAAGTCAGTAGTAATTGAGCGTTTTTGGCAAATCGATCAGTTTAAGCGTAGTGACTTCATGCTTGAACAAAATTTTGAAGGAATGCAGTGGATTAATGTGGCAAAATTTCATGCTTACTGTATAGTTGATCTAGTTAAGGAATTTTTCACCAATTTCAAAGAAAAATCAATTATATGGCAAAGGGGTAGAGAACGTATAATCAGTTGGGTAAAAGGAGTTGAAATTACACTCACACCTAATGACTTTGCTCTCATATTTCAATTACCTCGAGTTGAAAATCCGGAATTCACTTATCCAGCTAAGGGTACTCCTCCATTCCCAACTGTGGTTTCAAAGATCTTAATAGAGGGTCAGGAATGGGGTGGTGAATATAGGAAACCTACATCTGTGTTGAAAGATAAATACTGGGCGTTGCACTTATTTTCCTGTTCCAACCTACTACCTCAAAATAAGACCACTGATTGTACTCCCCTTAGAGCTAGACTTATTTATGCTATTGGGACTGGGATGACAATTGATTTACCCTCATATCTTTGGCACCAAGTAGCCTATACCTGTGAGCACCCTGGAGCTCTAACAGCCTAACCCTTTGGCGGAGCACTAACAGAGTTTTTTAGAAGGAAATGAGCTCATATCACAGATGACCTACCCATAACCTTAGGACTTCAACTGTTCAATATCACATCCTATGTTAAATCCAGAGGTTTAATGTCAAAGAAGAAAATGAGAGTAGAGGAATTTGAGGAAGAGGGTGAACCTTCACACACCCAAGAAGAACAAGAGGAGGTCACCAATGTTGAGTTGGCAAATCAGATTGGAGTTTTAACTGAACGTATTAGTGTCATGGAGCAGAATCAAGAAGCTGATCACCAGCTCCTGCTACGCATTCACTAAAGCCAACAAACTCAAGGCCATCTCCTACAAAGTGTCTTGGATTATCTCAGAGAATCCCATCCACCCTCGCCCCCGCAGTGATGGACTTTATGTTTCTTTCTTTGAGAGTTTAGAAGTGAATTTTTCTTTTTGTTTAATTTGTAATCCTAAAACTCTTTACTCACTTTTAACTATTGGGATGTTTATATATTTCTAGTTTGCGTTTGTTTTCCATTTTATCTCAATTTTTTTATGGATGTTACCTTGTATTAAATTATGGGTTGTTTATGTTCTTAAATTTTATTTTCCTATTTTTTGCAAAGAACAAGTACTCTATCTGTGGTCCAACTAACAATCAATGTAAACAATGGAAACTTAGTACCATAAGTGGGAAACGTAAGTGGGATGTCATAACCCTTACATCTAGTGAGAGTAGCGAGTCTGAGAGTGATTGGACTTAACTCATTACATATTTCTTTACTTAATTACACCTTTATATAGGATATAAATGATATAAAACATGTGTTTTGTGCAGATTTTATCTTCAACTTTAAACATATGGAACATGTATTGAATTATGTTACAAGAAGAAGCAATTTGAGTATTATTAAGGATGCAAAGGAAGATTTGCTGAAACACATTTTGTTGAGTAAAGCCATCGGAGTAGATGAAGAATTTCCATGTGAACTTAATACGAGAAAGGAAAAATCAGCAATCTGGAAGTTCCTGAAGCAGAGTCCCATTCAAATTTGGGAATTGGCCCTTCCAAATACAATTGCTGAGTGAACCAATTTCTAAAGTGGACGGCATATTCGAATACAACTGAAAAGCATTCGAATGGTGGGTTATTTCCAGTAACGAATTCCATGTGACCTCAGCTGTTCCATGTGACAAGATTCTGAAAGACAGTGAGGGGCAAGATCTGTAATTAAGGGTGAATTGCATAACGGAATGAGGATCTTTTTGGGGCCGAAAGAATGAGTGGAGAGAGAAAGGGGGTGGGCATCACATGACCCACCCATGGAGGATATACACATTCGGACAGAGAGCTGGAGAAAGGACGTTTTTGGGGCTGTCTTCTTTTGTTTCTGTTATTGCTTGAGCTGAGAGGGAGTCTTTCATATTTTTGGTTTTTTTCGATTTCAACAGTTGTAATTAGATTTTCCATTGCAATTCAATTTCAATTCCAGATTTCAGGTTTCAAATGTCTCAATTTCATCTTTCTATTTTTGTTTCTAATTTCTTGAGAATGATCGGCTAGTTTTTCTTGGGCCAAGGCAAGGACAATGTCCTGTCCAATGATTTCCAAGATGCCGTTCTTCATGGATTAATTTTGAGTTCTTTGGTTATCAATCTTAGTTGTATCTAATTACTCTCAAAATCAATGGTTCAATGTCCGATTAACACTTGTTTACATATTTTATCAATGAGTTCATAGAAGTTGCTGAATTCAGAACTCTTATTGCAAATATGTATGGGAGTTGCTAGAATTAGATCTTCTATAGTCTTCATGATAGATTATGCACATCACTTGTTTGAACCATGGCTTGTATCATTTGAAATTAATTTTCTCCAAACATTAGAGCAACTAGAATTGATGATCTATTCATTCTTGGTATTTTGAGATTGATTTGGATAGGCATTGGAATTGTCTTGCCCATCTTTTTAATATCAAGTTTTAGTTAAGTTTAGTTTTCATTTCAAAACCCATTTCCAAAACCATGAAAAATTCCAAACCAGATTTTCAATTCTGTTTACCATTCATGTGAGCCATGTTTTGCCTCTTTAATCCATTTGATTCAAACATGATTTTGCTCCCTAGATCCCTATGGATATGACCTGGTTCTTACCAGTTAATTGTGCTACAATGAAACCTTGCACTTGGGGGAGTTTGTCTTGATTTTCCTTACTCAATACCTTTGAAATCTGAATTTGCATTTTTATTTACATTTGAGAGTGAGGTAATTAAGCAAATACAAGCAGAGAGTTCAGAGGTTGACTGGGAAGGGTGGCCTGAGGACTATTTCTTAGAAAGCAATTCACTACCCTTACCATATCTATATCCACCACTGATGTTCATCACACCTGATCAATTAGATGACCAATAGTGGGATGAACTTGACCTTCAACTTCTCTTAGATATGGAATGGGTTGAGGTAATTATAGCTGATGAGTGGTTAGATGCAACCTCTTACGCCATAGACACCGACGCTATAGAATCTGAATCAAGTTCTTTGTCTGAGTATTATGATATGCCACCCTTAGAAGACGTCCTTGGAAATGAAAGCAGTAACACTGAGTCTAAGGACGATGGTGATGTTTACAATGAATTGGACCAAGTTGATAATTTTGCTACTTCATTGTAACTTCTTTTTAAACATCACCCTGATTATGATTCCAGTGAAGATTACACGAGATACTTCTTTAAACTTTCCTTATCTTTCATGTTTCTTTACTTTATGTTCATCTTTCATTTTATTATTTCATGTTTCTTCATCTTCTTTTCCATTTAGGTTAGGGGGTATGTTCTCTTTCATCATCATGCTCATTGTGCAGACTACATACTTACCTATGCTTCCTATTTTTAACATTGTGGACAATGTTTGGTTTAGGTTGGGGGGTAGCGCTCGCATGATGACAACATGATGATAATAAAAAAAAATTTGACAAAATTTTCAAATTTTGAGCATGTTTGAGCTTAAGTATATGAATTTAGCATCTATATACCTACATGCTAAACCCTCTTATGGTTCGGTTAATTGTGGAATTAAGTGAGATAGTAAAAAGTGAATTTTGTTCAAGCATTAATAGGAAACATAATTCAAGTGGAGTGTGTGATAACTTTGTGCAATTTTTTTGGACTATCATGGTGAAAAGTTTATGTGCTTAGGAGTAGATTTTATTTGATATTGGTTACTTGAGCATCTTTGGACTAGGTAGAGACTTACACCCCTTTATGGTGAGCTTTTGAGCCTTATATTCTTTTCTTGAGGGGTTGCACATGCTTACATTTCTTTTGCTCTTCACCTTAGTTTTCAATGCACCTATTGCATCACTAATATTTACATGAGTATCTATTTGACACATTATAAGTTGTTGCAAGCTTTGAAAATGATGTTAGGCCTTCTTTGTCATTTTGAGCCTTTTTGTCCTTTCTCGGTTATGAATTACCCTAGGAGCCAACTCGAAGCTTTTCAATAAAGTGTGTGATATACATTTTTTTCTTTTTGGTTCTCCTCTCATATGATACCCTCTACACCCTATTCACACACTTTAAGCCTCACCCTCACATGTCTTGGGTTGTGAAAGTGCCTCAAAGTCTAAGTTGTGAATTTAGGTTGGGAATGTAAGCTTTTAAGAGAATAATAAGAGGGAATATTGGGTGGAGAATTCAACTTATATTTATTTCATTATTTCAAAAAATAAATAAATAAATAAATAAGTAAATAAATAAATAAATAAAAAGAAAAAAAAAACAAGAGAGAAAAAAAAAAGAGAAAAAAAAAGAAAAAAGAAAATGAGAAAAAGAGAATAGGCTTTATGTTGTAATCTTCTTGGGATTGGAAAGGAAGTGGGTAGTTTGGGAGTTGTGTGCACTTGAACATCTTTTCTCCCAAGATATGTGTTTTGATTTCCATCCTCCATTGTTAACCACTACCCCTAGCCAAGTTACAACCAAACTAAAGACCTAGTGGATTCTAAGTAAGCAACTCTTATATGGTGTATGTAGTGATCTTATGTAGGTTATGTGATGTGATTCTTACATATGCATTGAAACATGGTTAGAAGCTGTCTACTTTGAGTTTCATTTTAATTCATTCACATATTATGGAGTTATGTGCAACTAGGATAGCATTTTATGCTAATAGGAATGTGTGAACCCTTGATGAGTGAATTTCTTTCTATGAGTGGAATCTTGTGAGCTTTTGAAGTCAAAACTTAGTTTCGGTTATGCTCTTGAGACCTTGTTGAATAAATGAAACAATTTTGCACACATACTTCCTCTACTTTGATAGTCCATGCATTTAGGTTTAGCACTTGGAAATTACACATGATATTTGGGTTTTGTAACTTATTGAGCTTGAACTTAAATTCATCTTTGATTCTGATCACTCTTTAACACATTAAGACCATGCCATAAAATTCTGTGGGTAGATTCACTGCAAACCCTCACGAGACCTTGCTCGTCCACTAGGGGGAACCTAGGGGTTTTAAGGGCTTGCTGCACGTAGCTAAGTGTAGTCGTGTTTCCAACGAAAAGAGAAATATGATAGTAGTCGCATTTCATTTTTCTTTTTAATAAAGAACATTGTGCATTTCATTTTAATAAAAGAGCATTGCTAGGGACTAGCAATGTTCAAGTTGGGGGGTGTGATTGCACTTAAGAAGTGTAATTACAAACTCCCTATTCTTACACTTATTATTGCATTTGGATAAGTAAACTTGAAGTTTTAGTGTTATCTTGTCATTTACGCTTCCATCTTTCTAATTGCAGGGAAAATGGCAAAGAGATTGAAGTTTATAGCCATGGAAACAACCTAGAGGATGAAGAAAAAGTCATGCTTCAAACCTTGCCTTGGGTGAGCAAGACTAGCCTAAAGACTTTTCATGAAGAAGGAAAAGAAGTAACACAAAAGGCACTTGGGGTTTGGGACCATCCATCTAGATGGTCGGGACCACAGTAAGCTAAAAATGAGAAAATACCATTCTGTGGTCCTGACCCCCTCTCCAAATGGTTGGGACCCCCGTGTATCCAGAAACCTAATTTTGAAGCACGCCTCTTAGGGTTTCGGGCAACTATTTAAAGGATCTAATGCACAGTCGCGGAAAAAACTTCTCTTTTACATATTTTTTAAGATACTTAGAGAGATTAGATGAGTTTTATATTAATTTAGAGAGTATTTTTACATGATTGAAGTTTGTTAATAGAGATTTTTGGAGCACTTTTCTTCTTCATTGCTGCGTTTTTGAATGTTTTTCTTTCCGAATGACTTCAGTTTTAAGTTATTTTCTTTCCATTCTTTAATATAATGTTTTGTTTATTTCAATTATTGAATCACATGATGGAATGTTCTTTTATCGTTTTTGTGATGTTTAAAGTAGTTATAGCATAAAATCCTAATCTTGATTCAACGAATCAAGAAAGGGTAGTTCACGAAAAGCCTTGGGGTGTTCGTAGTCCCTTCGCAAAGGTTGCGAAACCTCTTGCGAAGGGATCTACCTTTCACAAATCTATTTTTTCCTCTATTTCGAAAACATTCGAATACGAAAATTCTTAACCAAATCTGTGTGAGATCAGTGGTATGGATTTTCGTAACCAATTGTCAAACACTTTCGAATAGACTTAAAAATCAGATTTTGATTAATTTTTTTGGTGTTTAATTGAAAAACCCTAGGAAACAAAGGTCTTTAATCATATCCGCTTGAGATCACTGGTACTGATCTTTGATTACAACGTTCTCATAACTTCAAGTTAAACTATAGTTTTCAAATAAACACACCCCAAGGTAAAGTAGTGAACTACCCGGACTTGACATTGAATCAAGATCCTTACTATTATTGAATTGCAATCCAACTTAATTTTAGTTATAATAGAGTAATTTGAAGTTGAAATTATTTTTGTTGAATTTGTTTTGACTTCTTTCCATCTAGTTTAATTCGTTCTTAAATTCTAAATTTTCTGTTTATTTTAATTTTGAGTGGTTGAAATTGAAATTGATCTTAATTTTATTAAACCCTAGAATTTAGTAACCTTGAACTTCAAACTTGATTCTTTTTTTTAGTTTTAGAATTCTTTCCACATCCTAGAAACTAAAACACATTAGGCTCCCTGTGGAATTTGACCTCGGACTTACCGAGTTTTAAAACTACGACTGCCCTCTTGCACTTGAGAGGTAGAACCCTATTACATATTTTAGGGTCGGCCAGTTATGGATCAAGTCCCGTAGTCAAGCAATTTGGGCTAGGCTTATATTTCCCTAAGGACTAATCTCTCATCTCTATCCATTACCCACTACGAAACTCGCTATCGAGCCTTAAAGTTTGACTTAATCCATATCCTTATATTACTATTGTTTGCTCTAATTCATACCCTTATACCAGTCCTTTTGTTCCAAACACTATCTTCTAGAATGTTACAACCTTTACACGTATCTCACTGCTTCTACTTTAGATCAACAACCTTAACTCTAGTTATTAAAGATTATTCTTAAGCTCCGCAATCTGACTACAACAATCCACTCAATCCTGTCTCTTTGGATGTATGTATATGACCCATAACTTTTAATTTTTACATAGTTATCTCAATAGTTATCGATTTAATTCGATAAATTCAATTTGGTGGTTCCAACTAATCTATTAAATTGTGGGATGTGTTTAATTAAACAATTTAGGTGTCATTTGGTTTACATTTTTATTTTTCATTTTCTATTTTCTATTTTCTGTTTTATGCGTTTTATATTTTGAAAATCTCAAAACAAGAAAAATAAAAAACACATTTGGTTTGACATTTTTTATTTTTCATGTTTTAAGATTTTCTTTATTTTGGATTCAAAATGCTCAAAATGACGTTTTGTCATTTTGCATTTCATATATAATTCATTTTTTGTTTTCTAAAATAGATTTTGAAAAACAAGTGACTAAATACGTTTTGAACTATTTTCCTTATTTTTAAAATTGTAAAATGAAAAATAGGTTCAAAACAGGTACACCTAATGGCACTTTAGAATTTTATTTGTTTTGGGGCACGTAATGACCCAAATTTTATTTTAATCCAAAATTTACTATTATCTTAATTTAGTGAATTTACCTAGTTATTAAACTTTAATAATTTAGGATTTGTTATTTTAATTATATTTCTATTGGTATTTCAAATTGTTGAATTTTGAAAACCTTGGAGTGAATTTGGTATTTTGAGAAATGTTTGGTGGCACTTTCGTATTTTCTTAAACATTTTTATACCATTATATAATGTTACATACGTATATGCTTTGGTGCGAGACCATAACCCTAATATAGCCTAGCCTACGTATTTTATTCTTATACCCCAACATACTATAAAATTCTTAGATGGTTGTGGTTTTCCTTCTTCATTCACAAATATTTCTTTCTTTCTCACCTAAGGATAGAACTAGAAATTTAAAAGAAGGGGAGCCAATTCCAATAAATTTTTTTAGGGTAAAATACAAAAATCACGCCTACAATTTACTCTCGTTATCACTTTAATCCCACACGTTTCAAGTGTAATGGTTAAATTCCTACAGTTTTGGTAAGTAGCAATTCGGTCCTTTCGTTAGTTAGCCGTTACATACAAGAGTTAGACTAAGAGTCAAAATGTAATTTTCTTTACAGTTTACTTTCAATGTTGCTTTAGTCCCTCACATTGCAATTATAACAGTCAAATCATTATACTTTCGGTATATATTTGAAATATATTTTATTAAATTATTTTTAATAATAACATAATCCAAAATATATTTTATCAAATTATATAATATATTATTTGAAATATATTTTATTAAATTATTTTTAGTAAATAATATAACTAAATTATATTTAATATATTTTCTTTTTATTGAATTAAATTATTTTTAATGAATAATCTAATTAAATTAACAATATAGTTAAATTAATAATTAATTTAGTTTAATTAATATGAAATATATTTTATTAAATTCAAATAATTTTCTAAAAATAATAAAATTAAATATTTTTTAAAGGGTGACTTGATGGTATTATTAAATTATTTTTAGTAAATGATATAATTAAATTATATTTAATATACTTTCTTTTTATTGAATTGAATTATTTTTAACAAATAATATAATTAAATTAATAATATAGTTAAATTAATACTTAATTTAGTTTAATTAATATGAAATATATTTTACTAAATTCAAATAGTTTTTTAAAAAATAATAAAATTAAATATTTCATTAAAAATTAATTTATGAAAATAAAATTATATTTCTAAACGCAGTTTCAATTTTTATTTTAGAAAAAAGAAAATAATAGAAAACAAAACTAGAAAATAAAGAGTTAAACAAAATAGAAAAGAAGCAATATTACTAAAAAGCCCTAGAATCACTATTTTTTGAATTTTCTATCTCTGCAGTTATATATATATATATATATTTTGTATATACATTTAACTCGAGAAGACATATGTATCTGTGTGACTCTTTTGATTATATTTTGTTAATTATAACAACTATTAGTAAAACTATCAAATCACACTTTAATTAAATACTTTATTTTAGTAATTTTTTAGAAAATTAATTGAATTAAATAAAATATATTTCATATTAATTAAACTAAATCAAATATTATGTTAATAATATTATTAATTTAATCATATTATTTACTAAAAATAATTAAATTCAATAAAAAGAAAATATATTGAAATTTATTTATTAAATTATATAACATATTTTAATTTGAAATATATCTTATTAAATTTTTTAATAAATAATATAATTAAGTTTTATTAACTATACATTGAAAGTATAAGAATTAAACTGTCACAATTCAAACATGAGAGACTAAATTGACACTTAAGGTAAACTGTAAAAGAAATTACATGCTTATCCACATTCTAATGTTTGTGTGTTACAACTAACTAACGAAAGGATCAAATTATTGTTTGACCGAAAGTGTAGGAATTTGACTATTGAAATTAAAACATGTGGGTTAAAGTGGCTGAAGATAAACTGTAGAAGTGATTTTTATACTTTACCCAAATTTCTAATATTTTTTCCCTAACTTATAAAATATAATCATAGGTCATGGGCTTAAAAAATCAAGCAAATACATAAAATCCATTCACAGACTCGTTTAAAATTATTCAATTAACTAAGTTAGACTATTAATGGCTCAATTTAAGAACCATGTCCTATATTTTGTAATGTCTCAACTCAAGAATTAAATTCCATAACTTATTCGTGGCCCAACTCAATAATCAAATCCCATATCTTATTATGGCCTAACTTAAGAATTAAGTATTATATCTTATTAATGACCTAAATTAAAGGGTTAGGGTGGCCATATTTCAAAAAAATATATATCTATAAATACACTTATTATATATATATATATATATATATATATTTTCCAAAATTTAGGGGGCCATGGCCCCTATTATCATAAGCTAGTTCCGTCCCTATCCTTACCCGAGAAGGAGACAAACCTAGTTGTGTGTCGGTGAATCCATCTTCTCGAACCCTTATTCCCAAGTTCACCATTCTTTTCTCTACTTCTAAATTGTTAATACCCACAACTAAGTATATACATATATAAATTCACGGTATTCTATCTTAACTTTAGACAACACAATAAGGCTAGTTTTGTACCCCAATCACTAGAACTATTGGCACTGCCAAATTTGATCTTATCGGTTTTCCTTATTTGAGCACTATTGATTAGCAGCAATAGCATTAAGCCCTACATCAATACTAGATGTCACCACGCCAATCTAGTTAGCTTCGAGATCGACATCCCTTCTAGTTCTTGGTGAGTTTAACCTCAGTCAACGCTAGAGCAGTTCGAGCGCGACTTCTTGCTCGCTCAATTATTTGTTGGAATTTTCTGTATATTGAGTATACATTAATTAATTTTTATTTTTTATCAAAAACGAGTTAGAATTAAGTTAAAGATGTGGACGTACATATTAAGACCCATTTTGCTATGATATATATTGTTAGACCTATGTGCGTCTAATAGGGATAATGAGGTTAGATGGTTAGTGTAGGCCGATTGTTAAACCCACTGTAGGTCTTTTATGGGAGGGCCCAGTGTAAATCCCCTATATATTGGCTAGGTCCTCTTTCTTTACAATATATAAACAGTCATTTCCAATAATAACCGTCATATTCATTGTGATAGAGAGGAAGATCAAGTCCTAATAATCTAACCTTAGTTTTCTAATTTCAGAATTGACGTAATCATGAACGAAGTAAGATCACAAAGCAACCAGTTATGTGTCTTCCGCATCAATTTATTTCGATATTCCTATATTCACATACAATATTTATTTTGTCTACATGTTGTATCAGAGCCTAATGTATGTGAATTAGGAATTCAATACGTAAACTTTTTTATTGTTTTGACATATAAAAAAATTATATAGTTTTATCCAAAAGCTTGATTTTGGTTTTGTCCAATTTTGTTATTATTTGATCCTGTTTCGCTTCAGATCTAATATTCTATTTCAGATATTATTTTTACCGAATTTAATTTTTTAAAAATTCTAAAATTTTAGATTAGATCCAAAATATTTTTTTAGAATTATTTTGTGTAATTTTTTTTTTGCAAAATTACATAAAATTAAAATTTTCCCTGTCCAATTTTGCATCTTAACCGTAAGCGTGACCATGCTGTTAAGTTATTCTCTATTATTTGCTTTAAAGACCTAGCTGTGAAAAGGAAATTGCTTAAAAAAAAATTGCCCAAATTTCGAATTTTATTCATCACGAACGGACTGTTTTCATTCTCTACTCTTACTCTACTTGTTGGCCCAATTAATATACCATGCAGTCTAAAGTTTTTATTTTCGCTAAAATCATATATTGGCCACCAATTGCTTTGAAGTGCTAACGTGGAATTGGCACTATATCTATATAGATTTTAAATTAATGGATTCTTATGAAAGACAGCACATAGAGTTCAAGCTCTTCCATGCTTGATTGGGGCTTTGAGTTTTGTGCCAATTTTTTTAAATAATATTTTTTAATAAAGATTCCAAAATATTATTTTTAAATTTTTTGGAGCATGTTTGGCATTTTGTTTGGAGTGACCAAATTGCATATGTTGTGTATCTACCTACTTCGCATTGTTGGCCTTTCTTTTTTTTTTTTTTTTGGATTTTGATCTTAAAAATATAGAAATAAAAATAAAAATCATTCTTTTTATTTTATTCCTGATTACAAAAATATTTTTTAATATTTTTGGACCTTATTTAGTGTTTATCTAGGCTTACTTAGACCTTAATTATGTAAATTTTTTTAGAATCGTGCATCATTTTTAATGAAATTGTATGGGTAATTATTTTTGACCTCTAAACCTATTGGTGTTGTGCATTCTCCCCAATTAGAATCCTAAAAATTATACCCTCATCTACTAGTTAATTTAGGAGTATAAAATTATTATTTTATGTTAGGGACTACAATATTTTTTTTTACATAGTTTTGGCAATATATATATATATATATATATTGGTAAGTAGTTTTGGCAATATATTTGAAATCACAGAGTGCATTTGGTTAAGCGCCCATAAGGGTGTGATTACTAGCATATTAGTATGTTAGATGTGACATAAGGCAATTTATGTAAAATAATGTCATGAGAAGGTTTTTGGTTGAAATGGGTGTTAATGCCCAAAAGGGTACATCCATTGAGATCTAATTTTCTTGTATACGATACATGACTATGTCTATTGTATTATTACATGCAAATACCCACCCAAAGGGGGTATTGTGTGCAGTAATGACAAGAATATTATTCGACAACTGATTCGAGAGTGTTTAATTTTTTTTTTAAAATGTTAGTGTATCCAAATGGGATTATTTTTTCTTAAGTGCAGGCATTCTCATATGGTGGTTAGCTAAAAGGGACCTCACAACATGTTACACTCTTTGCTTAAAGGGAGATGGCAATGATACACCGAGAAACCCCTATTATTTATATTTATAGCTAATTGTCGCCCTCCATTTTATCAATATAATGTCATTTTGTTGTCGAACAGTTTCTTTTGCAATTATTAATAGTAATACAATTATTGTGCTACTGAATAATTCCAATTTTAAGAAGTGGGAGCAAAATTTTTTCGGGTCACCTAATTTTTGATGTTTTGGATCTAATGGTGATACATACTTTCACTGATTTGATTGCACAATATTGAATTCTCCTAATAAAGCCATTTAATGGCCCTAAAGTGCTTATTTATGTATTTTTCTCACTTTTTTAAGCACGTAATTTTTTTAAGGGGCATAAAATAATAATTACAATCATGGGCAACTTACTTATGATTGTCATGGTGAGAGATATTTGGTTGATACTAGCGTTACTGCCCAAAGGGGTACGCTCGTTAATTCTTGATATTTCTTGTATATTTGAACATGACGAACCATTGTATTATTACATATAATAATCTGCCCAAAAAAAGTTGTATGTACTAATGACACGGTTAAAATTCAATGATTAATCAGAGAATATTTGGATTAGAAGGGTCTTTCTACCCAAAGGGGATTGACTTTTCAAATTTGGGTATTTTTATTGGTGGTTTATTGAAGGGATCTCGTAGTATATTGCACTCTTTGCTCAAAAAGGAGACAGCAATGATGCACCGAGTCATCCCTTATGGTTTATGCTTGATTAAGTTTAAAGCATAATTTGTCTCTAATTACTAATTATTATTTTAAAATCCTTAAATTATTAAGCGTGGTGTTTTGTATAATTGTAATAACCTGAATTTTTTTCCTTAATTAAATTATTTAAGTGTGGTAGTGATATTTATTATAGTAAAAATCTAGAAAATTGAGCATTTGAAAATTTTTGGAATGATAAAAATTAGTTAAAAAATTTTCAGATTAAATTTCACCCTATGTGGGAGTTTAATGTAGAATTTCTAAAAATTTTTATCCAAACACTTCTTAGCCCAATTACTTATTTGGTTCAAACCAAGACCATTAACCCATGGGTCAACCCTTTTCTTTGACTCACCTCAACTCATTTCAACTCACTTTATCACTCAATGAATTGACTCATGAATAGTTACTCTAAATTATTTCCCGACAACTTCATTTCCATCTTCCATACACTCTCACCATCTTTCAAAATTATTTGACTAATTGGACAAAGAGAAGACCCACATTGATGACCTTAAAGCATCTTTTTCAAATTATTTAGCAAACAAGATTTAAAGCATTTTGTTTGAAAGCTAGCATGATTTAAAGCATTTGGTTAAATTGTCAAAAAGCTAGCATGATTGTTTAAATTTGTCAAAAAGTTAGCATGATTCCCGGATCATGCCACCTCCATACATCTTCCCCAATACTTTTCTTAAATGATATGGTTAGATAGTCAAAAAGTAAGCATGATTCTTGGATCATGCTACCAATTGTATAGGCATGATCTTACCTTAGTTGATTTTTCTCCACTAATAATTTTCTCTACACTCCCTATAAATTGTGTGTCTTCAAAGAGAAGAAAATAAGAGAGAAATAAAAATAAATTATTCATTAGTGAGGCTGAAGATTTGGTGTTGCTTGGAGGAAGAAGAAAGGCTTGGAATTTTTCAATTTGGGTGGTGTTCAAAGCTAACTCATTTTTCCTTCTCAGACTTGGTCATTAATATCTTCATTGAGGTAGGATGATGAATCTCCTAAAATATATTTGATGCATTTTCTGGTTTGAAGTATGAAACTTGATTGTGATAAAAATAAATACCCGTATATTGGGAGTAGGGAAGCCAAAATTTTGACTGAAGTAACTTAGTATGCTGACAGCTCTCTATTTGTAACTTCTTATGTGCTTCTAACCCCTAAAACGGTGGAATTAGGCTTTCGCTAAAACATAAAAGTTGTAGCCCTTTCAGTTTTCTTTTCAACCCAAAAAGAATTGCATCAATCCGATTTGTGAGTCAAAAGTTATACCCAAAATACTGAGCACGTGTAAAACTGTATTGTCTGAACAAACTGAATTCAAAGCTGTTTTTGTACCTCTAGACCTTAGAATTTTAAAAAGTGTAAAACATGAAAGTTGTAGGTCTTGAAGTCTAGTTTCTACAGATATAAAGTTTATAGATATTGGAGTCTTGCTTTATTTTATATGAATTTTCTTTCAAGCTGCTATTCTGCTTAGCTTTAATTGATGCTTGTTTGGATTTGTTTAGAATATTATGTTTAAAGATTTATTTAAATTTCCAATTTCCTTCTGTTTGTTATTGTCATGTTAAAAATTTCTATTGATATGAAATTATTTTAAACTAGATATTATGTATTATTTGACATTCTAATATTGATGATAATTGACTTAGATAATCAGTTTCATCATGGATAGTTGGATGACTTATTCAAACTAAAATGCTAGTATTTGATAAAATGCCCAAAAGAAACAATGGACTCATTCTTTTCTCATTTGGTCTTTCTTAAATGAATTTGATTTATTTTTGGCATTGTTTTGTCAACCTAGCAAGTTATATAATTTTATGATTAAGTGAATTAAATGAAACTCATTTAATACCTTCCTAAACATTGGGATAATTCTGTGGACATTTGTGGATATCTTGAAGCCAAAAACCTATGATAAGGGTTTGGTTATAAATAAGATGATGATTGGAAATTTATTTAAATTATTTTTGAATAAAATAAAACTTATCAATTTTGCTAAAAATTAAATATAAGTCCAAGAGCTATTTATTATCTTCATATTCCATAAAATAATAAAATAAAAGGTAAAGGAGCAAAAACCGAGATTTGCAGCCAATGAGGTTCGAACTTGCGACTTTAAATTGCAATTAGGGTCGCCCACCCACTAAGCTACCAACCTCGGCCTAATTAATATACCATTAGAAATAATTTTATTCTTATCAAATTTGGTACGGTAAGCTTGTCAAAACAATTAACTAAAATACTAGTTTGTATTCTAAATTTTTTTTACTTGCTAATTGTTAATTTACATATAGCGCCTACCTTTGTGATAATGATATTGATGACTATGTTAAATCTTTGATTTATTGAGAATTACTATTAAAGTATGGATATAGATAAAGTGCTTAAAAATATATTGCATGTGACTAAATAATCTCACTTTTGATTCATCGCCCGGGAACATTGCCGGTTGTTATTAAAAATGTCTGATTTCCATACAAGGTACCCTTGGAATGTAAAAGGGTGAGAAGAAATTAAGGCACTTCGTGCTAAAGCTATTTTTGGCAATGGGGTGATGGGTGGGTAGAAATGGCCTTTTAGATGAAGATGGGAACATGCATTTTATTTGGGAGATGCTCCCTTCTGACCTGGCCAGTCAGGTAGCCGGTCGCGACGGCTACGTTTTTGGTAGGTGACACCGTCGGTATGCATTGGATGCTAAGCCCGTAAAGTCACTGGTTCCCAAGGTTGGGGGTAGAGGAGGATAGGAGTATGATTATCTTAGGAGGATTTAGATTAAACTCCTTTACAAAATTTTACTGTGACCAGCAACCTCTCTTGTTATGTATGAATGATGTGTTGGAATTATTTAATTATATTTAATTCCTCTCGATTAATATTTTATAAAAATATATATATATATATATATATATGTATGAAACCTGTATCGCTACGGGGTTTGATCCCGAGACCTTGAAGATCTAAATCTGAGATCCCTACCACTGCGAAACAGACTTCATTGTGGTATACACATCAGTATTTAATTATTTTACATGTAAGTAAAATAGTAGTTACGGTGACGATTTCATCGAACCGTTGTAAGTATAATTTACATTATTCAGTTGAGATCTATTGAATTAATTGTTGCATAAATAGTATGCCACTTAAACACATTCACTTAATACAGTGTAGTATTACAACCACTGCATATAGGCACCTAGGAGATTCTGATTACTGGGCTTTAGTAGCTCACCCCTTGTGGGAATATTTTTTTCAGGATATTAAGCACAGGGATACAGAAGATGAGCTGGAAAGAGATTAAATTCTCTTAAATATTCCATCAGAAGAGTTATCTATTTTTTCTTCTTTCCTGCACAGAGCTGGAGGACTTTATTTTTGGTCTGTAATAATTGTTGGATGATTGTAATTATTAAGCATAGACCTAATTTTCTTTTATTTGGTATGTAATGCTAATAGCGTGATTGGGACACTTAGATGGCTCTGTAATATTTTTCTCTATCTTTATTTTGAGCCCTGTAATTGAAGTCCCATCAAATGGTTCAGTCCAATGACTTATAAATATTGTTTGGGATAAACATGGGATTTTAACTATCTTAAATTTTTCTTACGGGTCAACCCCAATCTAGAGGAAAACTCTGGGGTGTGACAGCGTGTTTTTATCATCTCATTTTTATACCTAACAAATAAATTCCAAGTCACCCCTAGGCATTCGGTTATGAAAATCCGGGGCGTGACAATAATGGTCTAATTTAGATAAATCAAGGCAAATTTTGAGTATGTATTTTTTCATGATGATAAAAGTATATCCAAGAGACCTAAAGTTCAAAATAATTTTTTTTTCCTTATGGCATAAGAGACTAGGTCATATTTCTAAAGAGAGAATTCAAAGGCTTACAAATGATAATATTTTAGTATATCTTAATTTTGAAAACTCAAACACTTGTATTACCTGTATCTATGATAAATTGACCAAAATGATTACAATTTTTGGGGTCTAACCGTAGGGTGAGTATTATAACAGACATGATGTTAGAGGATAGCAAATAGGACCATTTGTCAAATACTTATATGAATGGGGACTGTTGCCTAATATAACATGCTTAATAGTCCTGAACAGAATGGTGTAATTGCACTTTTAAAGATGTGCTGCGGATTTATGATACCGTTCCTATTAATGCTTATGATCGTGTTTTACCTAATCCCAATTCTATTGATATTCCTAGTCATATTTTGTAGATATTTGTGAGAAAATTCATCAAATGAGTTCTTTGTGTATCTTGGTGAAAATGATTATGATGGAGGTCCTATGGTTGACCTAAGGACTTATACTAGTGTTATTTTGAATCTCTATCTAGCATTTGGGTGGATGCTATGACGATAAGATGCCATCTATAGCGCACAATAGTGTGTGGTAGCTAGTTAAACTTTCAGCTAGCTAAAAGCCTATTGGCTGCAAATGGGCATCAACTTTAATGAGACATTTTTTTCCAATTTCATCTAAGGATTCATTTAGAATCATCATAGATCTAGTGACTCATTATAGTTCAGAGCTTCATTAGATGGGTGTCAACATTATTTTTTATTTTTTTTAATAGTGACCTAAATTAGGAAATTTATTTGATGCAACCCAAGGGGTAAGAAGCACATGGTATGCAAATTGATAAAATTTATTTATGGGTTGAAACATGCCTTATGCCAATGTTACTTAAAGTTTGATGAGATTGTCACTTCTATAAGTTTTACGAAAAATAAGGTTGACGAGCACATATACCCTAGGTCAACGAGAGAAAATTTATTTTCCTTATTTTTTATGTGATGATACCCTTCTAGTTAGTACTGATTTGGGTCTCTTGAGAAATACTAAGCCACTGTTGTCTAATACTATTGATATGAAAGATTCAGGAGAAGCCTCATTTGTTTTGAGCATTGAGATCATCCGTGATAGATCTCATGGTATGCTGAGGTTTTCTTAGAAATGGTATATCAACTATATAATTAAGAGATTTAATATACAAAATTGTAGACCTAGTGATGTTCTTGTTATCAAGGGTGACAAATTTATTAAGAGTTAGAGTCCCAAGAATGAATTTGAAGTGAAATCCATGCAAATACATACATTTTGCTAGTGTAGTTTCTAGTTTTTGTATGCACAAGTATGTACCAGCCAGATATAGTTTTTTCTATGGGTGTTCTTGGTAGATTTCTCTCGAATCTTGGAATGATCATTGGATAGTTGCAAATAAACTTATGAGATATTTGCAAATAGCTAAAGATTAAATGCATATTTATAAAAAAAAATTGGTGATCGTGAAGTTATTGGCTATTCAGATTCAGATTTTGTTGAATATGTGAATAACATGGGTTTTATTTCATAATACATATTTATGTTAGTCGGGGGAGCTATTCCATTGAACAGTGTCAAACAAACTCTTACAGTGTCTTCCACCATCTTTGTTGAGTTTATACCTTGTTTTGGGGCTCTAATTTATGTTATGTGGTTGTAAAACTTTATTTCATAACTTAAGGTGATTAATTTAATAGATAGGCCACTAAAGATTTTCCAAAAACAACAAATCTTCAAGTGGGTTTACGCATATAGAGATCAAATATTTATCCGTTAAAGATTTAGTAAAGAAATATGACATCATCATATTGATAACAGATGATGGCGAACTCCTTAACCAAGGATTTAAACCTATTTTTTTTTGACAAGAATGTTTCTAACATGGGTATTATTAGGTCTTTTGATGTACTTGGTTAGTAGGTGTTATTTTCTTTACATTATGTAACAGATATTATTACTCATATTGAGACATTTAGTTTCTTATTGCTATAAATCAATTGAAAGTTATCATTTATGATTTTTTTAATAACATTGATGCATAAATATATTTATGATTCATATATTTTGGAAGCCTTAAGTTTGTTGTTGCTTAGGCATTTTTAGGATGTGTCTTGTCTTACTTTTGTGATATTTGTGCAAGGCACATTGGTTTCTATTTGAAACCTTAGACTTCTCTTGCTTATTTGATGAGCATATTGAAAGAGAATTTGAAGAATTTTCTTGTTTATTTAATGAGCATATTGAAAGAAATTTGTTTGATAAATATTATTGAGATGTGTCTTGCCTTATTTTTGTGATATTTGTGCACGACACCTTGGTTTCTATTTGAAATATTAGAATTCTCTTGCTTATTTGATAAGCATATCTAAAGAGAATTGCAAAAGTTCTCTTGCTTGTTTGATGAGTATACCTAAAGAATTGGACTGATAAGGGATTAGCACATTTATAAAATCACCTCTTGAGTGCTAGTTTCCACTACACTACCTCATTTGATTCATGTCAATAAGGTCATTAATATTTGTAATCATGAGTGGTATTACATGAATTATAAGTGTAATGTCTGCTTTGATTTGACATTAATTATCTTGTTGGATGGGATTATTTTGGGTGTTATTTCTCATCTTCACTTGACGTTAAAATATCGCCACATATAGTCTCTAACCCAAGAGTCATTTTTTGAAATCTTTTCCAAAATTAAAAATAATTAATGTTTGCTTAAGTGAGAGAATGTTGGAATTTTCTATATATCGAGCATACATTAATTAATTTTTATTTTTATAAAAAACAGGTTAGAACCAAGTTAAAGATAAGGGCATACATGATAAGACCCATTTTGTTGTGATCTATATTGTTGGGCCTATGTGTGCCTAATAAGGATAACGAAGTTAGAAGGTTAGTGTGGGCCAATTGTTAAACCCATGTAGGCTTTTTATGGGAAAGCCTAGTGAGGTTAGGATTTACCCTCTATATATTGGCTAGGTCCCCTCTCTTTAGAATATAGAGACAATTTTCCCCATTAATAACCGTCAGATTGATTGTAATAGGGAGGAAGATCAAACCCTAATAATCTAACCCTAGGTTTCTAGTTTTAGAATTAACGTAATCACAAATGAAATACGATCATAAAACAAACAGGTATGTGTCTTTCGCATTAATTTATTTCGATATTCCTATATTCACATACAATATTTATTTTGCTTACAATACCTTCATTTGACCACACTATTCATATCCTATGCATCATTTGTAAGATAAGGGCGATGATTTTGAACTTTATATTTGATAGTGTGCGCGTGCACACACACGTATATTACCTATTAGATATGGACAAGACAAATTGCATATACATGGGGGGTGTGTGTATATTGCTCCTTGTACAACTGGCAATGACGTAAATACAAAAATCTATTGCTTGATATTTCAATTTATTGTATATAAATGTGCATTGTTTGAGTACTGGCAGTAATAATAGAGAGAGTTTATATATAGTAAATATATAACCTCTTATTTAGTGTGATAGGCTGTCAAACTTAAAAGGAAGAATTTAATTAGTTGAAAGGAAAACGGTTATTTTTTTTTAATCTTAGGTGAATCTCTCATAAATAATTGAATGATGTAATTCCACTGCATGATACACCCTTAAATGTTCAAACATATTGAAATTTTTAAGAAAATTTTAATTTATGTGTAGCTTATGAGATCACACAGAATTATCATAAGGTACTTAATAAAAGGATCAATATAAGGAATGATAATAGGAAATCACAATATTTCCTTCACTAATAATTGATATTGGAATGTGGTTATTGTTGTTGTATTATGTTGAGTTTGACATTATTGTGATTGTGCGGGTTAAGAGACATTGTAAATATTGGGTATATGTATCCAAGAGTTGAAAATTTTGAAACTTGCATAGGAGTTAGTTATTGTGTCTAATAGACTAAAAACTTATAAAGTAGTAGTTATTGTGTCCAGTAGACTAGAAACTTACAAAGTAGTACAAATGCTCAAGGAATTGGCATATTTACTATCCTATAGCTCATGCGCCACCCCCTAGTCACCAATGTTATCATTTCCTATGACAAAGCAGTATGATACATGGAATGCCCCGTATCTCACCTTACCTTATAGGTGCTAAAAAAACTATAAGCTTTGCAAAGATAACTCTTTGCTTGTTGTCCCCTTACTCTTTTAGCCTGCCTTGTGGAGGTCTCTCGGGTGTCTACGGCAGATCCATCAGTCTCATGATGAAGAGAAGTCTTTTCTAATCTTCCACTAAGAAAAGTATCGTCACGACAACTCAATTTATCCAAGAAGTTGGCATAGTCCTACGATTTAGGCTTGGACGCAAATGCTAAATGATGATATGTTTATCATTAGCGTTGTGGCCACGGGCCAACCATGTAAAGTACCAAAACCATATGCCTTTGATTATTGGGTTGATATGCTGATTGATGCATTCATGAATTAGATCAAACTGGAATAAATGAAGTGAATTGTAATGATGTTATTTATGTATAGATTCTTGTTTTAAGATAGTAGCATATTAGGGCATTCTTGCTTAGTTGTTTTACTCTCCGAGCATACACGGTATATGCTTATTCTTTTATAGTTCATGATGTAGGCTATGATAATAATGTGAATGTGGTGTGGTGCTTATCGAACCACTAGGTTGTGAAACCTAAAATTTTGAAAGTTGAACTTTCATTTAAATTATTTTTGAAAATTCTAAATTACTTATAATCCACACAATAAATAATAAAATACGAACGTACTGAGAATTAACGAGAAAAACTTTATCTAAGGAAAATCATCAAAATGATTTCCACTATAAAATTAGGTTACAAGATCCTACTCGAATTCTCTATAAATCCTTGCACGAATTCTTTCAACACCTTACTCGAATCCACGATAAACCTAAACCAAGTGAAAATTTTCCAACTCCTCAGAAAGTGCGTGTTAGAATCTTCTAAGACCTATAAACTCAAGAATAAGCAAAAAAAGGAGAGAGACAATTTAGCTTTCTCCTAAAATAATTCTTTCTCCTAAAAACTCTATAAAATATGCTCTCTTAATTGGCTATTTTACAATATACATGGACACATATTTATAGAAAAACTGAAGAACCAATCTAATTAGGAAATAAAATCTTCAGCAAACTTTGGTTGCAAGAATCATCGAGCATCTTGTGACTTGCCTATGGACTATACTGGAATTTATTAATGCCCTCTCAACAATCCTTGATCATCAAAAAATCAATCTTCATTTAGTTTCTTCTTTGTTTAGGTTTCTTTCTTCAATTATATTAGCAATATTTCAGAGAAACCTAATCATTGTCTGAGTTTGGAAACTCAATCCTTGTTCGATTAGTAAACTCAATCCTTGTTTAATTAAGAAATATTGTCTTTAATTAATTTAATCCAAATTTTGTTTGAATTTGCTAAATTAGAAAATTACAATTTATTTACTACTAGAGACTTTATATTTAAGCTTATGTTCGTGAGGTTTTCTTTGTTATTGGATGGTTATTTTTTGGACCCAATTTTGAGGCAATGTGTATAACTTTTGGAGCTTTAATTGCTCATTTGATTTAGTTGAGGTATTTTTGATATTCATCTAGTTGTCAATACCTTTTTTATTTAGACTTTTGCTCCAAATGGAAGTGTATGGCTCTGCTTTGGGGTAGGGTTGTTATTGGTGTCATGTTATGCATAATATTAGAACATGTTTCCAAGTTGTGGAAATTTGGGACACTACAGTATATATAATGCTTTTTAGGAAAACTATCTTGACCGTTGGCAATCCTACATAAGACATTTGAGATCAGGATTGCCAAAGAATAAATTTGGATTGTCTACAGTTTATGTCATGGAAGCAATTTGAGGATTAAAAGTTGTAAATTATTTGTCATCGGATCTATCACACAATAAACAACTCATATTTAATTTTTATTAAGATGACATTATTTGTGTTGTTTTAATATTATAATTAAATTATGATAAATGTAAAAATAAATTAATTAATTAATTAATTAAACATTAAATACATGTTGAACCATTTATATTTGCAACTATAATTGTATTGAGTAATTATAAAAAAAAGCTAACTATTAAATTTATTAAGAATATTGTAATTTATTTTTTAAAATTAAATTAATATTATATTAGTTGTAAGATTATTGCGCATTTATGTAAAAATGACTGGAATGTTAAAAGTTAAAAAATTAAATTAATATTATATTAGTTGCAATATTATTGTGCATTTATGTAAAAAATAATTGGAATGCTAAAAGTTAAAAAATAATAATTGCAAAGTAGCATATTTACAATTTAATATAACTACTTTTTATATAAAAATTATATTATTGAAAAATTATAATTATATGCAAGAATTAAGAGTTGTATAAAATTATTTTGACAATTATATTGACATTATTAAATTAAATTTTCAATTTAAATTAATATCTTTTTAACTTGTGTTGCACGTATGTGTACATCTTTTTACATGTGTAAATTTAAAAATTAAATTAACAATAAAAATATTATTTTTAAATAGGATATTCATTTCTTCTCTATTTTGTCATCTTTCTCAACTATGCGATTCATTCTAATTCCATTCCCATGTGTACTTGCCAATGGTTGATTTGACTCTATTCTACTAATAAAGCGTGGTATCAATTTGAGCAAATCATTTATCTATTTACTGTGTACCCTCAAGCATGTCAATTTCAAATAACTACCAACAGAAGATATGATTTTGCATATCACGTGGATACAAATTTAAGAGCATGCATAGTGTTATAAAATCATTGAAAAAAGTTTTTAGCTTCACGTGCAGGAAAGTATTCACAAATTCTTGAACAACTATTTTCATGTACCCACGACTAAATCCTCTAGTGGTAAAAGATAAAAAATACTAAAGTGAATCCACCATAGAACTACAAATGTTTGAATATTACATAAAGATAGAGTGATAGAGAGCCTTGGTAGAAAATGAGTGGACAAAACCTTCGGCTTTGAATTTCACAAATCAGACCGAATCACAAGCACCACTACGAACTTAGACCTTGAAGCCTCTATTGTTCCTTCTTCCTCTAGCACACTCAAATTTCCTTCTCTTCGATGGGAAATAGGGCTTAGTATGGCTATGTGGCGCACTAAGAGCCCTACCAAAGTGTTTTACTGCTTTACGAACATTCTTTAGGCCTCTAAGAAATGCTTGTTGCACACCACAAAAAAGGAAGACACTCAATTGAGGGATCTACACAAATCATTATCAAAAAAGAAGACAAACCTCTAGTCATATCTTTTATGTACTTAATTATGTAAAATCGAATCACATGCATTTCTTAGAGGAAGGAATGCTTTTCTTACAATCAATATAAAATGATTTGTTTAGTTATTCATTTATTTTGTTAGAAAAGTAATACATTCAATGAAACCTGAAGAAAGTCATATGGGCCAAAACAACAACTGACCAATAACATACAAGGACACACTATCCCATCCTCGGGCCTTGCCCTTCAACAAAGGGTGTTGCATATGCATTATTAAGTTTCATGTGAATATAATAATGAAGGAAGCCAAAATTTATCTATATTCTAAACAAAGTCCCAAAGTATTTTAAGAACAAATGGGAACACTGAATAATAACAGAAGTTCAGAAAAAGCTCGACCTCCAATACCCACATACCACAATAACTAAAGCAACCTACCAATAAGAACTTATAATCTCTTGTGAATTGTGATACCACATTACAACCAAAAATATCTAGCATGACATCATATATCAACTTGAACTTTCAACGGTTAACAACTCACTTGCTTGCAAGAACATAGTAAAAACCACTACAACCATTCCAAAAAATAAAATAAAATAAAATAAAATAAAAAATAGTAAAATTCATCACAATGCACCCGAAAGACCAAGTTGGCAAGTAATTTGAAGTACTATTTTTCTACAAAGGAACATATACTCAGAAGTAGCATTTCAGACATAATGATAGACTATAAGGTTTTTATTTATCTTTTGAAACTCATTTGTATGTAAGCAATTAGCTATGGTGTAAAATATTGCTAATGTTACCGAAATTCAGGCATTTAATATAGCACGTGACTTATGTATGCTCAATGATCCTTCCAAGTAAAGACTGAATATCAAAGGTACAACATACAAGGCAATACCTCCTAAATTATATATATATATATATATATAGAAGTTACATACAACAGTTAATATGGAATCCTCTTTACAAAAAAAAAGGTCAAAATAACACTACTCTTAGTGCAATTTCTTACTCAATGTTACCTCGAATATGGATCGTTTTCGTACATGGAATGAAAACTTGATTGTAACATGCTTGTACTATAAAAGGTGATATAATGGTGTCAAGTTTCTTATGTAGTCGTCATATTATTAAAATGTTTTGGTATATAAATATGAATTATTTTCAAAGTAAAATAAATAAATGAATAAATTACCATGAAAGTAAGTACACTTTCTATCAAATATGAATTTTACTCATTATCCTTTCATAAAATATTAAACTAATTGATTAATATTATATAATATGTTTTCAACTCATTATTTCCAAAGGTCTTTTCTAATGAAAGTATAGCATAGGTATAAATTTTCGAATCATTAAATTCAGTGTATTAGGAGCCGATGTATAGTGATCCTCCACATCATTTGTCTCCAAAAAAGCAATCTCCTCTTATGTATTAATGGTTTATCATTTCCAGAATCTCCATATATTACTACACATTTCAATTTTCTACTCCAAAGACTACGCATTTGTTGATCTAATGCCTCATATACGTTTATCATAAGTCCTAGAAAACTCTCACAGTTGTCCTATTCAACTCTATAATTGTTTCAAACCTAAAGAAGAAGAATAAATAAGACTATTATATGGTTTACAATACATCAATTCTCATAGCTGTCAGTATAAAAAGAATGAAAATTAATGGAAATTAAGGACAAATAGATTGGTATGAATAGAACTTCAAACAAAAGCGTTTAGGTTTACCTCAAGAAATTCAAAAATATCTTAGAAAATGCTCCTCTGATTGTTAAGATTTTTCTAAATGTGTCAGCCTTTTCAAGGGAATGGCTAAAAGAATAGAAGGCAATTAAGTAATCATATACTGGCCAACTAAAAATAAGTTAAACAAGTATTAACTAATCACGTTCTGACATTTCATTTTTGCGACTAATGAGAATACATATAGGGCCTTAGGTCAAGTTATATAACACATATAAACAACATTATAGACAATTGAAAATGGTACATAGCACATAATATGTATCAGTTAACTATGAAAATTTTACCTCTGTATTGGTTCCTCCAGAATAACCTTGTCCTCAAAATATATTATCTACCAAAAAATCATGCAAGATAAATCATAAGAAGGAGCATAACATCAAACTACAAGCTCATTATCATAATTTAGGCACGAATTAGGCAATTTACCTAAAATACAATAATGCACGGGTAGAAATTTGATTTTCATGGAGCCTTTTACTTCATCATCAAAGTTCTTTTTTATTTGATTAAGTGCGCTCTATTTATAGTCGAATTCAATTTGCAACAGTAGAATATAACAATTGGTCAGTAGCAATCTAGTACCTCAAATTCACTCTATTTACCATTGAATTCAATTTGAAAAAGTAAAATATACTAACTGGTCAATAGCAATCCAATACCTCAAATTCATCAAACGCTTGTAGTCGCTCCAAAATCTACTTTCCATTGGAGCCGAGAAAACCTAGATTAGTGTATTAGAATTAATATAACTTAATTTTTCGTAAAATAAAGATCCAACGTGCTTGATTTTGCATTTTATGTAATTTATGTAATTTGAGCAACAACATCATCCAAAAGATCGCCTCCATCAAAATCTCTGAAATTAAACCCATTTTGGTCGCTCTTGGACCCGTTGTCTTGATAAAATAGAACCAGTAAGAGAAATGAAAGCCAACAATAAAGTGAAAACATCAAATAAACCCAAAATGAGATAAAACCTCACTTTGATTTGAAAGAATGATGAACAATGAAGAGATACAAGAACCAAAGCAAACAAATGAGCTTCTCATCCAAAGCTATGAAGATTGTAGGTCTCGTAAGCAATCATTAATGTGGGGAAGATGGAAGGAGTTAATCGTATAACAGTTAGCTAGGGCTTAGGGACAATGAAACATCTTCAACCATGATGGCATTTTTGGATTAAGGGATAAAAATGGGTTTGTCTAAAAATAGGACACAAGTGCTCAAAAAAAAGTTTTAAGTTTTTTGACTTTTATATTTACTAGAAAAATGCACATGTGTTGCATGTGAATGTTTGTTCTTTTATATATCTAAATTTAAAAAGTAAGCTAACAATAAAAAATAAAAATATTATTAAAAAAATACCTACATTAAAATCTTTATATTTTTTTCATATTGAGTGTCTTGATAAAGAGTCAAATGCCAAAAAATTATACAGTTTAATTATTTGGTTTATTAAATCTATTGAGGTCTATTTTCATAAATTTGTTATTAGATGTAGGCATAATTCTAGAAATTAAATGAAAGTTAGGAGAAAAATCAAGATGATTATCTATGTGAAAATTTAGAAACTTTTATTTGCCATCAAACTTAAGCTGTAATTTTTCATATATCAATAATAATTAGATGACCCAATTGCCAAATCAATAATAAAACAAGAGTTTTAACTTAAATTAATAATTAAAAAAATATTTTATTCTTATCTGAATGAATTAAAAAATATAATAAAATTAAAAACATTCATCAATATATTAGTTTTTTTAGTCCTGTTAAAGTTTAATTTCTTAACTTTCCTTCATGTTTTCTTTTATTTTTCAACATAATGCAAACAAAGAAATAAATTTTAAATCAGTATCTGATATATAAAAACACACTAAGATAAAAAAGAAAATTAAATAATAAAAAATAAAATAATGAAAAAAGAGAAAAATAATTAATAAAAAAATTTGAGCTTCTTAAAAAAAAATCTTAAACTCTAAAAAATAAAAGGTATGTTTAGAGTAAGATTTTAGTACAAAAAAAAAAAAGTAAGAAGAAATGTGAAGTGAAAATAAAAAAAAATTAAAAATCAAACAAAAGGCATTAATTAATATATTTAATTTTTTAAATCTAATTAATTTTAATTTTTTAAATTTCAGATAGTTTTCTTTGTATTTTATATTATAACCTAAACAAGAGAATGAATTTTGAATCCCTAATTTTTTTTTCTCTTTTGTTTTTGTTTTTTGTTTTTTTATACATAAAGAGAGAGATATAAAGATCCAAGTAAAAAATAAAGAAAAAATGAATATTGAAAAAAAACTTTTGATTTAATTTTCATGTAATTTTCTTTATAAAAAAAACTTTGATAAAGCTAATTCTAAGATATAATCAAGAAATATTATAATATGTAAAATATGTTAAAGATGATTTCCAGTTGATATAAACAAAAGTAAGGGTGAAATTTGAAAATAATGGACAAAAAAATCCATTGAAATTCTAAAAACTCATATTCAAAATATGCAAAAGATAATTTTAGTAGATGTATAAATAATAGACACGTTATAGATATTTAAATATATTGTATGTTATATTATATATTTATTTTAATTTTTAATGAAAGTTATATTAATAATCATTTAAAAAAATAAGTTAAAAATAAATACATAAATAAAAATAATTTCAATATAAAAGAATATCATAATAAAAATAAATAAAGCATTTTATTAGTGACAAAGTTAACAAAATTGAAATATGAAATTTAATGCTTTGATAATTTTTTTATTATTGTTGTACAATAATATTTTCACAAACAAAAAATAAATTAAAATTTTCAAAAATTATACCTGATATATTTAAATAAACAAATTGAAAAATAACCCCCAAAAGAGGCTTCTGCCGGAATTTAATGTACAAAAATTTACATTTTAACAATAATAAAAAAAATATAATAAAATCTAAAAAATTATATAAACAATCATAGTAAAGAATTACTATAAAACTAAAAAAAAATCTTACCTTATATTTTTGAATGAACAAATTGAATTGAAAAATATAGTAAAGAATAAACTTTTCTTAAAATTTGATACACAAAAGAATTAAAATTTTATCAATAATAAAAAATAATAAATTTTAAAAATCTAATATTAACAATCACATTAAAAAATAGAATAAAATCTAAAAAAGGTAGACCTAATTTATTTTAATGAGTGAATTAAAAAATAAGTTAAAAAATAAATGCATAAACAAAAAATAATTTCAATATAGAGGAATATAATCTAATAAAAATAAATATAACAAACTCGTTCGCATTCTTAATGACCCAAAAAAATTAACAAATAATATTATATTCTACGTACTCCTTCCACCTCAACCATGTTAATTATAAATTAAAGTCATCATAACAAAATTCTAATATTTTTTTTTGGGCGTGATAGCTATTTTATATATTTTTTAAGCTTGTTGTGTATTAAAATTTCATATGAATTCATATTCTATTTTAAACTGGAATATATTATCTAATCCAAGACATATCAAATATCTGATAATGATTAATTGAAATTATCCAATTATGTGCAACTAATACATATATTTTATACAATATTTAGATAATAATAAAAATTATGTTATATTTACAAGTTAGCTTGGTAGTAAAATTTGAAAGCCCTTTCTCTTTAGCAATAAATTAAAGTGCATGAATTGAATCACACAATACAAAGTAATTAAAACCATGCGTTCATTTTCCATTCACCATGTAGACTAGTTAATTGGTATATATATCAACCAAGATTTACACACGATTTTACAAAATGCATGCACAAAACAGTTTCATTCATATTTATCAATATAACAATTATACCTAGTTATACATTATTATACCTAAAAGTTACACTAAATTTACCCCTTGGAAAACAAGACCAAGATTAACATTGACACAGATACTACAATTTTGAGCCTGGAGCTTTATTAGAAATTGTGTTTCTCTCAATCTGCATCCTCTCCCTGTTGCTCTGTCACTAGTTGTTCCCTCAGTTCTTTGAAAGCTTTGTTAAAAGGCAATTGAGAAATTAAGTTCCTATAGATGAAATTCCTAGTATGATGAATGGATGAATCATCAGGAAAAAAAAATGATTAATTGTATTAGAAAAATTAAAACAAATAAAAAGAAAAAGTCGCACTTATGATCATGCCCATCCACCAGAGAGGTTTCAAAAGATAAGCATGTCTACCAACACTTGATGAAAACAAAAATTGAAGACAAACGTATTAATGAAAATCCAAAATCTAGAAAAAAAATCTAAAAAAAAAATAGACAAAAAAATTTTAAAGAAAAAAAGATGGAAAATAATCACCAACTTTGATGCCAGAAGCAGTAGCCACTCTTTTGAGGCCTTTTTTCTTGATGATGAAGCTCCCTCCTATGAATATACTCGACGATATAACTAATATAGACCAAAACTAATTCATTATGAAAAATTTTAGTGGAGTTGGATTACAGAATTAGATTAGAATTTAGTTAAATTGGAAAAAAAAAAAAGATAATACACCATCATAAAGAATACTAGTGGAGTTGAGTTATAGAGTTAGATTAAAATAACGAAGAGACAAAGTTGAGTTAAATTGAAAAAAATAAAATTCTAATAGAGTTAGGTTACAGAGTTGGATTAAAATTAAATTAAACTGAAAAAAAAAGATAACGCACCATCATGAAAAATTTTAGTGAAGTTGAGTAATAGAGTTAGATTCGAATAATGAATGGAGAGAGTTGAGTTAAATTGAAAAAAAGGGTAAAGTAATTTAAAATTTTTTTAAACATATGAACTTTTTATAATAGTATGGATATAGATATAGATATGTATGTATATAGTAGTAAAGAAAAAGATAAAGATAAAGGTATATATAAATATAAAAGAAAGGATTCATACAACTTTGAAAATAATGGTAATAATTTTATTTTAAGCATAATAAAAAAATTAAAATTTTCTTATTTTTATGCATACATTTAATTAAAATTCATATTTGTTATGTAGTAATTATAAAATCGGTTGAACCTGGTTACTGAGCTGAGATGATGTATGGAAAGACAGAGAATTGGGCCTGCATAGCAGTTACCTAAACGCATCCCAAACTTAAGAGAGCAACTAATCTCCCCTCGCTTCAAGGGTTTCTTCGATTCTCTCTCTCTCACTCTTTCTCTCCCTCCTCCTCCTCCTCCTCCTCCTCCTCGCAGAGGCTTTGTTTCGTTGAAGGCGTTTTTGGGACGGTCGCATAATCAAATACCTGATAAAATTCATTTCTCAGAGTTCTTTGAAGCACGAACATGCAAGGAGGCGGCGGCGGCGAAGAGGTCGGCATTGAAGAGCTCGCTTCAAATCTCTCTACATACAAAGAGCAGCTTCAACAGGTAATTACGCTCTCTACTACACACCGCTTGATGGATTTACCGTACTTCTTCAATATTATGGTGAATTAGCTTTTGCGAAACTTGAATTTTGTGCGATGTTTAGTGTTACGAGTTTGTGTGATGTGAAAGTTTGAGGCTTTGTTTGTTTGAATTTGTAACTAGTGAAATTGAGAACTTATTGAAGGTAGTCAATTTAACTGAATTAAATTCCTTTCTAAGTGTTGTTTGAATTTTTTCGAGACAATATTTACTGCTGCAATGGTTGGATTTTTATTTCTTTTCTTTGAATTGGTGATTAGTAGTTGATAATCTTAAATTCATTTTAACCCTTTTTTGAAGTTTTTGCAAATATAGGTTATTGTAATTCAAACCTGAGAAACTATTATAATAACATGGTGTTTGTTGCCATTGAGTAAACAACTTTACTAGTTCATTGACGAATTAGGATTGCACCCACTCTTTCCTAATAACTTAAATGCTTCTTGCTTAAAATTACCAATTTATCTACATGTCCTTTTTTGGTGGGGGGGGGGATATGTGAAAGCTAGAACAAAAAGTTCATGCTAACAATGATTGGCCGCCTTCTAGCCTTGTGGTTTTAGGAGTAAATTTTGGTGATAACATCACTGGTATCATCTCTATTGCAGAACTGAACATGAGATTTTCACGTCATATGGGGGTCACAACTAAATCTAAGTTCAACTAAGCCCTCTTGGGCATTTGCTTAAAAATAAGAAAGAGGAACCTCGTGTAAATACCATAGAATATGGTTTGATCCTATTCATGGGGAACAATTAGAACTTGATCCAATTTTAGATGTGGCTCCTTGTTAGCTTTACATATATTTTCACAAATAAACTGCCCAAGACTCATTTTTATAGATGTCTTTTCACAATAATGGTGATGGAGAAAATACCAATCCAAATTTTATTCACATAGTTATTTTGAGTAAAAATAGAAAAAGACAAAAGTGAGCCCTAGTCGTTTTGAGTAGTTTCAACATTCATTATACCTTGACATATACTCATCATCTTTGTATTAAAATTTAAAAGGCCCGCTCGCTAGCTTAGCTTGAGTAGTAGCAGACAGTAGATATAAAATTTGGTAGCGCTACATCGCCGTTTTGAGTGTTTGACTTTAGAGATTTATGTTGAACACGATGACTGGAAATTTCTAATGGTACACCGGATAATAAATGCCATAAATTGTGCTCTGTTCATGCATAATTCATGGTTGTATATATTTATTTATGAAATGGTAATAAAAGCTTATATATATATATATATGCAGTTCTGAATGCATCAGATTCAAACACTCACTCCTGTTGTTTGACTTTAGAGGGAACTAATGATGGTAATTAAGGAAGCACCCAATTGAGAATGGCCTAATTGTAACTCAAAGTCATCCCACTGTCTTCTTATATATGAGTGGTAAATCAATAATTTACTATTAATTAGTCTTTAGAGAAACTTGAAACATATAATCAGTAGTCAATCCTTTGAGCTAATTTAGATTTCCTCCCTCAGTTCATTCTCAAATATTTTATCTTTTGTATTCATGAATTTAAATTTTAGTGCTAATTATTTAAAGCGGATGATCTTACTTCATGGATCGGGATCGGGATTATAAAATTTTCCATTTTCATCCATAAAATTTTGGGGGAAAGAGGGGGAATATGTTTTGAATCTAGGATAAAAGGTTAATGATTATAAATTTTTGTATAGTTGTGTAGCATTAAGCTACATAGACATTTTTCAAGCAAGAGGTGGGGTGTTCAAATGGGTAAAAATGTGTTTATGTGAAATGATGCTCTTACATCGCAAAATAAATTAGTAAATAGGTTAGAATATACTAGCCTCCTTTGAGGTCTCTAACAATTTCAAAGACTTCGCTACTACAGCTGTGAAACTGTCATTAATAGAAATTCCAAGCTTAATCTTTTATCCTTTTTCAAATCATATCTCCAACACAATGTGTTATATGCATCACTAAAAAGATCCTAAATAGTAGAATCAGCAAATGAATGGGTTTGAGTTAGGTCATAATAGATTGTGCCTAAACGGGTTGAACTCAATTATACTCATTTAATAATGGGTCATTATAGAGTGTGTTGGATAAGGGTTATATCAAACTCGCGAACCCGAATTCAACTTGTTTAACAAAAGTTGGTCAAAACAGCAAGGTACCAAGAGATAATTAGATTTTCTCAATAAATCCTTTCAAATATACTGGAAGGTAATTAGATTTTCTCAATAACCCACTTTGCATTTTAGTCAGCATAATTTTTCTAAATCAAAATTCAAAATTTTCAGCTTATCTCTATCATTTAAAAAAAAAAACACAGGTAAAAGAAGAATAGGAAGAAAGAAAAGAAAGAGATCAATACTAACTCTTATTTGTTTGGAAAAGGCAAAATGAGTTCTTTGTGTTAAAAAAAGGTGGCTATCTATTTTTGTTCGGTGAGTCGAAGAACAGTTAGTGGGCAGTTGGGATTGAATCGGATGTGGAGGAGGATGAGAATGAAGTTGTGGGGGTTGATTTGATTGTAGATGATCATGGTGTGTTTGATAATTCTTGTGATGATGAGTCTTTGGCTTTGTTAGGATTCATTCCAATTGGAGGACCATAGGGATGTTGATGATGAAGATTTTGAGTGGGAGGAAGTGGATGGTGGGCTGGATGAGAGAGAAGTGTTGAGCTTTCTTTTGGATGCTGATGTTGATGAAAACTAGGAAGTGTCAGTTTCTACAAAAAGTGATTGGAGGAGAAAGAGACGTGAATGGTTGAATATAATTGGGTTAGTAATGGGTCTGTATTAGAACCCTCTTAAACCCATTTAATAATTGGGTATTTTCTCTCCCACCTCATTTTACCCGTTTAAATTTTTTATTTGACCCAAAACCATTCATCATGGGCTAGGAAGCATGGAGACGGATACGGATACGGATAGATACAAGTGCATAAACGGATACGTTAATCTTAAAAAAATGATAGCATGGACATGGCAGAGATATGATCCAAAAAATATAAATATTGTATATTGTTATTAGTTATATATATATGAATATAACATCCACAATGAAACTAATTTAATATACAAAACATAACAAATATTACAAAACATAACAACTATAAGTCCTAAGATTTTATAATTTTAGGAGTTTTGGTTACTTAAATCTAAATTTTTATTAGTCATAAATTTGAGATAAAATAATAGGACACCACATATTTTGGAAGGTCAAGGAGTTTGTGTGTTCGATACATGTTGGATACGAATACGATACCCATTTTGAGATTCAGGTTATAATTGCCAACTCCACTAAATTTATCACGTCCGATCTGCTCAACCAAATTTAAAATTTATAAGGAGGTGCCATGTCTATGTTATACGAGAAAAAATTCAATACAACAATCATACCATGTCATCATGCATCATGCTCATTGGCAGATCTACATGGGAACGAAAGGGGGCAGATGCTCCCATTGAATGGAAATATCCCACATTAATGGTATTAATTTTTTTATTATTTTTAATATATAATTTAAAGAAATGCCCCCACTGAACTCAAACTTGTCCCTCATTAAATTTATTCTTATTTTTTGAGCTCTATTTAATTAAATTCACTTGACTCGTCCTCTTCTTAATTTATCTAACCCACCTAACTCTTACTCTTCTTAATCTTTCCTCTTCTCATTTGTACACGCCTCTCTCTCTCTCTCTCCCTCTCTCTCTCACACACACACACACACACACTCACTCATGAGCCCTTCCTTTTTTATTCCTTTATTTATTTTCTATATCTTTTTATCTTTCTATCACGCACGCATCTTCTCCTCTAAAAAATATCATCTTCTTGAATCAAGACACTATTTTAGTGTATGTTAATTTTTTTTTTTAATGTTAACAACAAATTTATCTCAAGAATTAAGATTCAATCTCTTTTCTTTCAAAAACAACTAAGGTTTTATATTTGAATTATGATTTAATTTTCATTCAATATTTTAATATTTTAATTTTTTTATTCTATATATTATTCATGTTTAGTTTAATAACATGACCCTGAGTTCCCCCCCTCCCAAAAAAAAAAAATATGAGCTTATATATTTTATTTTACTCTTGTTATTTGATAGATCGCTGATTTATTTAGATTTAAAATTTTATTAATATATACTTAGATTAGGGTTTTAAATTTTTTTTTTTTTTTTAAAGATTGGGTATATTTTTAATTTTATCCTCACTCAATAAAATTTCTGAATTGGGTATATTTTTACTTTCACCCCCACTCAACAAAATTTCTGGATCTGCCCAATTAAATACCAACATTTATACATATTGTATTAGATGTCATCTCATTCTAGGAGAGAAATTTAAAATTCAACAATCCCGATGATTAGGATTTATTGTAATACATGTCTTTAGTTAATTGGTTTGTTAGACCATGCACTCATGATGACGCAGTATTATCGTTATAATGAATATTTTCTTGTTGATTAGTGTTGTGTCACAACTTGTCCCAACTCGTCGGGTCAATCCAACGTGTATTATTATTATTATTATTATTATTATTATTATTATCTGTTGGATGGAGTCAAATCTATCCTAAAATTCAACCCTGTACAAAAATCAATAGGTTTTGGGAGATGAGACACACCATCCAAGGAGAATGACATGGATGGGAATCAGGCAGGCCCAATTGGAGATGGTAGAGTTGAATTGGGATCCAATTCTTTTTGCCAATGATACTAGATAAAAGCTGGATTATTTTAGTTAGTTATCCTAATCCTAGAGTGTCTACATCCAATTTAACTGCTTAACCTTGGTAAACTTAGATTTTAAGTTGATTTTGATATCTGCATATGGCTAATAATTAGTCAAGCGAAATAACTGCACAACTAGGTTGTATGCAACCATGCTGATGAACTACTAGTTCTAGTGAACTTTTGAACAATATCTTTCTTGTTCTGTAATCTACTCCTTTGGGAAAACATGGTGTGTGTCTGTTTTTATCCAGCAGTAGCAATGCTAATTGAGTTCAGAAATCATCTTCACTGTAGTAGATGCGTTGCCCAAATTTTTCTGAATTCGGTGACATGTCAGCATTGTGCAATTTCCATAAAATTTTTCTACCCTACTTTATAATGATGTCTGAATATGTTGATCATGGGCATATCCATTTACGGTATTTATTTAAAAGATAGCGGTTGGGTATGTGTTCGAGTCAGGCCTGTCTGTGCTGATCATGGGCATATCCATTTACATTATTTATTTAAAAGATTTCTCAGTGGTTGGGAATGTGTTCAAGTTAGGTGTGTTGGACACCCATCCCATACCCATTCACATATTTGTAGCTTCTAAAGCTTATGTTTCCCTCATTTTAAAAATTTGTTCCATAATCTAGTTTGTGACTGGGGATTGAAAGATGCATGGTCTCTTTTCTTATTCTTCTTCGTTTCAGTGATATTTATCTGTGTATCTAATTTTCACAATTACTTATTCCCTGCCTATGTATCAGGTTAGAAAGCTTTTGGATGATGATCCTGGAAACTCTGAATATGCTGATATGGAAAAAGAGCTTGTAGAGGTGATCCTTATTGGATTAATTCTCAAACACCCCCCACCCAGTACACACACAACAACAACGCACATAATCTTCCCCCTCCCCCCCCCCCCCCAAAACTTCTTCTTAAAGGCATGTGTTCCTCAGGTATTGCATTTAGTTCCTATGCCCTGAAATGTATAGGATAGAGCTTCTAGAGTTTATATCATGTCGAGTTGGTATCTGAATATTATCTCTGTTTTGGGGAAACAGAGCTCACTTCCTTCAGGCATAAAGGGCTCTCAGATATGACCATAGGTGATTATTTGGTTGTCTAAATTTACAGTGCAACTTTCTTTCTTTACCCTCCTTTCCCCTTTCTTTCTCTCACAAATAATTATGTTTTTTTTCCAAACAAGTGTCCATGACTAGGAGGATTGCTTCTATTCTTGAGTTTAAAAGGTGAGGATGCTATTTATGTTAAAATAAAATCCATATTCCGGAAATGGGAACTCTACAGAGAAATTACAAGATTATTCGAGCTGGAAACTTTATCAAGATGTCCATCATTTCTATCTTGGTTCCTGTGCAGGTGTGCTATGTATCGTGATGGCCAACCTGCTTCTTCTGTCCTGATATCAGATGTCCACACTGAGATTCTAAGTTTGAGATAACCATAAATTGATCTTTACAATATGAACAATTATTTTTGTTTGTGTGCTTGGCTAAATATTTGGGCATGCAGGTGATTGCCTTGACAGAAGAACTTTTGGCAACTGCAAAGCAAAATGAGAATTCTGGATTGGAAATCGATTCAGCTAATGTATCTCCTAGTTTGCACCATGCTGGGGATGCCTTTCAGCAAAATAAAGTAAGTTTCTGTAAAAGTATTCATATATTGTCATTTAAGTTAATGAATTTTGTTGTCTTGAGTGGTGCGAAATTCACTTGATGCACTCATGAAGTACAGGAAGCAGTATGCTTCATACAATGGAAGGAATGCAATTTGGATTCCAAGGGGTTTCAATAGCTTTACGCAGTAGTAGTTTCCTAGCAATTTAGATGGAAAGATAAATTTTGATTTGGACATGGAGTTCAGACGGTTTTCTTTCTTTCCTTTTTTTTTTTGACAACTAGTTTGGACAATTTTAGTTAGTGAAATCACATTTTTAGGTTTTTTCTGGAATCCGTTGGGCATAATAAAATATTTTACATTTTTTTTCTGTTGAAATATGTTTAAGACATCCTCAAACACCCAAAACCACCCATTGAAACTGGTGGAGTGTTAGCTGCCTTCTCACTTGAAGGATTAAGCCATTAGGCCTTCTCACATGAAAAGATTAAGCCATTAGGGAGAGGGAAACTTTATTATTTGTATTGACTTGTTGTCTCTCAATATGCCCTCTCATGTGTGGCCAGATTGATTTTGTTTGAAAGAGACAAATACATGTGACTATCCACTTTTTGGGTCGGTTGGCGGTGAGGTCTGAATCTAGGATCTTTGCTTGCTCTATACCATCTCATCTAAAACATTAAACTATTAGGGAGTGGGAAAACTCTATTATTTGTATAGACTTATTTTCTCTCAAACAGAAACAAATCTTCTCTTTTGGGAAATGAATCTTGTTTTGCATGGTATTCCTTTGTTTCATACTTACAATGCAGGACCTTGAATGGTATGTCAATTAGAAGGTCTGAGCTTTCTCATTACCAATCGCACCTTACATTGTGCAAGTGTGGCATGCAAAAATTAAAGTACATTACATTACTTATGTTGATTTGCTGTTTGATCAAATAGTGTATAATGGATGTTCCTTATCTGTGTAACACGTCCATCGAAAAAATGCTTTGGCTGTTCCTTGTCTTCTGTTATGTTGTTGCTGCTACTGGCATTTGGCTACATTGGAAGGTGGTTGTGCATCTAACCTCATCCATAGTACACGTCCATAAAAAAAAGATGCTCTGGCTGTTCTTTATTTTCCGTTAAGAAAATGCTGTTGAACCAGAAAATATACTAGAAAGCGGAACTATCTATGGGTTTATTGTTTTCAAGTGATAGGATTTCACATTATTTTGGTTACTTCTTGTGGCAATTTTTTATGGTTGTATAACATTACTCATTCCGTTATCTTGTTGTTTCTCTTTAATTTTGAAGCACTGAAACATTTTCATGCATCATAGCACTTGGATCATGTGTCATCTTCTTGATTTAATGGTGGATTTCCAATGTGTAATGTAGTTCCTTACTAGTTTCAAGGCCAGGGTATTTGTTGATGTCATTCCTCCTTTCTGCTACTTCCTCTCACACCGACGCTCATATTGTGTTATTTTTTCTCCCTCTTTTACCAATCAGGAACCAAGGAATGTGTCTTACTTTTCTGACAAGTTACCCATTGGCACCAAAGTTCAAGCTGTTTGGAGTGAAGATGGGGAATGGTATGTTACTTTCAAGAGGCCCCCCCCCCCCAAAAAAAAATGATGTAGAGATAGATGCTCAACTTTTCACTGAAGTTTCTATTTATTTCTTTTCATTTTTGCATGCTTTAGCTTTTCTTTTTTGTGTTTGATTAGTTAAATGTTCAGGTATGATGCGATAATTGAAGCATTTACTCCAAATGGGTATTACGTTTCCTATGAGGGATGGGGTAATAAGGAAGAGGTATGATTTTTGTTGCCTTCTACTTTTCATGTGCATCCTCTGATTTGGTTATGTTTATTCCATTTGCGTCATTGATTTTTTTATTTTCTCTGCAAGTTGTTATTTGTTTTCTAATATTTTAATTGCACTATGTTTTATTTTAATTTTTTTCCTTTATTGGTTGGGATGGAGTTATTGAGAGAAGACTAAGAAGGACAACAAATGTTTCAGAGAACCAATTTGGTTTCATGTCTGGAAGATCAACCATGGAGGCTATCTTTCTCTTGAGGAGGTTAATGGAACAGTATAGAGAAGGTCAAAAAGATTTACATATGGTGTTCATCGATTTAGAGAAGGCATATGACCGAGTTCCTAGGGAGATTCTATGGAGAGTATTGAAAAAGAAAAGAGCGTGTGTCGCATATATTGAGGCGATAAAGGACATGTACGATAGAGCCATGACATCTATACGGACGACTAGTGGAAAGACTAACGAGTTCCCTATCACGATTGGTTTACATCAAGGCTCAATGTTAAGCCTGTACTTGTTTGCTTTAGTTATGGATGAGATTACAAGACATATTCAGGATGAGGTGCCGTGGTGTATGCTATTTGCCGATGATATTGTTTTGGTAGATGAGACGAGAGAATGAGTGAACGCTAAGCTAGAATTGTGGCGGGACACGTTAGAGACAAAAGGGTTTAGGCTAAGCCGATGCAAGACGGAATATATGGAATGTAAGTTTAGTCAAAGTAGGATAACGGGTACTATAGAAGTAAGTTTAGGCACACAAAAGATTGTAGAGAAAGATAAATTTAGGTAACTTGGATCTATGGTGCAACGAGATGGAGGGATTGATACTGATGTAAGTCATATGATTCAAACCGGGTGGACCAAATGAAGGAGTGTTTCGGGGGTTTTGTGTGACCGAAAAGTCCCCTTCAAGGTGAAAGGAAAGTATTATAAGGTGGCGGTCAAATCAGCGCTGCTATATGGATCAGAGTGTTGGGCAGTAAAACATAATCATGGTCAGAAGATGATAGTTGCGGAGATGAGGATGCTAAGGTGGATGTGCGGGATTACAAGGAAAGATAGGATTAGGAACGAGGAAATTAGGGGTAAAGTAGGAATAGTACCGATTGAAGATAAAATAAGAGAAAACCGATTAAGATGGTTTGACCATGTTAGAAGACGTCCAGCAGAGGCACCTGTTAGAAGGTGTGAAAGTATGGAGATTGTCAAGAATAGGAGAGATAGAGGAAGACCCAAGAGAAACTGGAAAGAAACTATTAAACATGAATTGACTTACCTAGATTTATCGGAGGACATGGCCCTAAACAGATTTAATTAGTGTTGACCAATCCACATAGCCGACCCCACCTAGTGGGAAAAGGCTTGGTTTGGTTTGGTTTGGTTTGGTTATTGGTTGGGATGGGGTTACGTAAGAGAAAGTCATATCTTTCTTACTGAATGGCTTGCAAAAAACTAGAACTAAATTTGGTAAGAAGTTATTGAAGTTGTATAGAAGTATCTATTAAAAAAAAAAAATACGGGCACACCAACAAAAAAAAAAAAAAAAAAAAAAAAAAAGAAAGAAAATTGAAAATGATGAAAATAGATTATAAGAAAAAAAATTTTCCTTTACTCAAGTTAACATTAATTTACTTTGTACAATGACAGACTGATCTAATTGTAACCAATAAATTTCTTGGTTGAGCTTCCACTTACGGATGAGAATGGAAATCTGACATTTAGGACCCGTTTAACAACTCTGTCGTTTTTTTGTTATTGTTTTTTGCTACCGTTTTCTATTTTTTGTTTTCTGTTGCTGTTTATTTTTTTTTTGAAATGAAAACTGAAACTGCATTTGAACATGTGAGTTTGTTTATAATTATTAATTTTTATTTTTGAAAATATTTAATTTTATTAGTTTTAAAAAATTAATAGAATTTAATAAAATATATATTATATTAATTTAATTTAATTAATATAATTAATTAAATTAATACAGTAAATTATTTATTAAAATCATTTAATTCAATAAATATAAAATATATTAAATCATATTAAATTATATTATTTATTAAAAAATTTAATAAAATATATTTCATATTAAATAAATAATTAAATTAGATTAATTATTAAATTAAATTATTTATTTTTAAATTAATTAAATTCATTTAATTATTTATTAAAATAATTTAATAAAATATATTTTATATACATTAAATTAATTAAATCATAATTAATTTAATTATGATATTTATTTAAAATAATTTAATAATTATAAAATTAAATTAAATAAATTAATTATGATATTTATTTCAGATAATTTAGCAATAATTAATTAAATTAAATTAATTAATTTAGTTTTATTATTTATTAAAAATAATTTATATTAATTTATATAATTAATTTAATTTATTGAATTTAATTATATTATTTATTAAAATAACTTATTTTAATAAAATATTTGAATAAAATAATTTATTTTTATGTAATGTAACAAAATAGACAAAATATTAAAATTGACAAAATATTGACAACAGAAAAGAAAATCAGAGTGAAAATACATTTTTTCTGTTTACGTTTTCCTATTTATGTTTTCATTTTTTTTTTGGAAACGAAAAAACGTAAACAGGTTTATCAAACATATTTTTATTGCGAGTTTACAAAATTTTGAAAATATAAACAGAAAAACAGAAAACGGAAAGTTATCAAACGGGGCCTTAGTGGCTAATGTTGCCTCAAATGAATAAAAGAACAATTTGGTGTTTCATCACGCCCCATTTTCTCCTTCACTTTCTATTATTGCTATTACAGTAAACTACTGTGATTTAAGCCATAAAGGGTTAATGAAAAGTAACTTTAAAGACGTGATAAATTGTGAAAAGTGGTCAATTTCAAGTTGAGGCCACTTGTAACAAAAAAGTAAATTTGAAAACTAAGAACTGACTTCTAATATCTTTTAGAAAAACATATTTAGGCCCGTTGGTAATGTTTTCATTTTTTTGTTTTTTGTTTTCAATTGTTCCCCCCCTTCCCCCTGGGAAATGAAAATTGAAAATACGTTTGATAATACAATTTTGCTTACAACAAATTGTAAATGAAAACAAAAAGTTTGTTTGTAAGCATAGTTTCTGTTTCATATTTTTTTTTTCTTTTATTTTTTTTAATTATTATTTTTTTAACTCTTCCTCAGAAGAAGCCATCAATTCCCCACATTACAAAATAGAGAGCTGAAATCCTCAAATCTGGAGTTCTCTTCCAGTTCAAAACGCCTCTATTTCTCTAATCAAAACTGAATAAAATCACTTAAATGTGCATCCACTTGCTCCAACTTAAAATGGTGGAACAGGCTATAAAAGGTAGGGCAACAAAATTTTAGAAGCTTGCAGCAAGCAATACTCTTTGATAGATAGCTAAACTAAAGAGATCTGGAAATAAACTTAAGGACTGTCACTGCACCATACATTGTGCCAGAAATTTTGTGGTTTCAGTTGAACTAATTACACCACCAAACTTCTTGGTCTGTTCCAGTTTGAATATGAGTTTCGATATGCTCTTTGATTGAGCTAAGGAGGGGGAGAAGAAGAAGATTGATTACTGTGGTATTACTCTGATCTGAAAAAATATGAAATCTAGGGCTTTTTTTTGGGGGGGGGGATCCGTTTGTGCGTGACATAGAGAGAGAGAGAGAGAGAGACACTAGGAGAGAGAGAAGAGAAGGAGAGTAGAAGAAGAGAGAGACAGGGAGAGAGGGGGGGAGAAGACATACTTGGAGCTTGCTCTGAATGGAGGAAGGGACTGGGTCTAGATTTGTTTGGGCTTAAAACTTATTTTCGGGAAAAAAAAAAAAAAAAGAAAAAGAGCGAAAACATCTTTTTGGAGTTTACGATTTGGGCCTATATTTGTAAACAAATTTTCATTTTTTGGCCCAAAAAAAAAAAAGGTAAAACAAAAGTTTACGAAACACGTAAACACGTTTTTTATTGCTAGTTTTCAAAATTTGTAAACATAAACGAAAAAAATCAAAAAATGAAAACGTTACCAGACGACCACTTAGAGAGCTTCATAATGTAACGTGTTAAAACCTACGAGGAACTACAATATATATTGAGATGGAAAATCGTAAAAGAACCCTAGTCTTCTTCGGTAAATTAGAAGAAACACAGAGGTCTATTAGATGTAAAGGTTTCATCTTTGATTTTTAGAGGCAAGTTGTTTGGAATAGTCATATTCAAATGAGTTCCATCCACCCCCTCTCCCACATTAGAAACATACAGCATAAAAATGCTACATCTCCTATTAAAAAAAGGTTCTCTGAGGAGAAGTGTTCTGGACAATATTTGTATGTGTTATCGAAAAATTTTCTGCCACCAATGCCTCTTTATTCAAAGCCAATTCAAAAATATCCAAAAAGAGATCCTAAAGAGCTCACTTCTAGGGATGACTAAAAAATCTAACCTGATTACCTCTCTATAAGGCCATAACTCAACTACTTAAGCTGTTAGCTGTGTGCTTTTAGGAGTCCTTGTCTGCTTCTTGATAGCTTAAAAGAGTAACTCTTTTAGGTTTGCATTTTCTTGAGCTTCTTATGTGTTGCATCATGTTTTGGTGTGTTTTAGTAGAGGAAGGCATTTTTTAGATTTGCTAGAATTGGGCTATAGGGTGGCCAATGGGTCATAAATTGGGCTACTATATGTTATTGCATTTCTTTGTTGTTCTTCGTTGGTCTAAATATGCTCTATAAATTGATTTTTCTAATTTGAAATCATAGCTCTATTATGGTTGAAACGTAGAAGTAGAGCTGACAAATGGGCGGGTTTGGATCGGGTTAAAATGGATTGAGCCTAATTGTAACCATTTATTAGTGGACTAGTTTTAGGTGGGTTGGATCCAAGTTATATCAAACTTGTGAACCCAAATTGGACCCGTAAATGTGGTTATTAAAAATAGTTAAAAAATAAGTATTCCATAAAGAGAGGGAAAAATCCGTTCTATTAAAAAAAGTCAAAATAAAATTAAAAGTGCTATATTGCAGTACGTGAGATTCTTAATATGTTGTAACCCTATTGAATACTGATTAGCATTTCCACATTATTTAGTGGTGTAATTAATAATTTTCAAATTATCATTATTAATAAGTTAACAATTATATCAATTTATTATATATCATAGTTCAGTTTTGAAAGTTGTACAATATTTTATTAGAACCGTCAATCTAGTTGGATAGACATTGAAAATTCAATGCAGGAATAAATAAAGGAGAAAAAACATCCAAACAATCTCAAGTCTTGCTCAGTGTAGACCCTCTATGTGCCATTCTGAATAAAGCTGCAACAAATTGCAAATACCAACCTCAATCTCTCAAACTTTCCCTCAAGCCAAACAGATGCCTTCTAGGACTTCTTGACCTTCGAATGCCACCTATGGCATCTACCATGAATGCCTTCATTCACTTCAAGAAGCTTTTGGCTTGTGAGACAACATGACATCAAGCAATTTTAGGGCAGAGGACTATGGCAATCAATTTAAGAGCCTCTAATTTTGATTTTTGGTGTGGAGATTGAGTGTTTTCACCTAGGGTTTTCTAGGTGAATTGCTTATCACTTTCTCTTTCTGGTATAGTGGTGATGCTTAGCTATGTTATATGGACTCAAGTATGTGTCAACTACACATACATGTTTAAGAATCAGATTTATTAATTTTCTTATTTAAGGATACAGGGATGCAGGAAAATATTTATATATTTAATATAATTATTCTGTTTTATAAAATAATATGGTATTAATAAGGTTCTATTGGAGTGTTCATGCATAAATTATAAGTTCATGCATCAGTTATGTGCTAAGGTAGAATTGTTAATTATGTTTATATGAATATTCAATTTTATTGGGACAATGTACTATACTTTTACCCAAGTATCCCATATGGGTACATCATACATTTAAAAGAGTCTATGTAACATAGATGCTTAGTGAGGAAGATGATTGTGCGTTGATTTTTGACAGAGATTTGAAGCGATTGTGGTTAATGGGCTAATTGATTGATTGAACCAAAATTGTATGTTCTTAGTATATAATCGGGTGTTTGATTGGTATGAGTTAACTACCATGTAAACTCGTTTATTAAGCAAGTATTTTTAACCCACCTGTCTATACCCATTTAATAATTTTAATCAGACCCAAAATCATTTATGTTGGGTTTATGTGAGCGGGTTCACGTGGCCATGTAATCTAAGAACGGATATAGATGCTGTTATAGGTAAAGATACTGTTACAACGATCTTGAAAAAATGAGGATTCGGATACGATAATGATATGGCAAATAATAAAAAATAAAAGTATATTTTATTAAAAATATATTTGAATAGTATATTTGCAAGTGACTTGTGAATTGTTGATTGAAAATGTATCCTTTTCTTTGAAAATGAATTTTTATTTTTTAGAATTTGCTTTTGAATAATACCAAAATTACATAATGACCCTTGAAAAAGTTTTTAATATTACATTTTGACGCCCATCGTGCCCCTCCCTTGTCCCTACCGTACACTTCCCATGTCTAACCAAAAAAAAAATAATAATAATAAATAAATAAAATTAAATAAAATAACTGGGTGTGTCCAATACATATTCCGATGTGTTTGGTCGTATTCGTATTTGATACAAGTGCGGCACCTATTTTGAAATGTTTGAACTTCTTAACGTGTAACAGTTGGGGAGATCTCTATGGTGAGGTGTTGGGGTTTCCTTTTTTTTTTTTGTTGGAAAAAAAATTAAAAATAATCACAATCAAGTTTTCAACTAACTGATTTTGTTTACTCTCTCAAACCTCATCAAACCATGCTTTGCAAGGATTCATCCCAGCACCCTATATTCTATAGTGTTGTGTTTTTGAATCACAAGAACACAAAGAAGGTTGGGGGATTGCGGGGTTTAACCCTGCAGTACGGAAGCTCACTTGCAAAATCAAATTGGATGTGCAGGTAAAGGAGAGCTCGTTGGTGGTTGCTGGGAAGTTCATTGGGAAAAGTAGGGACAGTGTTCTGCGGTAGGGATGCTTACTGGGAGGCTTGTCTCAGTGAGCAGTGCGGGCTGTTTTAAATCGAACAGGGTCTTGAGTTTAGTTTTGATTGAGTTTCTTATTCCTATATATTTAGGGCGTGTTGTATATCAGGGCTAAGTTCAAATTAGGGTTTTCAAAAGATTAGGGTTGAGAGATTCATATCTCTCATGTAATTCCTTGCTCCATTATTAGAGTTTCTTTTAATTGAAAATCAGTTTTACTGTGCCCATAGATGTAGGCAAATTGCTGAACCACGTAAATCTTGTGTTCTTCCATTCTATGTGATTTTCTTGTATTCATTTGTGAGTTTTGCCATTATTCACTAGGTTGTTGCAAGAAAGTGATCTGGGGTTTTTGCACAAGATGTTGCCATTGAAATTCTACCACCCTGTACCTGTGTTTCCTGTTACCTCTAAAACCAAGCCAGTTCCATTTTTTTAAATCCTTATCCCCTTAACCTTAGTACCCTGCAGAAGTCAATCCGAAGTGTTCTGTTGTTCAGGGCACAGCACCAAACCAGTCCAAAATCCCTCCTTTTCGTTTTCCCCTAATTTTATATAGCCTGCACTTTTTTTTTTTGGATATGTTTCATTTACTTGTTCAAGACACCTTCATTTATCCCTGAATCCCTTGTTGGTATTAATGCACTACCCCCCCCCCCCCCAAAAAAAAAAAAATCTTAATCAGTTCCTGAAGATCACTAGTGCTTTATCCTCCACCATAGCACCACCACAGTAGAAATGACGCCATCACAGGCACCGCCATCATTTGTAATTTTGACCGTCTCACAACTCCAACCCTAAGAGACCACCATTGTTGTCATTCCTCAGTCACCCTCACTGCAGCAACTCAGCGGTACCCTGCTATCACTGTTTTCTCTTGTCAATTGGTGATGTTGAATGTGTTGGTAAATGATCTAAAATAAAGCGCTGCATGACTTTTGGCGGGATGATTGTCACACTTAAATTGATTATACCCTCTTCATCCCTCCTCTTAAAAAACCCCCCTGGGGGGGTGGTGTCTAATTTTCTAGCATGGCCTTTTTCTTGTGGATAAAATATTTTGTTTCTATCCTTATATCTTAGAAGTTTTGAGTTTATTTTCCTGAGTTGACGTTCTCATAGTTGTTTGTTTTTCCTTTCTTTTAATGATACATGGTTTATCCTTAATCTAACTGGTTGGTCTTCTTGTAAATGTTTTATATTCTCACTCATTTTGTCCCCCATCTCTCAAATTCGAAATGTTGGTTCTGTGGTGACTTCTAGGAAAATGATCCTTGGGGGGCTTGCTTTTGAAGGGAAGACTAAATAAATTTGTAAATGAAAGTATGTGCTGGGTTCTATGGTTAAAGGATTAGGGTTCTGGGGCAAAATATAGGGTCTGAGGGATCGTTGTCTTGGGTAAATGGTGCAGAGAACATTGCATGAAATAACGTAAAGAAAGAAGAGACATTGAAGTCTCACCCCAAAGAGGAGGGGCAAGAAGACAACTGATGTAGTGCAAACATATATGGAGACACAATTCACTAGACTCCTCCAGCTCAATAGAGACATGAAATTAGAATGTGGTTATAAGTAGCCTTTTCTGGTATGAAATCACTATAACTAATCCCAGGAGCATACATAATTGACCGCCTACTGTTTCAAAGACCAAAAAAACCAAAGTTCTTAAATAATTATACGCTTTTAAAATTACCAACACACTTTAGAAATATATTATTTCTCAGCTAAAGGCTTACCAACAAACCAAACAGAAATGACTCTACTTCCAAGGCCCTGAGCCAACTAGTTGAACCTGCAATGAGTGGGCAGTCACCCTTGACTGCCAATTTTAATTGAATCCATATCTTGAGCCTGCTGAGAGGGATTTTGTACAAATGTGCGATGATAAACACTCTTTCTTCCACTTTTGTCTTTGCACTCTATTTACGTGCCAACTATTATGTCTTTCCCTGTCATTTTTCCGTTGTCTTTTGTTTTGCTCACACCTTCTCCATTGATGCCACTGACCCATACTTCCTATACCAATTGTCCATAATGCCATCACTGCCACTGTTGCTGCTGCCTGTGACGTGCTGTTCTCTGAACACCCATGTCCTTCAGTTTTACAAAGACTCCTATTTAACCAACTAACCAATGTTCCAAGAGCTTAACCAGCCACCAGTGTTTCAGAAGGTCCACAGTGTGTTATGCTGCCCCCTCAACACATGCAAAATAATTCTTTGGGTTTATTGTAGACTACTTTCTTTAGCAGTCAATCAAACATGCTTTTGGCTTGCATTCTAAAGGTTAATAACCCACCAGTTCAATGACATTTCTTCCGAGCCCAATACACTATGTTGTATCTCACTAAATGAATTAGCGTGACAATTTTTCTTGTGATTCGGCCTTAAGATGAATTTTATTTCAATTCATGCAACTATGGATTTCTTCCAAATACCGTTCCTTTTCTTTTGCCAGTTCTCTATTTTGCTGCTGTTCTTTTCGTTTCCTTTTTTTTCCCCTTCCTCAGTTCTTCACATGTGTGTATACTGTGCGTAATATGTTACTGACTGTTGCTAATTCCAGGTGGATCCTGCTAATGTTAGGCCAATCCAAGAAGGGGCTGTCAATGCTTTGCTGGAAGCAGAGAAGGAAGCTGAGGCTACCAGACAAGCTATTAAGAGGAAGATTGCACAGGCTGCTTCCGTAGACTACCAGTCACGAAGTTTACCAGAAAAGCTTCGTATAGATCCTGATGACCCTGAAGATGTGGTGAGTACATTGATTGAACTACCTGCTTTTGCTGTTTCTGGAATATTATCCAGTTATATTGACAAAATAATGTTGTCCAGTATATTGGCAAAATAATATAATTCCATTCAGTTTATACCTTCTTGCTATTATCAGTGCTTAATTTAGGGGGCGTTTGGAGTAATAAAAGTGAGATAATTTGTGGGTTTGTAATTCGCACAGTGAGATAAAAAGTGAATAACTTTTAGAGGTTTTTAGAGATTTTCAGAGTTTTTCAGCGTTTTTAAGTGTGTCCTTATATATTTTTTTTTTTTTTTTTTTTTGAGGATTACTTTTAAGAAATTTTATTTCTACTTGTTTTCCTTTTTGATGAACTTCATCATGAGGTGAGCTTGCCTCTGTAAGGCTGTCCCTTTTCAACCTCAATAGTCAGAAACAAATTTCTCTTCATTTGTTGGGGTTACAATGCATATATTGCCTCTCTCTAAACCCCACATAGGTTGAGAGAAAATAAGTTGATATAAATAATAAAATTATCACTTTCTCTTATGGCTTAAGATTGTAGATGAGATGGTTTGCTAAAAGTTTAACATGGTATCAGAGCACACAAAGTTACCAAATTCAAACCCCATTGTCAATCCAAAAAGTAAATAGTTGCATGCCTATGGCTCCTTAAAATAAAGTTAGTTTGGCCATGTGATAATAGGGTGTGTTGAGAGTGTTGGTATTACCTGCCATTTCACTTAAAAGCTTAAGTTATTGGGGAAGGGAAGATTTTATTATTTGCATTGACTTATTTTCTCTCAACACGACTATCACACGTGGCTGGATTGGCTTTTTTAAGAGGTGATGGTAAGGTTTGAATTTAAGATTTTTGCTTGCTCTAATATTATGTTGAAGTGTTAGCTACCATCTCACTTGAAAGTTGGTGGGCAAGCGATCAAATAAAATAGTAAAGTTGCATTTTCTCTATTGCCATCAAGCTTTAAGCTGACATCGTTGGCTATCAGTTTAATAGCATTGGTGGGAGTCTCCTGTATAGGGCCACTCTCTAGTCTCCTTACTTTCTTGAGTTTATTTTATTTTATTTTATTGTTTAAACTAATGTTTTATATTTTCTAACCCTAATATTTACAGAAAGCTGCCAAACGTAAGAAGATACATGCCTTTAAGTCAAAGGCACGAATGGAGCAACTTGAAGTCACTCAAAATAAAAGACAAAATGCTTGGCAGCAATTCCAGACAACCAAAGGTCGGGCCAAGAAGGTATCCTCTGTCTGTTTTGAATTTGCAAAATGTCCTGTTTAAATCTTTCATGAAACTTTCACCTTGGTATTTAGGTCATGTAAGCACTTATCCATTAGCAAATACCATTGAATGCATTGGCTTTAAAACATAATGAAGGAAGGTATTAAAATTTGTATTTAGGTCATGTAAGCACCCATCCATTAGCAAATACCATTGAATGCATTGGCTTTAAAACATAATGAAGGAAGGTATTAAAATTTGTATTTAGGTCATGTAAGCACCCATCCATTAGCAAATACCATTGAATGCATTGGCTTTAAAACATAATGAAGGAAGGTATTAAAATTTTGAACTGCTCATCGCATTCAAAGTCCTTAGTTAGAATTTTTCCTTTGAATGATTCACTGTGGCTCTCTCAAAAACCAGTTTTAGGCTCAGTCATATGGTACTCTTACATGCTGAATAGTTTTAACATTGGTGTCTGGATTGCAGTCCTAGTTCTTTGGTAATTTTAAGTATCTCTAGGTTTCCTTTCTACATTTTATTGCTAGCATGCAGTGAGTCGGAGAATTTGTATTCTTGTAACTCTCTATTAGCATCATTCTGATGCTTAAAATAAATCTTACTTATCATTTTCGAAAAAAAGTATCTCTAGGTTAAGAGTGAAACATGACCCATCATCTCAAAACCAGCATGCGGAGGAAAAGAATAATTAAAAAATTGAAATAGGTTTTTGTTCCACATGTTTTTTTCTGAATTACAAACCATACCAAAAATATTTCTCTGGCAGTATTTTGTTTCACTCTTTTTTTAATTTTTTAATTATTCTTTTCCTCCGCATGCTGGTTTTGAGATGATGGGTCATGTTGATCCAGGATCGTCAAAATTTTCTTGAAACTAGGTCCACATTTTTCATTTGTTATTTTTATTTGTTTACTACAATATTGGTGGTGAGAAGTTGATTAAATCACATACTTGAAATCATATGGGCCCTTGTGCTAGGCTGCCAGCCCATACGTGAGTTGGCAGACATAGACCCTCAGGCTTACTCAGATGGATTTGCTCTCTGCTGACTTGATCCTTGTTTTCCTGCTTGAGGTTCGGTGCTTAAGTCACTGCACCAAATAAAGGATTGAGCTCACAGGATAACAGAGTTAAGATAACAGAAATGGTCACTCTTTCGTATGTCTTATTCATAAACTCTAATTGCTTCCTCATTTTTGCCTCTAGCTTTCTTAACATGGCATTATATATATTTAATGTATGTTTGGTTGGATGTAAAATAGGAAGGAGGGAAGGAGGAGAGCGGATAATACCTCATTTCCATTGTTTGATTGGAGAGAAAAGTGAAGAGGAAGGAAAAGGGGAGGGAAAATAAGGAGGAAAAATGAAGGTGGTGCCCGCTCATTTTTATCCTCCCAAATTTGGGAGGAAAGGAGGGGGGAAAGAGGATGGGAGAGTAGAGAGAAAGAGAGGATATGTGTGTAAAAAATTTAAAAAGTGGGACCCACCCTTTTTAAAATAATTTTTAATTTAAAAAATAAATTATAATATATACATACATATATATATATATATATATCGTTTTACTTCATTCCATTTTCCGCATAACCAAACACACTTTCTTTCTCCCACTTTTCCTTCCGTTATTCCTTCCTCCCACTTTTCTTTCCTCCCATGTTTCCTTTGTACCAAACACACTGTTAATGCTTGACCATATTCTTCTTAAAAATTATTAATTCTAGCATTTCATCATTTTTCCCCCCTAAGCGTGGCTAGCCTTTGCCTATCGGATCCCTGTCATTTTTTTTTTTGAAGTTAAAACTTCAAGTCTAGCCTACACTAGCCTTAGCATTAGAAGTATCTTATTGCCAAAGAGCGTACCATATGAATTTACTATACATGTTTCTGATCTCCTCTTTTACAGTGTGAAGCATCTTTTATGTGCGATGATTTGATTAGCTTGTTATGTTGTAAAATTTATTGACTGGTGCGATACCATTTCCCATGCATATCTTTTGAAATAACAAAAATGGGGTTGGGAGGCCATTGAGTGTAATGTATGGTATGTTTTTCCATTAAATTCCATGTGCAAATCTATGGTATTCAAATGCATATGCGTGTAAACGTTAATACTCTAGGATCTGAAAATTAGTGTACATATGACATGAAAAGGGGAAAAAAATGTGTAATCTAGGAGGTCTGTCAATGTATTTTTTAAAAATCAGTAACCTTCTTCCAGTCTTGTGAAATGGCAAACATATTTTATTATGAATATTCTGCATTCAAGTGGATATTTCATATTTATTAAACTTCCTATAATTTATATTTTTAAATTCCTAGGTTGGTTTCTTCTCGGGACGCAAGCGGGAGAGCATCTTTAAGTCCCCTGATGATCCACAGGGGAAGGTTGGTGTGACTGGAAGTGGGAAAGGTCTGACGGACTTTCAGAAGAGGGAAAAGCACCTGCATCTCAAGGGGGCAAATTCTGAGACTAACGATGATTAGATAATCCAGTTGCTCCAAGTTTCTTCTCGGCTGTACGTTACTCTGTCTACTCATTCAGTCTTACTGGCCAAGCAGTTTGGCAGGAAATAGAATTTAAAACATGCAAGGGCTAATCGACTTTGGAAGTGGATTGTATTAGGATTCAAGTAGATTAAGCCGATATTATCAGCTGCAATATTTAAGGCTCTACCCTAGAAGAGAGCCTGACCGTGTCTATGATAATTATACGACGCATGTGCTTTCTGAAATATATTGAGATAATGAGAAAACAAATATTTAGATTTTGGCCCAAAAATATAATGTTTGAAATTTGATTTCAAAGTTGAATCATGTGATGTTATTACTGTGTGAAGCAGTGAATCTTTTGAATTTTTCCTTGGTAGGTCACGGGGGAAATCCTCAACATTCAGGTGGGGGATTGCATAATAATGGTGTTTGATTTTTTGGTTCCATGGTGACTTTTCTTTTCTGTATCTCTGACGGTCTGATGCTAACTAGTTGCTTCTGCTAGAAACTGGGAAGTGAATTATATACACACACAGTATGTAACATCTTTTGGGCACAAAAACTGTACCGTGTATCTTCAAAGGTGCCTGATGCTTTTTTTGTTTTGTTTTCTTCACGTGAGTAGTTGGACCACGCCTGCAAATGAGTATGGAGAAAGATCCTTCTCCAAAAACTGCAGTATGGGTCTACTTCAATTCCCCTCCCATGGAGGTGGGGGCTTCTTTTTCTCTCGTCTCTGGTTTTCTGAGCTGTTTGATTGCATCAGAACATTACCTGCACAAGAGCTGATCGGTAATCAAGTTTTGGAGACTGATGGTGATGCATTCTGAAGTTCTTTGTATAGTTTTTAGCTTTTATTCAGTGATCGTTTGGAAATAATAAGTTAGTAGCTTGTTTACCGGTTACTAACTTTTTTATTTTAGAACTTTTTTATTTTTTCTAAAATGATCAAATTTATTTTTTTTATATTTTAAATTTTTTTTAAACATTAAAGGGTAAAATGTTAAATTTAGAAAATACTAGTTTTTGAGTTACAAAAGATTAACTCTTTTTTTTTTTTTTTTTCCAAACTCAACCTTAGCATGTGGGTTCAGAGTTAATATGTCTCAGCAAGAGAGACTGTAACCGCAATTGTGCACTCCCAATCCTTTTATTGGGTGGAGTCTATTGAAATCTATGGCTGTGACGATTTCCGAGTATTAGTGCGATTTTCTGCTACGAGCTCTGATTTGCTCATACTCTGAATACGGAGCTCTTGAACCTCCTTTCCTACTCCAGCCCGTTCTTGACTTTTGGTGGTTTGAGTGCTTTCGTGATCTCTAATTTTTCTACATTCACGTTAGGGGATGTTTAGTTGGTAAAAATTTATCTAAAAAATACAGTAAAGTATTAAAATTTGATATAAAAGTGATATGTGGTAAAATTTGATTAGAAGAAAGTATAAAAAGTTAGTAGAAATTAGTGAATTTTGGTTAGTTTTGACCAACTAAACACTTCCTAAGCCTACGTTTAGGGACGACGTTTGGTGAATTAAACGAAAGTTTAGGGATGACGTTTGGTGAATTAAACGAAAGGAAAAAAGAAAGAGAGAGAAAAAAAAAAGAAAAAGGATAAAAACATAAAATTATAAATTATATATCCTTATTTAAATGAATTAAAAATATATAATAAAATAAAAGACATTTATTAATATATTAGTTTTTTAATTTAATTAATTTTAATTTTCTAAATTTTGTGTCTGCCTTTTCATTTTTATCATAATTAAAATAGAAGAAAAAATCTTAAATATTTATTTTTTTATTGACAAATTCTCAATCAAAACACACCCTAGCTAGACTGAGTGTGTTTGATAAGAACAACAAAAAGATTAAGAGCTTGTATTCTTATCAAAATCATGGAATTACTCTTAAAAATTAACACGAAGATCATCAATATCTCATCAGTTATTCACAACATTAGGATGTCCTCTACAATTAAACCCACTTAAGGCAAACAAAATCCACTTGAGTGGGGCCTGTTTGGAATAAAAAAATAATAATTTTTATTTTATTTTTTTATACTCGACATCTCAAAAGTTTGCTAAAAAATTTTACTAATTTTTTATTAGATTCTTAAAAATTCTTAAAAATTTTAAATTTTTATTAAATACATAAAAAATTATACGTAATAATTTTTGGCAAAACAATTACTAAAAATTCTCCCAAATTTTAGGGTAAAATTTTATTCCCAAACCGACCAGACAATTGGAAGATAAAGGCATCAAATCCACATTATCTATTGTCAGGCCATAGTGGGCAAGACAGTTGGAAAGAAGAGAGCTTTTCTCTCTCTCTCTCTCTCTCTCTCTCTCTCTCTCTCTCTCTCTCTCTCTCTCTCTCTCTCTCTATATATATATATAAGCGTTTAAAATGAAAAAAATGAGATAAACTAAAAAAAGTTATGAATTTTTAACTCGTGCAGATAAAAAGTAAATATTTGTTAAAAGTTTTAATATTTTTTTTATTATTTTTCAAAAATTTTTATTATTGCAAATGGAGCTATATATATATATATATATGTGGGACCGATTGGATGCAATGAAATATGGCCTCCATAAATAATACACCCTTATAAGCTTTGATTTGATGTTTTTTGCTTGGTTTGGAAAACAAAATTTCTCTTCTCTAAAAATTATCCTCCCTTCTTAATCTTGGAAGAAGGTGTATTATTTTTGGAGAGGGTTTGAGCTCTTCAAAAATTATTCCCCCTTATATGGACTAAATTGGACCATTATGTCCCTTCTCATCCCCCTTCTCGCCTACAAAATGTATTTTATATTAGAAATAAATTCTTTTTTTTCTTTTTTCTAATGGAAAAATGTATTAAAAAATTATATTAATAAAAATAAAAAATATAATTTTTTTTCAAATAGGGGGTCATATGATTAAAAAATATATTTTTTCCAAATAGGAGATAATGTGATTTTAAGATAATAATATTATTTTTTAGCAAATTTATACAAAATTACGCATATATTGATATTTTTTAAATAAGGAGAAAAAAATAAACGACTAAGGAAGTTTCGGATAAATTGAGATGTTATTATCTACGAAACTAATTTATATATTTTATAAAGTTTAATTTATTAATAACATAATTTATTTATAATTAATTTGTCTAAAATTAATTTGTACAAATTAGTTTTCACATTATATAATTAAGTTTGGATAACCAAGTTTAATTTAATGGGTAACTAAGTTTGGGACATCACAAGGACAAAAGAGTCATTTGAGTCTTTTTATCATCATTCACCTTCTCTTATTTATAAAACATCCAAACCAAGTCAAAAGTTATTCCCCTTTATAAACATCACATCAATATGGGCCAACCCTCTAAAAATAATACCTCCTCTTATCTTATATCTCCTCTGAAACTTATCTTTGCGAAATTTTAATACTATTCAATCGGCCCCTACGTGTAAAGATTTCATCTTGGGTGAAACTGGTGCTGCTAGATATCATCGAAATCCATGCCTAGATTGAGAGCGCTCGATACCATGTAAAAGTTTTTTACCGCATGGGGGGGAGGGGCATGCTTGTCCTTTAGCCAACATTTTGATGAGATTTGAACACTGTAGCCTTTGGAGGATTGCAATGGTACGTGAAGGATCTTGCAGGGCAGGACCTAGCAGCTTTAACACCAAAACATGTTTGGGACATGTCTCGTTGTAGAAAGGTAAATGATTGACGAGAAAGAACAAGAACATGGAGACATCGATCTTTCTTGATAGATTTTTCCACTGAGTTTTTTTTTTTTTTTTTTTAAAATACCCGTGTGCATGATTTTAAATAATTGTGTATTTATATATGACGTAAGTATTGTCAGCATAGAAGACATTTGGAAGGTCAAAAATTAAAAAATATATATATAATACGTAAATTATTTTTTAACGTTTAGAACGTAAACACAAACTTACTAATAAGATGTACTCAAACAGTTTTTATATGTTGTATCAGAATTTAGAAGTGATAAAAACCCGTTCAAACGTAGTTGAATGACTCGTTTGAATGGTTTTCATACGAGGTGTCAAAATTTTGAGAAGAAATTAGTAAAAATTAGTAAATACGAATGGAATATGAAAATAGCTAAAAATTTGTAAAAATTTATAAAAACTTTTAACTTTTTGTCTTCCAAACAATACCATAGTGTAATGGAACAAGGAATAAAAAAATATTAAATAATTATAATTTAGTTTGACGGCTATTATAATAAAATCAAAACTATTTGTTTAGACAATTGTTATTTAAAATTATACTAGAATAAGTGTCCGTTTGAGAACCACTAACTAAAAATGCTTCTACCTGTTTAACTTTTTTATTTTTTCTCTACAATGACCAAATTTGCTATTTTACATTTTAATTTTTTTTAAATTATCAAGGGCAATTATATCAAATTAACAAAAAATTAAAAAGTAGCTATTAAACAATTAATTTTTTCATTTCTAAATGCAAAAAAAAAAAAAAAAAAACCTTTATTACTTCTCAAACCCTACCTAACCCTACCTAATTTTATAGCTAGATATCAACATTAATTTAATAAAGAGACTATGTAATGAGTTTCTTTTTTTTTTAAAAAAAAACCTTTAGAATGGCAATATATAATATAGCACACTACATTTTCCAATTGATGATCACCTCTCACTAGATCTCTAGCTAACCCCATCTTTATGGGGTCACTTGATCGCTTTTGTTGACTTCAATGTTGATATAGGGGTCTCATTAGAGATTATCCCAAGGTGAGACCCTCCTATGTGTCATTCAAGTAACCAAAAGCAAAGGCACTAACTATCCTACCACTCAAACTTAATCCTTTTCAATCTTCAAAAGAATTTGTGGGGATGAGGTCCCATGACCAAGGAATGACTCCATTGCTCTCCAAAGGAGAAGAATTAATAAAGGTGAGAATGCATTGAATCTTTGTAGTTGGGATTATACCTAGACTCCCTACAGATCCTTGCTAGGGACCAGTTATTCAAAAAGCCCCTAGGGAACCCTAAAAGGTGTATCTTTCTGTTTGTCCACGGTACAAAATAAACGGTCTTTGGTTTCCCAATTTGCAAGCTTATATAATTAAAGAAAATAGCTCATATGTATACATTGGCTTGGTCACTAAGAAAAGATAGTATAGACTCTAGTGCATAACCTAACCTATGCTTGGTATAAGACAGAGGTCATGCAAGCAGTCTTATATATTTACAATAATTGAAATTATTAATTTTTGAATTTAAACCCACTATATCTAAGGCCTCGTTTGGATGTCAAATTTTTAGTTAATTTTTCATATTTTTGGACAAAAATTAATAGGTGAAACTTTTGTTGTACTTGCTAAAACAAATAGAAATTTTAGTAATTTTTAATAATTTTTTGTATATTTGTTAAAAATTTCAATTACTTTTTAGTTGGGTTAAAGTGAAATAATTATTATATCTCTCACAAATTTAGTTAAAATTAGTGTATTAGCAATTTGTCACGTAATAATTTATTAGAAACATTCGATATTTTATAAAATATTTAAAACACCAAAACTTAATATTTGTTTTTAATTTTTTTTTGCTCCTCCAAGTAGGGCTTAAATCACAAAGTGCCAACCTTGCTTACTGCATCAAGGGTGATGAGGAAAAATAAGCATAAATGACCAACTCGTCAAAAAAAAAAAGAACACATTTCCAACTTACAAGGTGCCCTCTGGCATACTCTCTTGCCCCTTGTACAAATATGGGAAGCCTAGGAGCCTTAATCTATACATGTGTGTCTATATATATATATATATATATATGAAATACAGGACTTAAAAGGGATTGTAAAAAAGATAACCATTCATTAGTATATCACACTCAAGCAAACATTATCATCATCTCCTCCAATATGTGTGCTGTCAAAGGAGTTGAAATTCCTCTGATGATTGAAGTCCCCCTGATCACCATTAAAACTAATTAATTAACCAGCGTGTGTAGCAGCTGATGAAGGAGGTAGATTACGCAAATACCATCTAGCCCAAAAGAGGTAATTGAGGAAGTTGAGAAAGCTTAAAGCCGCCAGCAACCAATAGAAGAGGTCCAGCCTATCTTTGTTGAGATCATTCTCACTGAGCCACCCACCACCGTTCGATGATGATGTGACCTTATTCACCAAAGAAACAAGCACCGAACTCAAGTAGAATCCAAACGAGTAAGAGCAGTAAGTCAACGCCGTCAAGAACGCCTGCATTCCCTTCACCGACTGCTTGTAGAAGAACTCGATGAGCCCCACCGCCGTGAACATCTCCGACAACCCAAATATCAAGAACTGCGGAGTAATCCAGAAGATCGACACCACTCTCTTCTCCTCCACCGCCGCCCTCCTCCTCTCCCTCTCCACGACCGCCGCCGCGACCATGGAGAAGGTGGCGGCGAACAGGCCGAGCCCCACGCGCTGCAGAGGGGTGATCCCGGACACGTGGCCGGTGATCTTTCTGGCGAGGGGGACGAAGAGGGCGTCGTAGAGGGGGACGGCGAAGATGAGGAGGATGTAAGGGATGGATTGGAGGGAGGCCGGGGGGATGTGAAAGTCTCGGGTGAGTTGGGTGTTCATGGAGCTTCCTTGCTGGACTGAGAATGTTTGGAGCTGGGCTAGAATGGTGTTGAAGACGATGGTGCAGGCGAAGATGGGGATGACGGAGATGAGGATCTTTACTTGCTCCACTTGGTTCACGGTGCAGAGTCTCCATGGGCTTTCTTTTGTGTTTCCCCCGTCATCCTGGGTTTTGACGACGCAGGCTTTGTCCAAGAAACTGGAATTATGGCATTGTTCCGAATTAATAAAAAAAATATGAAATTCTACGAATCTCTATAAATACGAATTATTATGAGATTATAAAATTAAAATTTTTTACTCACCATACAAAACAAGAGACATTAATTTTTATAAATTTATACAACTTCAAACACACCCTATATTATAATTAGGTGTGTGTATTGAGTTGTTTGATTGGTAAAATTTAAAAAAAAAAATAGTAAAAATATAAAGATTTGATATAAAATCAAACTAAACACGCCAATATATATATATATATGGGCAGACTTATGAGAAAGCTTGTGCCATCTGTAAGATGTATGTTTGACTAAAAGAGTCCTTATTGAACTTATACTGAGAAGGAAAATATTGTACTATTGCAAATTTTTCATAAAATTTGAGACCAAAATAATATAGTAATGACATGCATTTATGTAATAAAATAATATTTTAGTATTTTTTTTATTAGGTCGACAGATTTGTATATATATATTTTTGGAAAAACTTGATGTATAGGGTTGGTTTGGTAAACTTAATTTTTTTTAATTTTTCACTAAATTTCAACTATCTTCGCTAAAATTTGCTAATTTTTTAAAACTTTTATTTACTTTTTGCAACCTTTGTCAATTCTTTCTAACTTTCTTTTGTTTTCTTCAACTTTCTTCGATTTCCATCAATTACCTGTAATTTTCTCTAACTTTAATAAATTTTTTTTAACTTTATAAATTTTTACCAGATACATGATTTTTTTCCCAAAAAAAAGTTATAAATGATTTCACTTTTTTAGTTTATCAAATACCTCCATACCAGGTATACCACTACCCTGAAGAAAAGCATGATTATATATAGCTAAGCATTGTTTGTTGACCATAGTACATCAACTCATGATAAAAATTTTTCCATGAAAAAAAAAAAAGAAAAAAAAGGTGGGGGGAGGTTCTATTGGGTTGAACAAATTGATCCAAAATAAAAATATCATTGATGACTATTTTCTTTTGAAATGAGACATGGAAGGATAAATTAGGACGAGTGTGTTTGGAGTGATAAAAAATGAGATAAATTATAAATTCGTAATTCGTACAATGAGATAAAAAATAAATAACTCTTAAAAGTTTTTAGAAATTTTACAACAAATCAAATGGAGCCAACATATATCATTAAAAGGAAAGATATTTGCTGTTGAAAGAGAGAGGGAGTCTCAGCATATGTATCACTACCTGAACCTTTCAGTATGAAGAAGACCACCAGCATTAGAAGAGGCAGAGAGGTGATTATTTGGAACCTTTCTTTGGCTCCCGTGAAGCATTTGTGGATCAGAGGGACACACTTGCTTTCTCTTTGAAATTGCAGCCACAAAAACCTTTAAATAAATAAATAAACAAAGTAGTAAACTTAAATCCAATCGATCAATTCAATGATTCATCATGACAAACAAATGTTCCCTTACAATAGGACATACTGATATATATTAATAATAAAGTTTCTTCTAGGATAATGAATCATGAAGGTTGCATTTAATATCTACATTATTGTACTTTATTCGGTAGTTTATTCATTTATTTTTTTCCTAATTAATTGGCATAATCCACAAAATTAAAAAAAAATGATATAATTAAATAAAAAAGTAGTTCCAAAGGGCAAAATACATTAATTAAAAAAAACCCATTTTCCAGATCACAATCAGCCAGCCGGAAGAAGATGACCTCGCTGAGGTGGAAAATTAGTCTAAAAGGAATTATAATAGAGAAAATACTTTGAAAAAAATGACTTTTTAGATTGAGAATTCTATTTTAATAAATTGAAATTGTAAAATTTAAATACTCAAAATTAGTTAATTTTATTAATATAGCTAGATTTTATATCAAGTGTTAATAATTTCTGCACTATGCGTAACTGAGATGTAGTAAAAGTTTATATATTTAAATTAGAAATTTTTCAAGTCAATAAAGTATAGATTTCAGTCAAAAAATCATTTCTTTTTTTTTTTTTTTTGGATTTTTTCCATTATGATATACCCATAAAATAATGAAGCACATGCATGTGGCGGTAAGGAAAAAACAAAACTCACAAACAAACAGAATGTGAATTTTCTAATGCAACCAAACATCAAATCAAACAACTATAGGGATAAAATAAATGAGTAAAGGCTAAGAGAACAAATACTACTTGATTACTTGAGCAAAAGGGGTGAAGATGCTCCCTTGAGGGCGCTTGTTCCTATAAACAAACGTGCCGGAGACCAAGCAAATCAATCCCAATGCCATGGCAGCTGCCGAGATTCCAAAGCCAACGTCCATCCCAGAATGGGTTTGGACCCAGACAAGAAGTGTGAGGGCAACAAGCTCACCAACAGAGAAGGCAAAATAGGCAGCATTGAAGTAGGTGGAGAGATTCTTGGATTGCTTGGGGTCATCTTGGTTGAATTGGTCAGCACCATGAGAGATCATGTTGGGTTTCACACACCCACTCCCTAATGCCACCAAGTAAAGTGCCACAAAAAAGATCAAGGCTTTTAACCCTTTTGCTTCCAAACAGTGGTCTCCATCTGTTGTCATGTTGCACTGGGGTGGCTTTAACTGGGGAAGATGGGCTTGCACTGATAGTAATATAAAACCCTATATATATATATATATATAATTCAACACAAAACCATCTTGGTAAACATCCATTTTAGTTTTTCTTTTTTTTTTTGAATTTTTTATTAGAAGAATTAATCAAAATCATGTTACTCTTTCGTACACCAATCATTTTAAATGAAAAAATCCGCTAAAATATGCTTTTATTATAAAATTACATTACTAACTTATTCTAAAAAAATTTACGAAAGAAATTAATTATGGTAGAAAATCATTTTTTAAAAAAAAGATTTATATATAAAATACTGAATGAACCAAAAAAATAAATAAAACTAAAATCATATAAAAATAATAATATTGTAGTAAAAATATAAACAATGCAATTTTTGTTCTTTTATACATTGGATACCTTAAAAGAAAAAGAGAGAGACAGAAAATAATAAATGACTTCCTCTATTATAACTTTTCCCATTTTTCACATTACCCTTTTTCTCGTTTAACTATCGTAAAGTGAGAAAAATTAATAAGAAAAGGTAAATATTCTTAGTCTTAACAAAAAAAAAAAAAAAACATATATGGTAAACATATGCCTATACTATATGCATAGATGCATGGATGTGTGTGCATATATATCTGTGTGTGGGCGATAGTTTATGAAAATGACAGTGAATTTCAGCACCATTTAATTTGTTGATGGGCCTGAGAGAAGCAGACAAGTCATTTGAAACGATCGAAAAGGGAATATGAGAGGGGGGGAAGACTTACAGAAAGTTCCACAAAGCCAAAGATAAGCATGGTCCAGAAGCACCCAAGATAAGAATCAGAGAGGTAGCCTCCAAGGAGGGCAAGGATGAAGATAGTTCCTACAAAGTTTGTCACTATGTTGGCTGACTTTGACAGGGAGAAGTGCATCTCATTGATCACATATGTTATGAGGTTGTTCCCAACTGCTGCTATTCCCATTATCTCAAATGCTTGAACCCCTAAATCATTAACATTAGACACACACAACACCATCAAATTAAATTCATCAAAAACCACCATAATATATATATGCGTGTGTGTGTGTGTGTGTAATATAACATGCATTTCATGAGAATTTATGAGCCATGAGGACAGGTAACTGCTGCCAGCCAAAATTCATTAATTAACCAAGTTAGCAATAAAATGACCCAAAACCCAACTATTGTCTGACTTATGGATCTCGTCTCCCAATTTACCCATCACATGTACACATATGCATACATATATATATATATATAGAGAGAGAGAGAGAGAGTAGCAAACCAAGAACAAAGGCAGCAGCTCTCATTCCCCCGTGCTTGTTGGGATTGCAGGGTCTGCCCTTCCAATCCACAGTGGTCTCTTCTCCATTGTAGCTATTGTGTCCTCTAGTCTCCACATCCATTTTTCTGTCTTTTTCTCCCTTCAGCTATCTCTCTCTCTATCTCTCTCTCTCTCAACTGGTAATAATTTGGGGGTTTGTAACTTTGTACAACTCTCTAAGCTGAATCAAGGGCAAGTTGGTTGAGCTGGTTGGTCCGCAATTTATAAGCCAAACCCTGTTGGATTTTGTGAACAAAACAAACAACACAGAGAGAGAGAGAGAGAGAGAGAGAGCCACACGTGTCGACCAGTGGCAATTTACGAATTTCATGCCAAAGAAGAAGGCTTTTGTGACGTTGAAATTAAGGAGCACATTTGGATAGTGGACTCTCCCCCAAATGTCCAAAGTCCACACACTTTTTTGACAATTAAAATATAATATAAAATAAAATGAAAAAATAACATAAAAAATGAGGATTGAGGAGAGTTTAAGGATGTATTTGCTTGGTAAAAGTTTAGGTAAAAATATAATAAAAGTATAAAAATTTAATATAAAAGTTATATATGATAAAATTTAATAAAAAAATATATAAAAAATTAATAAAAATTAATAAATTTTAATTAATTTTATCCAACTAAAACACTCCTGATTAGTTTATATTTTATTTTATTTTTTAAATGAATCGATAGTTTTTGACTTTCGACGCGGGAGGAGATTTCTTCCCTGGGGATAAGCTCACGTAATTTTTATCTATTAGTCAATTGATTTGGTCAAAATTAAGTTTCTTTTCTGAAGATTTCAGAGTAGTCTTAGGCTTTAAATAAATCTAGCCTTTTAGCATTAGGGCTGGATTGGACTTGTTGATTTAATTAATGAATTAAGATTGTTTAAAAAATTATATTTATTTAGGACCAGTTCTGTTATTTTTTATTTATATTTTCTGATTTTTATTTTTAAATTAAAGCTGAAACTGGGTTTGAAATGTAATTTTATTTACAGTACTTAATTTTTATTCTAATAAATATTTAGTTTTATTAATTCAAAATATTAATTGAGTTTAATAAAATATATTTTATATTAATTTAATTATTAAATTAATTAAAATATTTTTATTATATTGTTTACTAAAAATAATTTAATTCAATAAAAATAAAATTTATTAAATATAATTGAATTATATTATTTGTTAAAAATAATTTTGTAAAATATAATTCATATTAATTTAATTATATTATTTATTAAAAATAATTTAATAAAATATATTTCATATAAATTAAAATAATTATTTATCAAATTAAATTAAATTAATTATATTATTTATTAAAATATATTTTGTTTAACAAAATATTTGAATAAAATAATTTATTTTAGTATGATGTGACAAAATAGACAAACTGTTAGAATTAGTAAAATGTTTATAATAGAAAAAAGTGAAATCATTATTTTTTTATGTTTTTCTGTTTAAGTTAACAAAAAATAAAAAAATAAAAACAGGCTCAACAAACACTTTTTTATTACCAATCTTTGAAAATCTATAAACATAGATAGAAAATAATAAACATATAACAATTACCAAATGGGACCCTAACAAATGAGTTGAATTTAAATAGCGACAGACTTGGTTCATTAAACACTTTAACTAGTCTAAAACTTATGTATGATTGCATAGCATATATTTGAAATTACCAATGTATTTTAAATTTTAAAATAAAATTGTTAGTTGAACCATTTCCATATTAATAATTACATTTTGAACTATCATGTTTTACAAAAATATTTTTAGTTATACCTATATAATATATAAGAATAATTCCTTACATTTAAGGTGAAAATCATTAATACCTTTTACACTTAGGCTCCGCTTGAATGCGGGGAAAGAGAAGCGTGAAATATTTCACCGGCGGGCCCCACGTTTTGTCGTGATTTGGCAAGAAAAATTTCCCCCACTCCCGGTTTCACTTTCCCTCTCACGCGTTCTTCTCCCGGATAATTTTAGACGGGCTCGACCCTGGCCGAATTTTTTTCGGGGGGAAAGGGTATTATTTTGGTATTTTTAACCCTCGTTAATTTGATCAAAATAAATATATATGATATTTATTTATATAATGAGAAGTTGTATATATATGTATATTTTTGTGTTATCAAACAGCATCTAATAGGGTACACATTTAAGTAATAGTTTGTCAAGTCGCATTAAATTAATAATTATATAATGGCACGGGAGGCGAACCGATCTGGACTTTTGTGAGACCATTTAACCACCCATTCAAAGGATCGAATCATGCAATGTTCTATTTGGTTTTTGTGACATATTTTACACTAAAAATTTTCGGGGCCATCTGGTGCATATTATACTAGAAATGTGGCTCAAATATTCAATAGCGACCTCCAAGACGTTGTAATATATGTATATATCATATTATCATATATATATATATATAAAGTAGAAGCTGGTAATTTCGTTGCGTCACGTAAGACATAATTACGTCACATAGTACCTAATTTGCGCTACAATTGTGACACGTCTATAGTTTTGATACGTGACATTTAATTATAGTTATTTTAATTATATTATAAAAAAATTAACATTTTACATAATTACTATTTATTCACAATTTTTAATTTTATTTAAACTAGAACATTCACGAATATCACTTCATATTTTTATTTAATCTACACTCTATTTATCATATAACTTTTTATTTCTTATGTTATTTTTATTTAAAACATATTCTTTTTTTATATATTTTAATAAATTATTATTAAAAACATAATAAATATTATTATTGTCATTAAACAAAATAATGCAAAAAAATATTTATCCTGAAATGAAGGTTTTAATAATATTAATAATATTATTATTATTAAACAAAATAATGCAAAAAAGTAACTAGTCTGTTAAATAAAGATTTTTATTTATTAACATAAATTTATAATTATAATTATCTTAATTTATAATTATGTAATCTAAATGGAATTTGTATTGTATATAATTATCGCTTACTCACAATTTTATTTCAAACTATAATGTTCGTGTATATTACTTAATATTTTTATTTAATCTAGACTTCTATTTATTATATAACTTTTATTTTTAATTATAAATTATTATTTAAAAATAATAAATTTAATTATCATTATTATTAAGCAAAATAATGTAAAAAAAAATTAACCTGTTAAATTAAAATATTAATTTATTAACAAGTAGCATGTTCTTTATTATTTTTATTATTAGACAAAATAAGTGATATATCTTAAATCAAATTGTAATATTGTTTATTAAAATTATATATATTGTAATATTATTTATTAAAAATATCAAAAAATATTAGAAATTAAAAAATAAAATTAGAAATGAATAAACCAATCCAATTGAAATGCCACTCAAACTTTTATTAGATTTAGATTTTCAATTCGATCAAAATAATATTCTAATCGAAATAAAATAGGAGTTCAAAATGATATTCTAACCTAAATAGAATAAGACTTTTCTGTATACAAAATTTATAAATGAAAACGAAGATTTCTTTTTTCTTTTATATTTCTTGGAAACATTTTATTACAATAATTTTCTTTTTGACTTTACAATTTGTTTAGTGCATATTTAAATTTTAATTTTTTAAAGTTTTTATATGTAATTGATATATATTTTGTAAATTTTATATGTAATTGATATATATATATATATATATGTATGTATATATACATTATGGTAGGAAGAGTAGAGATAATAATTATAAATTATTTAATTATATGAGTAAGTGTTGTTATTTATTCAACATTTTTTATTTTTTCTTTTCTTTTTATTTATTAGAATTTGAATTTAATTGAATCGATGATATTGATGGCATTAGTATTTTAATTTGTTTTATGTATACTATTTGATTGAACTTGCATAAGCAATAATATATATTGCTTTTAATATATTTTTACAATTTAAATGTTCTAACATATAATAGTATGCTTAACTTAACCATATAGTATGAAAAATCCGTGCATCACACGAATCATATCACTAGTGTGTCGATATATATATATATATATATGGGAGCCACCCCTTAATAAACTTGGGTTACCATATTAGAAAAATTGACATGCATGGTTGACAAAGAAAAAACTTTATAATTGGAATTTATTTGACTAAAGCTAATACTTTTGAATACAAGGTAATATAGGAACCTTATATAAGTGGGTTAGCAAATTACGCTGAAATTCTTGAATTTGTAAATTTAATATAAATTATGGCTAAATTTTTGTATTTGTTGGTCAATTTCTTGAATTTGAAATGAATTTATATTTCTCTTCAATTTTTTCAAAACTAGTACAATATTATAAAGAACTATTGTACACAAAATCACTAACTAAATTATAAAATTATAAATATTATTCAATAAAAGGTTTAGTTGTCAAAACTTTATTAATAAGTATTTTTTTTATTTATTTATGTTGATTCATTTACAAGACACAAGACACTTATGCTCTTCTAACTAAAATAAATATGACAGTTTTATTAAAACAATTAATGCATAATAAAATATTCTGACTACATTATACAGATAATTAAGTTTATAGAGATTGCTGGATAGATGTTAATTGGCCAACATAATGAAATAGAGAGACAAAGGGATTATCTTACAAGAAAAATAATAATTTCTTATTTCTTTTTCTTTTTTGGTTATTTTGCATTCCTTATAAATGTTACATGCACAATTAATAAATAGATTACCAATACATTAACCCATATAACTGTACGTATAGAGCAATGTATCCACCTTCCAAAAAAGAAAAAAAAAAAAGTAATATATCACTCTCTAAATTTTAAGAGTTATCTTAACTGGTAAAATATTGAATTTGTTTTCTAAAGGTCACTAGTTCAAGTCTCCTTAGGACCACTAGAGGACTTACCTGGTCATTAACTTCAAGATCCAAAGAATTAATCGAGATGCGCAAGCTGACCCGGATACCTTGAGATATAAAAAACAAAAAATGTATCACTCTACTAGAATTTATTGTCGGAATAATGCTTGTTTTTTATGGACGTATCACTTCTAAAGTAGTAGCTCATTAACATATTTATTTATTATACAAATATCATTGCCCCGTAATTCAGACCATAAATTATGATTAAAAAAAATCCAATCACAAAGTTAGGATAGGGGGTGAAATTTATTTCCTTGCTAGAAGTTACTTTTAGCGAGGAAATTCCTAACTCTTTACTACAAGTTAAGAATAGTCAATGAAACTTATTTTCTCGCTAAAAATAACTATAGGTGACCTAGTGTCATCGAAGAAATTTGTGAGAAATATTTTTCCTTGCCCATAATCTTTAGCGAGAATGTGATTTTCAGCGAAATAAAATTTTCCTCAGCTAGACTGGCCCGCATTTCTTATAGTGGGTTTTAAAAGCTATAAATACTGGAAAAGGAAGAATGTTTGATCGCCTGAGGTGGTTGTATAAAGCCCCTGAGGCGGTCTTGTACACCTTAGACGATTGCTTGACGACCACTTTGAGGCAATTGTGGACGCTTGGGTCGAGAAAGGAAATACATGACCGCTTAAAGTGGTCAAGGCTTCTTTCAACTGCCAGAATTAGTCGACAATTAACTGGGCCATTTTCTTTTGTCAGCCGCTTTGAAGCAGTCTTCTATTCCAATAATCAACTGCTTAGAAGCGGCTGCCAATAAGTCATGCGTAAAAAATCTTTAGACGACCGCCTCTAACTGGTCGTCCATAGTAATTTTTTTAAATTTAGTTATTTTTGTTAAAACCAAGAAAAACTTGTAATAGCATATAACAATACCTATACATTCATAATGAATTTGTACCCAAATATACCATGACAAAATGAAATTATCCAACATAAATATAAAAATTACAAGTCTTCAATAAAAAATAAAATATTTTTACGTTATCCTCAAGTAAATGAATTTTATAAAGGAGAACAAAAAAAATGTTTTCGAGTGAGCAAAGGACACAAAACAACAGGAGAATCCCTCAAACCTGAAATAGATTTGCAAAAAATTGAATTAAATAGTGATAGAAATTATAATTAACGAATTTAAGATTAAATCATAAACAAAATGAATTTGTAAAATTTTAAATTAAATCAAATTTAAAGCATAAACTTAGCGGGGCCATTCCAAGGGATTTGAAACTCAAATTCCTACGTAGTTTGTTCCTACAAGTCCTAAAAGCCTAGAACTCAGTATACGTCAAGTTTCGTTGATATCCAACACATATACTCGATTTGAACTTTTAATCCTAACTGTAAGTTCTAAGTCTTAAGTTTCAACTAGAAACTACTCCAGGCCATTCTAAGCAATCCATAGCTCAGATTCCTGTGTGGTTCATTCTTACAAGTCCTAAATAACTAGAACTAGCTACACATTAAGTTCCATTGACATCAGACGCCTTTTGCTCGCTTTAAGCAGTTGACTCCTATGTTAGAAGTTCTAAATCTTAAGTTTCAACTTGAAACTACTCTGGGCCATTCCGAGCGATTCGTAGCTCGGATTCCCACACAATTCATTCCTACAGGTCCTAAATGACTAGAACCAGCTACAAGTTAAGTTTTGTTGACATTGGACGCCGTTTGCTTGGTTTAAGCCGTTGAAAAACTAAGTTCTAAGTTTCAACTTCTATGTTTAATTTCATATTATAAACTATATACAGTAATGAAATTTAAAACCTTGAAAAGAATTTATGTAGTTTTTGATAATTAAAATACCTCATCATGATCATATCTAGGTCCTGGAGGCTGACCCGGCTCGGTGTTGTCATCGGCATCCTGCAATTAATAGTTTAAAATTTTAGTTATCATATATTTGTGTAAACAAATAATAAGAATGCGTAAACATTTAAAATATATTTAATATCTTACCCGAGTGTGATGTCGAGTCTCATGGAATTTCGTTTGTAGCTTATCCTGCAAATGGTCCATGCGCTCAACTATCTCAGCACGGACATCATTGAACACCTCAGCTCGGACCTTAGTTCAAACCTTAGAATGAACCTTAACTTGGACCAACACTCGAACCTCAACCTGGACCTTAGGTTGAGCAGAGGTAAAAAGCTCTGCCTGAACCTCGGTCTGGAGCTCAACTTGGACCTCTTCCCGAACCTCAGCCCGCAGCTGATCACACAAATCCATCCAGAAAGTCGCCAAGCTATTGATGATAAGGCGTTCAATGTCCTTGCTGTGCATTTCTGGGATGCCACAGATGAGGTTACTGTGGTGGCCTACTGAACCACGAACCGGGGTATGCTGGAGCCTATCCCGTGCATGTAGCCGCAATCATCCTAGCCTAAGACCTTGGCAGATGACCTATCGCAGACCTCAGCAGAGGCACGCTCTACCTCCGAGAGCTTAGCCAGGCATGTATGGACCCTCTCTATGATGGCCAATGCATCGGGGTATGCGGGTTTACGTATCTTCCCAAATACGTGAATCTGATCGGTGGGGACCCCTTTGCCCATATTTGCACAAAATCTGAATTAAATTAGTTAAAAAATAGAAAAATTACTTATGCAAGATTAAAAAAAAAAAGGATGCAATTAACCATTATACAATTATATACCTCATGAAGTAAGTCCTAGATATACCTCCCCCTGATCATGTACGACGGTCCAAGGTTGGCCTGATTCCTTGTGTTCGTAGTCTCCTCAGCCTGCGTTCGTATAAGCAAAATTAATCAATAAAAATTTATCATAAGAAACTCAAAGGCAATAAATTTAAAACCTTAATTAAATTATACTTGGGCTAAGCTACTGGGCTAGTAAGATATGAGGTTCAGCTACTATTATGGGACCACACAAGGAGGATACAACTGTAGGACGTTCAGGGCTTCCTTAAAATGTACATTACTTTTTCACACGGTACTTTAGTCCTTCTAGATCTTTTGGCACTTACCCATATTGACTGGTCAGAACTATGGAGGACAGTCAACCACATTGTCCTAATTGAGTAATTTATGATAAATTAGCAAAAATATTACATAAGAACTATTTGAATTGAAATGTGTTAACTTTTTGCCAAATGCGGTCTAATGTCTTGATGAGCACGGCTGCCCAATCTATGAGAGACAATAATATAATGCCTCCATCACAGACTATCACATCCAACAACTTAATTAGGTGGCTATTTGATTTCCCTATAAGGTGGTGATAGATACTGAACTCAATCTCACGAGAATGGCTGTTATCTCGACCTTGTAGGGGATTGGTGGGACCTCTCGTAGCATGAGAAGGTGTTGCGGTACTTGCTAACCTTGCAACTTGCCAATTTGGATTTGCGGGATCCTTTACAAAGTAAACTTATTCAGCTTGCGATGCTAGAGCGTATGGTTCATTGCTAATCTAATCATCTTTGCGCATAAGGTTGTTAAAGTTGACCAACGTGAATTTATAATCATTGTTTTCTACACCATGCCTAGGATCTATCGAATCACACTTAAACAACAAAACTTTGAGCTTGTTGTTTTATCTAATTTTGATAACATCGAAAACCAGCTCGCAATAGAACACACCTCCCACGTGGGGATTACTCCTATCCCTTTCATCAGTGTGAGTACTCGGTTCTATAGCGAGCATCCCAGCTATAATCTACATTATTTCCATCGTCATTTCCCCCCTTAGCACAACATCTTTATATAAATCTACTCTTTCTTCAACTCGCCATAACGAAACATAGGTCTCCCCATACTTTGTCCAATTTTTATAATTCTTCAAGGACATGTGCCTTAGTAGATGGTCCTCTACCACATCCCGTGTGAAATGATATTGATTAATACACTTTCTATATGGGCAATTAATCGATTATTGATCCAATGTGTAGGTGTATGCAATGAAGTCGTCAATCCCTGATACATATCGAAAGGATAACATATTCAGCAAGTTGATCCAGGTCTTGTCCATCACTTCAAGCACGACATCATCGAACGTACTAAATAGGTGGATGAAATATGTTTCAGTAATTTAACAGTTGGCACCTACATGTATGTTCGTTTGGGAAAAAAAAGAAAAAAAACCTTAAATGCTTCTCACTATAAGGCAGTTAGTCTTATCCTGTTCGAAAATGCACAATCTAACTCTTACTCAACACCCCTAATGCCCCGTTCTATTGTCAGACGAAATTTCGATAGCATCTCCACATAGTTCTCTAATCATATGACACAAAAACGATGTTTCTCGCATTTATATATGTACCTAGAGAACAACGGGATTAGCCATACAAAACCTTTCCCAACATAAAACTAGTATAGTCAGCATTAAGTACAAAATGGATAATTACATTCCCAAACTATCCAAATGGAACAATTCAAGAATCGTATACGTTGATTTGTGCATCCATGTCACAAAAATGAATCAGGGGCTAAAAGATCCGACTCATTGCATCAAAGATGACTAAATCCACTGTTGTGATATGATTCTCGGACAAGTCTAAGTTTATTTAAAAACATGAATGTATGCATATGCATGAAGATAATTCGTAGCTCGGATTTAACAGGGGATGTTTGGCATGTTTTCAAGAATTTTTTTGACAATTTTAGACAAATATTAGGATTTCTAGAGATTTGATAGAGAATTTTGATATTTGAGAATTGGAAAGAGATGTGTAGAGACTTTATATTGATTATAAGAGCTCCAAACAAGCCATATATTATGTTCTAAATGATCAAACTTTTGAAGGTCAGTGGAAAATTAATCTCATTATTTTTGAAACAAGGATGAATTGATAAAATAAATTAATAATATTGAATATTAACCCTAATTTAATTTTAAAATAATTATAGCCCTTAGGGAAATTTAACCCTAGTTAAAGTTAATCCTATTTTGATTTTGATATAATTCATCTTAATCCTTTATGAATTTCTTCTCTAATTACAATTTAACCCTAATTTAAATTTACAATAATTAGGTTTAAGCCTTAATGAATTTGAACATCAATTGAATTTTAACCTATTTTGAATTTTAACCCTTATAGAAATTTATCCGTAATTAAATTTAAACATAATTTAATTTGAAAATAATTGATTTCAACCCAAATTGAACGCTACCCATAACTAAACTGAACCCTAATTTAATTTTCAAATAATTAATATTAACCCTAATTAAATTTTAATCTTAATTTATTTTTCAAATAATTACTATTAACCCTAATCAAAATTTACCTATATATAACTAAATTTAACCCTAATATAATTTTAAAATAATTAAAATTAATAAAGATTTGTCGTAAAATTAAATGTTGAATCTTACCCATAATGAAATTTAACCCTAAAATTAATATTAAAATAATTAACAATAACCAGAATTGATTTTTATCCCTAATTAAATTCAAGCCTAAATTAGTTTTAAAATAATTAATTATATTTAACGGTTATTAAATTTTAATCCTAAATTTTGTCAAACTAACTTTATGTGCTCAAAGGATTATTGTTTTATTTTTTTATATTTTCATTACAAAATATACATTTGGTTCCTAATGATTTTAAAACATTTGGATTATTTGTATAGGGGGATTTTTTGGTTTTTAAATAAATCTTCATATATGTTAATTGGCTAACCATTTTATTTAAATTTTGTCTAGTAAAATTAAGAAATTAAAAGGAATATTGTCATATTTTTTAGTATTTTCAATGTAAAATATAATAAATTAGTTGATAACCTACAAGTCACCAAATTAACAAACTAATAAATAAACAACTTAATAAATTATCGATTCAGCAAACTAGTATTCAATTTGACAAATTAATAAGCTAAAAATTAACAATTTAACAAAATAATAAATTAATTACCAATAAACATGCATTAACAAATTAAGACATCACAATTAACAAATTAACACACATATAAATTATATTTTCTAATTAACAACATAAGAATTTATAATTAACAACCTAATAAATTAATTACTTACTTACAATTTAACAAACTAATACAGTTTAATAACCTAATACAATTTAATTACAAGTCATAAACTAATTAATAAATTTAACGATTTAAAAAATCAAAACCTATGTCAAACAATTTAACATATCAAAAACTAAATTAGAAAAAAAATAGATTTCCAATGCCATCGGATTTCTAAAAAACTTAAACAAAAAAATAAGATTTCAAACAAACTTATTCAAAAAATCAGAAAAAATCAATAAATTACATAGAGGAATCAAGCCAATGCTATTCCATTAGCACCTAATAAAACATTAGAAATTTGATAGATCAAAACAACACACAACACCCATTTGCAATTTTCAATTCCAATAACAGTCTTCAAAATAAAAAATATTTGAACTTGAAAGTTGTGAGCAGCAAAAGGAATGGGTAGCTGTAAGGAAAAAAAATGGAACCTTTAGAACCATGGTTGTTAGTGGAGAGAAAGAGACGTAGAGAGCTAGAGAGAGAGATAGAGACAGGGAGTGAAAGGGAGGCAAAAAGAGAAAGAGAGAGGAAACCATGACTCGCAGGTGGCCGGAGTGACGATAGTAGAGTCGAAGCGGTGACCTGACGCAGAGAGGAAGAGGTTGCCAGGGAGCAGAGAGAGAGAAAGAGAGAAAGAGATGAGGGAAAGTACTAGGCGCAAGGGAAGGGGGTTTTGGGGGGAAATAAAAGACTTTAGCCAACCACGTCAAGAATGTCAAGCATATGCTAGAAGTGGTCGTCTAAAACCCTTTAGTCAACTGTCTTGAAGCGGTCGAGCATTTTCCTGCTCCCCTTTGACCATCTCTCAATAGTAGTGCACCCAAAGCTCATAAGATGTAGTATGATTTACCAAGTAAGCAAGGATTGCTTCCAATAATGAGGAGAAAATGATGTTAAGAATTTGATCCTGTTGATTAGCCACCACATTTAGAATGGTTGGAAGTAGAGTCAAGTAGATCTGTCGAAATATTCAAATCTATGGCAACAAAAGTGTTGTAATATGTGGTTCATATTCTAACTAAAGAACTAGGAAGGGACGAAGAGTTTCCAAAGTAGAACATAGTAGGGCGTAGAAAACTCCTCCGTAGGTTATACGTGTTGTTACGTAGGGGTGCGAGTGGCGTAGCCCCTCGCGGTACGGTATACGTATTTTGGTCATATTGACGGGGTTGGGGTTTTAGTATATATATGTGTGCTCTGTTGTACTATGTAACCCTACATAGGATTTTGAAATTAATAAGAATATATTTCAGCCATCGTGGATATAGGCAATCTTACCGAACCACGTAAATCCTGTATGTTGATTTCTTACTTTCTTATTATTTTTTGCATTATTATTCATGCAACAAAAAGTAAGGCACAAATTGGACATTCCATGTGAGGTTGTTATCTTTTATTAGCTTTACGGTAACCAAAATACTAAGGCTATGTTTGGTATGTAGAAATAAATAAAATAGAATGGGATAGAATAAGAGGCAAAAAATGAAATACAGGTGGGAATGGAATGGAATGCTCATTCCATTCTTTTGTTTGGTTACCAGCATGAAAATAATAGGAATGAATAGGCATTCAAAATTTTATGATTTGATTACATATTTTAAACATAATGAAATATAATAAAAATTACTAACAATAATTTTTTAAAAATTATAAAAATAAACTTTATTTTTGGATCGCAAATTTGAGTAAAAAGAGGCCTAGTGTAAAATGGTCATTTTATAATTCAATTCAAATTGGGCCAAAATAAATTTTCTAAACTATGAAGAAACATGTTAATAAATATTTTTTAATCTTTTTGGATGCCTAAAATAAAATTTAGCCTAAAAATAAGTCTAGTGGCAAAATAGTCATTTTATAGTCTGAATTAAGATTGGTTTGAAATTTTTTTAATTATTAAGAAATTTGTCAAGGATATTTTTTAACTTTTCGGACAGTTTAGAATGCGAATTTGGACAAAAAATGACCCAGGGGTAAAATTGTTATTTTGCAATTTAAGTTCGAATTGAGATGAAATTTTATTAGTTATTAAGAAACATATCGACAAATATTTTTGACCTTTGGGGAAGCCCAAAATATAAATTTGAGCAAGAAAACAAACCTAGGTATAAAATAATCATTTTACAATTTGAGTTTGCATCGGATTAAAATTTGCTTAATTATTAAGGAATATGAATGAATATTTTTATTAGTCATTTGGAAACCGAAATGCGAATTTTGAAAAAAAAATGAACCTTGGAGTAAAATAGTCATTTTACAACCTAAGTTCGAATTTAGTTTGAAAATAAGGTTAAGTGGTAAAATGTTATTTTCAACCGAATGGAGTAATTGAGAGACATTTTTTATTAAAAAAATAGTTTATTTTTATTTTTTTTATTTTTGGATTAAATTTTGATTACAACAGAATGACTTTTTTATTACTTAAATTATAGAATGTCTTTTCTCACTTCATGCAGAAATGACTATTCTCATATAACAACATTTCAACTTGATTTGGTTGATACCAAACACGAAAATTGGCTAAAGTGGGAACGAACTACATTCCATTTCATTTTCACATACCAAATATAGCCTAGGGATACATGCTAAGAGGCATGGAGGAAGAGGTAGCTGAAGTTGCCAAAGGATCTACCAATTAGAGAAATGGATGCAAGTCCATGTCTGATACCATAAAAGATAAGCTAAAATGGTTTTGAGAAAGTAAAACTCTTCGCTGCACTATTTTGCAGAGAATTGTGCGTATTTATAGCATCCTTATACATTAGAGTTTCTCTGAACGAACACCATGAGATTGTTTAACAAGATAACGAGATTTTGATACACAACCAATTAATATGATAAAAGGATAAAGGATTGCCGTTATGATTGGAATTGATCGCTCCAGATTGCTTGGAGATTTTATCAACTTCTTCACTGGTTGATTCTGTAGAATGTGCAAGTTAATTCTTCATTGTTTGATTCTATAGAATGTGTATGTTAATTATTTCCATCAGGACCAATTAACAACCAGTGGATTATCTCAGTATATCATGATCTAGATAAGGATATGCAGACATGAATATGAGAAAGAGAGAGAGAGGGGGGGGGGAGGGGGAGGGAGTTTAGGGGTGGAGGTGTTGGTGAGGTGAGGTATGCATTGCACTTTGGAGAGAAAAATAAAGATGAGAGTTGAATTGTTTTTGCTAGCCATGGTGCAAGGCATTGGTAAGCAGCTTATTATAAGTTTAATTTAATTGTCTGCGGAGGTAAACAATGGCAATTATGTAACCAAAGTCAAAAAGATTGTCGGTACAATAAATTAATTAAAGTGAACGCAATATAAATAGTAAAATTATTATAGGTGTGCTTGTATTGTTCAATTGCGTGTTTTAATTGGTTTAATTCATTTATTGTTGTTGGTAGGTGGTTGATTCAACTCTTTCATGCAAAGTTCATGGCGCTAACATACATACATACACACACATATATAAAACATGAATGTCAACTTTACTTGGTGGTATATATGTATGTTTTCCAACATCCCAAAAATGATAAAACATCCCACAATGTGAAGTTGAGAGAGAGAGAGAGACTGTATGATGAATACACATCTCACAATGTGAAGTTGTGTGTACTTTTGTTGCTCTATCTTTTGCCATTAACTCTTGAGTGTGCGTGTTTGAGAAAGAATATTTGCCATCTAAATTAATAAATGTTTCAACATTTTGTTGTTCTTATCTTTACCCTATAGGCTATGTTCTTAAGGTTCTTCTTCTTTAGGCTATGTTCTTCTTCCTCTTCTTCTTCTTCTTCTTTTGAATCCTTCTCCTCTTTGCCCCAACTTTGAATTTTTAGAACATTGAACTTGATTTTCCGTTTTAAGGAAAGTAGACATAAATTATATGTTACTATACATTTGAGCATGCAACTTGGTAATACATTTCCTGAACTCTATCGTGCCAATTAAAACAAGCATATATATTATGTATTAAACATTAGAATATATATATATATACACATATACATATAATACAAAACATGAGCCAATTAGTGTCAAAATGTACGCGCCAATCCAATTAACTTTCTCCGCTCCTATGACTTGTTTAATGCTTTTTAGGCCTCGTTTGGCATAAGATAAAACTCTAAAAAACTCTATAAATTTCTAACAACCTCTCTACTTCTAATTTTTTCGCCATCACTAATTTCAAAAAATTTCAATATTTCGCTAAAAAAATAAAAAAATCTGAAAGTAACTTAACCAAATTTGTAAATTTTTTATACAATCATATTCTTTTTGTGTCGAAAACTTTCGAACGAGTACCATTATCGTTATTTTTGGTGAATTTTTTTGAATCTATGGGAACGGATTTGAAAAACCGTTCCCACGGTTTTTGACTTTTTAGAAAAAAATATAGCGTCAAAATTAACCCAAAACCACATTTTATCTCAATTTATCTTAATTTTTCATACTCCAAACGGGGCCCTAGTTGTGTTACTACTAAACAATATTGGTGGTGGTTGATTCGCTAAAAAAACCAAAAAAACAAAAAAAACAAAAATATTAAAAGCGGGTACAAAAGTAACATGTGGCAAATTTTATTTGAAAAAAATTAAAAAAATTTTGGTAAAAATTAGATTTTTTTTAAATTTTTTGAAAATTCAAACACCAATCTTTCTGAAAAATATTCACAATTCATCTAATAGATGTAAGAAAGAAATGCACACGTATATATGTTGAAGTAATCAGATCAATAGATATCCATGAACATTGCTATATATATTTATAGATATGCAATTAGAATGCTGTTTAGAGTTTCAAAAAAGTTCAAAAAATTATAAAAAAATTTCAAAAGTTTTAACTTTTTCAAACTTTAAAAAATTCAAACTTTTTCATAAAAGTTGTCAAAATCCGCTGGAACAAACCATTAATATAGCACATTCCAACAGATTTTAATAGATTTTTTAAAAAATTAGACTAACATTTGTGCCAAAAAATTTCACAAAATTTCAAAAATTTTCAAAATTGTTCACTAAAATTTTGTCACATGTTATTTTATATAATTTTTAACAACTTTATACTAAATCAAATATAAATATTCAACCATCATTTCAAAAAAAATGTTTACACTTTAAATTCCAAAAAAATTCACTTTTAAGAAATTTTAGAAATTTTTTACACTCCAAATGGCATTTTAATATTTTAATAAATTTTACTCTAAAATTAATAAGATATATATAGTAGGATTGTGGGCTTATTACTTTAAAGTAAATAATTCACCAGAATATCCTTTTATTAAACTAATGTTTTTTGTTTTAGTAAGTATTTATTAAACTAGTATTACTATTACATTATTTTTATCCTTTTTTTAAGTAAAAAAATTATGGTCTGCTTATATATATATATATATATATATATGAAAAAGTTTAAACCACTTCCAAAATGTTTGTAGGCTTTTTGAAGCAATGAAGTCAAATGTATAACTCTCATGCATGCTACCCAGAATCTTTTCCAAAATGTTTTGTAGGCTGGTAATGGAGCAAAGTCTCTTTCCTAAGCTAACCATTCTCACTTTTGTTTCCCTTTCACAAAAGTAAAGAAGTACTATATATTTTCAATTAAAACTTTACTACAACCAGTCAAAGTGTTAATTAATAAGTTGGGAATCCAATTTAGATTTGTAACCGGTAACCCAATCCCAATTACAATCTAATTAGAGTAATGTAATTTTATTAAAAATATTTGTAAATATATATATATACACTTTTGTTAATTGATTTATCACTTTAATTAAAAATATTTATTTGGATACACTTTAATCTTAAAAATACTATTATTATATCATTATGACAATCCTTTATAAAGTAACATTTTTCAAGGTGCGTTTGGCGTACTAAATGTGACAAAAAAATCTTTAATTTCTTTTACTTTTATTAAAATTTTCACATTTTTTTTTAAATCACATCAAATACTTAATAATTTAAATTTTTTTTTTTCAAAATTTAACACTTCAAACATGTGCATTGTTATAGTGCATGCCACGTGGCAATAACTAATTGGGTTGTCGGCCGAGGAAGCAATATTACAACTATCATATATATATATATATATATATATGTTTAGGTTAATATTGCTTGATTCTCAAGTACCTCGTTTGAGAATAGTGTGGGAGACAAAGTGGAGACAAGCTTTTGAATTATGGGTGGGATCCCATTAATATTAAGATACAAGTAGGCCCATAATCTTACCCACAATGGCGCATTTATTTGCGTGCGGTGACGAATCTATAAATTTAACTCAACACAGTTAAAGATAAATTTTTTAATATGTTGATAACTCTGATTAAAAAATTTTACTTATTTTGAGATTAATACATAATTTATCAATATAAATATTTATAAAAAAAAAATAGAAGGATTTGAAAATTTCAGAATCGTGGCCACCACCAACCCCTATTCGCTGCAACTGTGTGTGCATATATATATATATATATATATGTGTGAGAGTTAGCTTTTGAGCTATGAGAGTAAGAATATATATATATATATATATGAGAGTAAGCTTTTGAACTATAATCAATCAATCTTCAAAAGTACCTTTACATTCATAATTAAATCTATGCCACTCTTTTGTTACAAAGCCTTGACAAATTTGGTCACTCCACCAATCTGGATTGTTTTGATTTTGCCTCAATTTTCATTTAAATTCAAAAGAATCAGAAATGTAGGTTTAATTGGTAGTATGTGTGGATACATACACAGATATATATACTTTTTTTGTTGGTTCTTTCAAAATTTCAAATCTCCCCACTTCAGTCACATATGACTAGTTTAGTTTATAACTCCAGAAAACATATATCTGAGAAATGATCCCTTTGAAAACACAGAAATTAATTAACAGAGGCAATATTTACACAAAGGAGAATTATAATTATGAAGCGTAGATACTGTGATTTGGGACTTCATAGAGCTCCATATAACTATGGAGGTGTTTGATTGATAAAAGTTTAGTCAAAAAGTACAATAAAAGTATAAAAATTTGGTGTAAAAGTAATTTGTGATAAAATTTGATTAGAAAAAAGTATAAAAAGTTAGTAAATTCTGGTAAATTTTGACCAACCAAACACCCTCTTGTTTACGAGGTATAGGCAAGATAAAAGATATTATTTTTTATTTTATATTTATTTATAATTTTTTATTATAATAATGTTTATCATGAAATGTAGATAATATTATAAATAATATTTTATAATAAATGTTATCTAAACGGACGAAATTAAATTTGCAATAAAAATTAAGAATTTTGTCAAAATTTCTTCTTGTTCGAGTCAGCTTTGGCTCTAAGTAGAAATTTGTCTCTTATCTAACTTTATATTTAACAAAGCGAACATGCCAAAAAAAAAAAAAACTCAACACATATATTTTTACATTAGAGTACAACACAGTAATTTTACTATGAATAATTTTATTATATATATATATTATCTTGTGTTGTGGACAGTGGCGAATTTAGGGGGGCAAATCGTTCTCTCAATTTTAATAAAAAAAAGTTTTGAATGCCTAGTGCAATTTTAATAAAAAATAAATAAATATTCCATTTAATCCATAAAAATTTTATCTTTTTTTTTTTTTAATTTCTCAACTGTTTCCCCCACATATAACTTTTTAATATCATGCATCCCAGAGGCAAATTATGATGGAGACAGACCTATGTTGATGATACTTATATTCATTTATAATATTTATATCTTATATTCATTTATAATATTTATATATGCACTTTACTAATATTAACATAAGTATGGAAGATGATATTCATATTCTATTATAACTATTAAATAGATTTTTATTTATATTGTGATTGAACTTTTACAATCAACTAATAACATTGTGTTGTATTAGACTTTTATTTTTATTATTTTAAATATGCACGTATAATATATCTTATGTGTATATATATAGAGAGAGAGAGAGAGAGAGGGGGAGAGAGAGAGAATGTTATTCATGCCCATTTAGATATATTTTTTAAATATTTATACTCTCCCTCATTAGATTAGTGAGTTAATTTATAACAAATAAAATTTACAAGCACCAATCTAATATTGAATATTGTACAAGTCTCAGATGCAACTAGCTAGAAAGTTCTATGGTGTAATTGGAGATTGATGGCTGCACCTGCAAATAGAGGTCCAGTGGCTGGAAATGAATATAAGGAGTTGTTTTGAAAAGGGTGGCTAATTGTATTTGGGGTTAATTTGGTGCGATATAAAATGTTGAAAAATTTTAAAAATTTTTGAATACTTTTAATAGTAATTCATTTTTTATTTCATTACACGAATTAAGAACTCACAAATTATTTTAAATTATCTCACTTTTTATCACTCCAAACGCTCCCTAATGTCATATAGGTAATATTAAGGTTAGAATTACTGAATTAAAACTTAATGATTTTTTAATCTTAACAAAAAATATAAATACATCTGAATTATTAAATTTTAACTTAGCAATTCTCACCCTCGTATCTTCAAGTTGACATTAAAAGCTATATTAAGCTCCCAAATCCATTGTTTTGTGCTCGTCTTCAAATTTTAATGATTGGAAGTAAGATGTTTTTGCACTTATATTGGTTTGCTGGCACGCAAGAATATTGGCGGCCGCGTTCCCACGTTATATGGAACTTTTTTCAAAATCTTAGTTTGAGTCAACGGAAAATAAATGTAAAAGGGATTTAATTTTTTTATTTGGACTTTGATAAAAAAATTAAAAAATACATAAATTTTAAATAATTAAAATTCTATATATTAATGAATGTCTTTTGTTTTATTATATTCTTTTAATTAATCAATTTAAACAAATATATATTTAAAATTTTATATTATCATTCATTTTCTATTTTCTCAAACGCGCCCTTATTGAATTCTAATGATAAGGCAGGCTACAACTTTGCTTTGTTAGGTCAAAACATTCTTATCCTAGTTGTCCGATCCCCCTTATCACTAAGTGATGTTTGGATGACAAAAAAATACAGAAAATATACAAAAATTTGATATAAAAATAATATGTGACGAAATTTAATTGAAAGAAATATTAAAAAGTTGATAAAATTTTATGAATTTTAGTTAATTTTGAAAAGCCAAACAGTCCATAAATAGAGTTTATCCTTGAAATTATTCAAACGGGGGCAGTAACTCAAAGCACCAAATAGTGGCTCATTGGTGGTGCATGGCTTTGTTGATCAAAAAATTAAATTTTTATTTTTAATTTTATATTATTTTTATTAAAATTTATGATTTTTTTAGTAGTTTTAGATGTGTTATTTGTATTCATAAAAAAAATTATGAAAATAAATCAAAAAATTTATGTACTAGTTAAAAAGTTTTTTTTTTAACTTTTTTAATCCGTAAATAATCCTTTCAATTTTTTATAATTTATTTTATGAATACAAATGATATGCCTAAAAATTATAAATAAGGAAAATTAAATTTACGTACAATAAATTCGTATAAGACAAAACAAGTTAAAAAGCAAAAAAAAAAAAAAATTAGGTTTGCTCACTAACTCATATATCTATATATTTATTTTGCACTCTTAAATTTTAATCTTGACAATCTAAACATATTGATAAATTTTATTCAAAATAATACAAGTGTGCTAGAACCGTTTGATTAAAATTTAACTGTTGAAATTGTTGTTATTACCTAGTTAATATCATAGTAACAAAATTTGGCAAGATTTTTAATTTCTTCTGATATATTCGTGATATTTTGATGAAAATTTAAAAATTTGATCCAATCATGAGAACATAAAAATATGGCAATAATTTTTGAATTTTGCAATAAACTTGTGAAATTGCCCAATCTCCTGCCACTCCAAACTTCTCATATTGCAATTTGCTAGTAGACTAGAAACCTAAATTACTTAATATTAAAAATATATTAGTAATTAATAAGTATAAACTAATAATAAAAAAACTTGATTACGGCATTGAAATCGAGACTATGCCTTAAAACTTTCAACATTACTTGTTAACAATAATATTTTCGATTTGTTTCACTTTAATTAACCCCAAGGGGTTAGATGGGATGGTCTTGGACTGGGACTTAGGGGCTTACCACCCCAAGGTCTCAAGTTCAAGTCTCCTCTCTAGCAAAACTTGGGGCCAGCCTCCCGGGCGCAAAGCGTGGTAAAGGTTGGTAGGACGGGCCTCCTTGGCTGGACGAACCGTATCCAGTTCTTGGGTGTGGGTCCGACTCCATGCCGCTACGCGAGTTCGCGATTTACCGCTATACATGTTGAGGGGCCGGTATATGTAGCACAAACCAAAAGAGATTCACTCTCTAGGGGTTTGGCCTAGGGAGTGAATCCTTTTTTTTGTTTCACTTTAATTAAAAATAACAATATATATAATTATAATTTAGATTTACTTTTTAATTATTAACATTTATGTATACAATATATGATATGTATAATATAATATAGTACGTACATGTACTTTTTTGATATTCAATTGAGTATGTACAAGTCATTAAATAAGTGAACCACTCAAACAAAATATTGACACTACATAATTAATTCGTGACTCTATATTTGTTTGTTAAATTAATTTGTGCCTTTATAACTTTAATTTATTAAATAAATATGTTATATCATTATATACTTTTATAACTACAAATGCCATATTAATATATAATGGTAAATTACGCTTATCTCCGCTAAACATTAAGCATAATTCAAGAACTTTTTCCAACCCTTTGAATCAGATACTTAACTCCCCAAACCCAAATATTTGCCACACTTACCCTCTTCTGTTAATTTTCTCTGTAACGCCATTAGGGTGCCATTGTAAAAAGACCAAAATGACTATCATTAATTTTGAACGGATCTATCTCTCTCTTTCTTCCCTGTTTTTATTTTATTAAAGTTATAACAATTTATTTTATTAAAGTTAAAATAATAATCTATGATTAAAATAATTTATTTTAGTAAAATTAAAATTAATAATAATTACATGTTAGAATATTTAATCTTTTTAAAAATGAAAATAAAAATCCATAGATTAAGATATTTATTTTATTAAAATTAATATGACTATTAAAATAATAATTATTATTATTAAAATGATTTATTCTTAAAATATTTTATTAAATTATATTAATTTTATCAAATATAATAATAATTTATTATTAAATTATGATATTTATTAATATATTTTATTAAAAATAATTATTATTAATTGGAAAACTAATGATTAACACATTTGAAAGTTATAATTTGTAAAAAGAAGATCAAATTTTAGTGAAAAAAATTATATAAAACGAAAAAAGCTACCAAAAAATTACTAATTTTTTAACCAAACAGACCTTAAAATTAACTTTTCTGATCCGTCTGATCTTAATGAGCACATAATAAACAATAACTCAATAAAAATTTTATCACCTAACAAGAAATCTAAGAATGAAACTCATGAATTTCAAAAGTTCATGTAATTCAACCTTATTCATTTAACAAAAACCAAAATACTTACAATATTATAAAACACTGCTCGAAATCCTTATACCCTAACAACTTCAAAAATTAATTGTTATGATCTATAATCCCAAAATTATAAAACACCGCTCAATAATTTTCCTGTCTACCTAAAATTCAAAGCAATCCAAAACAAAAGTACTGAAATTTGAATTTTTTTTTCCAATTCAATAATCTTCCAGCCTACCTAACCAGAACTCTATTGTGAGAAAACCACACCTTTGATTCGTTAAAGACCTCTCTCTTAAACACAGATCTCTTTTGCGTTTCTTATAGCTTCGAATTGTTTGCTCTTGACTCGGGTGAGGCACAACAACATCACCTGATCTTTGGATTAACTTTTCATTACCATTGTACTGGTGGTCAGACGACTGAGAATCTGGCAAGGTGGGGCTAAGAAAATTGGTAAGAGAGAGAGAGAGAATCGGAGGGTTATGACTCGTGAGGACAGTGGGAGATGTTGTATACTTCCTAGCACAGATATGGCAACACAGTAGAGGCGAAGCCACATGCGGCGGCAATGGAGCAGCGCGTAGTGGCGAGGAGCACGAAAAGGCAGTGGTGAGGACCAAGGTGGAGTAGTACGATAGCAATGAGAAGCACGGCGGAGCAGCGTGTGGCAACGACGATGGACAATAGAGCAGTGTGACAGTGGCGAGAAGCATGGCAGAGCAGCGCCCAGCGATGGTGGTGAAGCAGCCGATCCTCTTGAAGGCGATGGAAATGGAGAGAAATTGAGTATATTGGGTCTAGAGATTTCCTCAAATGGTTTGAGTATATTTGGATCTGGGGGTATATTTTGTTTTATGAAAATTAATTTTTGATTCACTTGATTGATTGTTAAGTTTAACAGTCCAAACTAACAAATGGGGTTAAGTGTGACAAAAAATTGAACTTAGAAGAGGTAAGTGTCAAGTTCAAAAGGTTGAAGGAGATAGCTAAATCATACCTAATGTTCTGGGGAGATAAGTGTAACTTACCCTATAAATAATTATACTTATGTACATAGTAAGAATAATTGTTACACCACTTTTTAATTTTACATAAAATAGTTATCTATATTTGCACATGTATATAACAAACATAGATATAAAAAATTGCATGTTATTTTTTTGGCCCATTATTTTTACATATAATTTAATGAATAATTTTTTATTTATGTAATTACAGTAACAAATATAATAAAGAATAATTATTACCTCATAAAAATATTATGGCTATAGTAAAATTAATGATATATATTTTGCCAATTTATTTTTGAATTATTCTCGATTTTTTAACAAATTTAGGTGTCGTATCAAAATTTTTATATTTTTTCTAAGCTATACCAAATTATGAATTTTTCATCATGCGAAATAATTTTCAAATGCCAATTTTGTTACTATGAGGGTGTTTGGTTGGCAAAAAATTGGACAAAAAATACAATAAAGTAGAAAGATGTGACATAAAGGTGAAATGTAAAAATTTTTGATTGAAAAAAATATAAAAAAATAGTTAAAATTGGTGAGTTTTGGTAGTTTTTAGTAATGTCAAACAAGACCTATGATTAATATTAGAGCGAGTGTTTGCTTCCCTCCAAAAACACACACACACACGGGGGCGGTCGTATACAACCTCTGCAACTAATTTTTGCAAGTGTTACTAAAGAAAGTTAATTTTAGTGAGTGTTAAAAAAATTAAGAGAGAGAGAGAGAGGATCATATACAATCTTGTGTAGCTAATTTTACCAAGTATTAATAGAAAAGTTAATTTTAGTAAGCGTCAAAAGAAAATTAAAAAATTTCGTAGGGGTTAATAGAAAAAAAATACTAACTTTAAATAACTAGTTTTTAATTTTTTAATGAATGTGAATAATACAATTAAAAATTATTAAATAAAAAAGAAAATTAAATTTTCATAAAAATATATAAAATGAAAATAAATTAAAAAGTAAAAAAATAATACTTTTGGTTCTTAAATCAACTCATATATATATATATACACACACACTAATAATAACCCGTGATTACGGTACTCTAAACAAAATTAGTATTAAATTTCTTATATAGTTGAAATTTTGAACAAAAAGTTCAAATAAAAAAAATTATGATAATTCATAAGTTTTAATTTTTTTTCAAAACTTTAAGCACTAACAGTTACTACATGTATTTTGGTCTCTCTTTCTAATTAATTTTTGATAAACACCATAAAAGAAAATATAAATTATAATACTTTAATTTGAAATGTTCAACTTCCTATAAATTTTAATTGAGCAGAATTTAAGTTGACAGTTTTGATTTACATATGATCTCTACTCTTAAAATATGATAAAATTTAAAATATTCAATTTCTTTTGTGAGATAGATAATAGTAAAATTTATTAAAACAAGAATTAAATAGAAAGTTAAAAATATAAAAATAATATCAATCAAATGAAAGAATCATTAATTTTTAACCGTTAGAATTTTATGTGTAAAAAATAGCATTTTCAAAAAAATATCTTACTTTATTATATAAATACATGCACATATCTGGTACCGAAAGATGCCTCGGGGGGATACTGGTGGCGATGACTGTTGAATGTTTGCGGAATTGACAGCGAGAGAGATGTTAATTAGAGGGGGTGTTTGGTTAATAAAAAATTAATTAAAGGTATAATAAAAATAAAAAAATATAATATAAAAGTAATATGTAAAAAAATTTAATAAAAAAATAAAAAATTAATTAAAATTAATAAATTTTAATAAATATTAATGTCTCGCCCGGAGTCAAATGAGGGGCGTTAAAGTTAAGTAGGGGCCACAATCTTTTTTTTTTTTTTTTTGAAAAGGTGTAGGGGCCACAATCTTGTTTGGCCAATTTTTGCAAAGTGTACGTATCTAGTTAGATCTTGTTTGATTAGGACAGCACAAAGAATTGAGAGAGGGAGAGAGAAGATGTCTATCAGTGAATGATTTCCTCAAAGATTTGGGCTGTACTAGATTCTTCCGATTAGTGCTGAATGGCAGAATCCAAAGAGCCCAACACATTGTGAAAACTGTGTTGTTTTTCTGATACAATTCTCTCCAGATAAGGTGGCGCTGAAATGATTCTTCCACAATTGTCCCGCCACAAAGAGGGACCTTTGATTCCTATGTTTCCGCAGTCCACTCACTGTCAAAATCACCTTGACAAGTCTCTCCATGGCACCTCTTTTTGAGAGATCACATGGGTATTTAATTTATTAAAATTAATTAAAATTTTATTAATTTTTTATTTTTTTATTTTTTTCAATTAAATTACGTCGCATATTATTTCTATATTAAATTTTTATAACTTGTTATATTTTTTATCATTTAAACACCACCCACAACATAACATTGCATTTTGCCAAAAGTATATAATGGTGTGGTAACGTCTCGTTTGAATAAAAATTAAAAAATAAAAAAATTAACTCTTTTGTTATCTTTTTAATCAAATTGATATGAAATTTTTAATTTTTTTATATAAATACAATTAACACGTTTAAAAATATTAATTTTTTAAAAAAATATTTAAGACAACAAAAAAAAAAAAGCAACAAAAGAGTCAAAAACCAATTTTTTTGTTCCACATCCAAACCAAGTGTAAGCGAATCTCAATAGCAGCTCAGCTAATAACATCTAATTTGACACATTTTTTTATAGTTGGTATACCAACTATAAACTTTTATAGATTAAATTCGTTTACCCGATTAAAATTTTGAAATTGCAGAGTCTCAATTAATTTTTGATATTTTAAAATTGATTGATATTGCCAATATTTTTTAATACAAATCAGTATAGGTAACAAATAAAATAGGGTTAAGGGTAGGTGTGGTGCACAGGTGCATCCCGTGCACTACGGACCATTGGATCAAACTCAAGTTACTGTGCTAAGTTTGATCTAACGGTCTGTGGTGCATCGAATGCACTGATGCACCAAACCTACCCTGGTCCCATATAATAAGGTATTCATATTGGCACATTTTTTGAATTGATACAATGCATACCGACGGGTATGATACCATTCATAACTATGATGGTGGGAAACAAATGATGAGGTGCATATTGTGCAGCTGTGGTGCGTATTGTTGTGTACCGCGTGCTCAGTTTCCATGGGGTGTTTTTACCTACGCACTTGAGCAACACTTCACTTGTTTCATATTATATATATATATATATATACACACTCTAATAATAACTACAACATTTTGAATAAAATTAATATTAAATTTTTTTTATATAATTGAAATTTTAAATAAAAAGTTTAAATTGAAAAAATTATAATAATTTATGTTTTTTAATTTTTTGTTTCAAAATTTTAAACTCTAGCAGTATATGTATTTGGTATTTCTTTCTCTAATTAATTTTATAAGTACCATAAAAGAAAATACAAATTATAGGGTTCAAGGGTGTTGCAGTAAAAAAATAAACGACTAAGATTTCTTTACGCTTCAATGACATGTGATCTTTGACATTCTTCATTAATTATGCTCAATCAGATTTTTTAAACTTTTGTTTTTATTTTGAAAATAAATTTAATTAAAATAAATTATAACCATTGGATTAAATACAAATAAATCTCGGTCGTTTATTTTTCATTGCAGACCCCTTGAACCCAAATTATAGTACTTTAATTTAAAATGCTCAACTTCTTAGAAATCATAATTGGGTAGAATTTAAGTTGGTAATTTTAATTTGTATATAATCTCCACCCTTGAAATATAGTGAAATTTAAAACTTTTAAATTATTTTTTGATATAAATGGTAGTGAGGTTCATTAAGATAAGAATTGAGCGAAAAATTAAAAATAAAAAATAATTTTAATTATTAAATAAAGAAAAAAATAATTTTTAACCGTTGAATCTTGATTCGTGGAAAAAATATTTTTAAAAACTCTGTTGTTACGTAGATGGGGGTGGACGTGGAGACAATCCAACTCCAACCAAGTTCTTAATTCTTCAAGGTCATCTCTAACAGACATCGTGTTTGGGTCGGATTCTTTCTTTAGAAGGTGAGCTCAAGTTTGGCTTGTACTCGTTTCACATTATTCACAAATTCCACTAGGATCGAGTTCAAGTTCACTTTGATTTGTGTAGATATAAAATATTATCTTTTAGAGATATACTATTTTTATTAAAAATATTGCAAGTCTTGTATATATATTTAGATAATATCTCTAAATATAGATTTATTGTAAATAAGTTTACATTAATTGCGCTCAAATTTATTTGAATTCACTTATTTGTTAAAATGATAACGTAATTTTTTTTTAATTCGAACTTAATTTATTTACCAAATTAATCAGTAGATATAAATGAACTAACAATAAATAACACATACTTACAGCACTTTGAACAAAATTAGTATTAAGTTTTTTATATAGTTAGAGTTTTGGATAAAAAGTTAAAAAAAAAAAATATGGTGATACATGGGTTTTAATTTTTTTTCAAAACTTTAGGCCGTAATAATTATTACATGTGTTTTGGTCTCTCTTTCCTATTAATTTTTGATAGGCACCATAAAAAAACACACAAGGTATGGGACTTCAATTTGGAAAGTTTAACTTTCTAAAAATCATAATTGGATAGAATTTAAATTGACAGTTTTGATGTAGATGGTTGTAGGGTTCACTAAAATAAAAATTAAGTAAGAAATTGAAAATATAAAAACGATTTTAATTGTTAAATAAAAGAAAAAATAATTTTTAACTGTTGAATCTTAATTTGTGGGGGAAATATTTAAAAAAAAAACCATCATATAAATATTAGGTTGGATCCAAGATTTTTGCTAAGGTCACCGAACACCTAAGAAGAGGATAAAGAGTTACATCGGAATTAAGAGTATGAGACAAATAATGTTACTTTTAAAGAGAGAGAAAACTATCTTTATCCATTAAACCAAAAATTATTATAGTTTTTACAATGATTTAACAGTACTTAAGGTTTATTAGGGATGTCCCTCTTTACAAAAAAATATAAATAATTATTTTTCAATTTTATTGTGTATAAAATTTATTATGTTATATATTAAAATTAGTGATATTATATACAAAAAAAATCTAGTGTAGTGGGATAATACACTTTATTATACAAAAAATACTTTATTTTTTATAAATTTCTTTTATCTTAAAAAAAAATTGCATAACCTTAAAATACTTGAATTTTGAATTAACTTAATTTTTAATAAAATTAAATTGGTAAGGACATTTTAGTAATTTAATGTCAAAAATCAAGAAAGCGACTTGTCTCCCTTACCTCTTCGTGGCTCTCTTCTTGGCTCTGCCATTGTATAAATATATATATATATAGAGAGAGAGAGAGAGGAAGAGAGAGAGAGAGAGAGAGAGAGGTGCTTGGTAAACAAAAATACATGAAATATTTTCTAAGCCTCCATTTGGCACTGCTCTTGATTCCTTAAATGACTGTTTAAGCTTTCTGTCTTCATTTCCCTAATAGGGGTCTAAAGTAACGTAAATGAGATTGATTATCTAGACGCAGGCGGCAGTGTTTTCTCCCCTTCGTTCACTTGAAGTGCGCGCGCGCGTTCCATAATTTTCTAGATGTAACTATAATATATAAATTAATAAATCAAATCAAACTAAATTAAATCAAATCAAGCATTTTTTTATTAGGTAAGGTTGGTTATATAAATTTAACAACACCAATCAAATCTATTTAGGGTCATATCTTCCGTTAGATCCAGGTAGGTAAGGTCATGTTTAATAGTTTCTTTCCAACTTCTCTTGGGTTTTACTCTTCCTCTCTTACGCTTGGCAATCTTCATACTTTCACACCTTTTAACAGGTGCCTCCATTGGACGCCTTCTAACATAGTCAAACCATCTTAATCAATTTTCTCTCATTTTATTTTTAATCGAGAGAAAATCGATTAAGATGATTCGGCCATGTTAGAAGGCGCCGAACATGTTAGGCGGCCATGTTATAATCCATAAATCAATCTGCTGTTAAATCTCTTCAAATAAAAATCGACCATTAATCTGAAATATATTTATCAAATTACTGGGCTAATTTGTTATACAGGTAGTGTTTGGAGTGATAAAAAACAAAAAAATATGTGTTTGGATAACTTTTAACGTTTGGTATTTTTAACTCAAATCATGTTTTGTTTTGGATATGAAAATGTCATTTTGGAAAACTTTTTAATTTTTAGCGTTAGAATGGTGGATTTTAAATTCGTGAGAATAGATTTTTAGGTCTATTCTCAGGGATTTGTGTAATTTTTTTAACTTTTAAATCAGTACGTTGGAGTGAGAATCCATGAGAACGCATTTTTAAGTTCGTTTCCACATATTTAGTCCAAACTTTTTAAAAATTGTTAAAAGGTTTTTAGAATTTATAAAAAAGTTATTAGAATTTGTAAAAAATATATTGAAATTTTTAAAAATTTGTTAAAATATATAAATATATATAAAGATTTTATGAATTACGGGATAGGCAAAATGTTTCAAAAAGTTTTAAAAATTTTCAGAAATTTCAAAAATAAACCAAACGCACTGTGCCCTCCAATTTTTTTGTTCTTTAAATTTCTTTTCAGTAACATGTTCGGCAAATATTGACAATGGAGATACGCGCACGTGGGAGGTTGAAAGCAAGTAATCTAATTGATGGAAGACAATTCAAGTCAAAGACCGAAGATTTAATTGGGCCAAGTTGACCTTAGATTGTGTGGCGGGAAAAAGTTCAGCGTCAACAGCAGACCCAAATATCAACAATGATCTTGATCCACAAACCACCATTATCAAATTCGGTGGTAAGAGCACTTGCAATTTCCTTACCAACTCTCGACTCGGCTCTGTTTGGTTAAAAAAGAAATGTTTTTAGCATTTTTAAAATTTTTTTCATCTTATTTGATTTTTATTAAAATTTATTTTTTTTAAATTGTAACTTTTAGGCATCTCAATCGCTTTTTAAAAATGAAATAAAATAAATTCACGCACGTTTACGTAAAAACTATTCATTTGAGGTAAAAAATAATGAAAAAATTATTTTTTTAATATTTTTATCTTTTACCCAAATAGATTGAATTTTTTGATTTTTTTTTTTTTATGAATGCAATTAACGCATTTAAAATAATTGGACCTAAAAAACTAAATTTTGATTAAAAAAAAGTCATGTAAAATGAAAAAAAATTACCGAAAAAAAGAATTTTTTTTTTTTTTTTTGGTAATCAAACACAACCTCAATCCTCTGTACTAGCAAGCCAAACAAGGTCATATCAAACTATTTGAATGTCAAAGTTAACAAAAGATTTTGGACCTAAAATATTTTCTTATATTTTTAAAATTTTTCATCTATTAATACTTTAGATTTGAAAAGTACTTAAGAATTTTGGATCTGAAAATTTTTTATTAAATGCAAACAACGCACTTAAAAATTATGAAAAATAAAAATAAAATAAAATTTTTATGAACAAATTATATAAAACAAAGAAAATAAAAAGTCAAAATAGAAATCACCCGTTTACTTATTACTAATCTAAACCTAATCAATTTAGTCATAATGAAACATTCACACAATTGTCCAAGTGGGAGAAGTTATTCGTGTTATAGGTGAGAACATTTCAAATAATAGTTAGTGATGAGTAAATTCTATCTAAAAGTACTTGAAATAAAATTGAAATATTTAAAATTTTTAATATAATATAAAATATTTTAAAATTTTTATTAAAAAATAATTTTTTTAATTGTTTGAGACATAAAATTACTTATTAAATCTTAGTATAGCTTTTTAACACAATAATTTGAGACAACTATTATATAATTAATTTAGAATTAAGAGTCATTAAGGGAACGTCTGGAGGCATAATTTTTAGTAATTTTTGGTATTTTTTATCAAATGTTACTAGTTACAATTTTTTATATGTTTGGTGAAATAAGTAATAATTTTTAGTAACTTTTTACAACTTTTGGATGTTTGATAAAATTTTTAATAATTTTTGGTAATTTTTAGTAACTTTTGATAATTTTTGAGTTAAGAAGTTACTGTAACTGAGTAAAAAAGTGATAAAAATTAATAATTTACCAAACACTTAAGAATCAAAAGTTAATAATCTTTTTACTAAAAATGTTGCCTCCAAATACACCATAAATATAATTTTTTATTTGTCCAAGTCACTTTTAGAATGAAACATGAGGGAGAATATCTTATTATTGGTGAAAATAAAAGGAAATAAATTCCATTCAAATTAATTTTTTTAATAAATATAGTATAGTTATGTATTATTTTTATAAATTAAAATGAGTTCTAAAACTGTTTGAAATTAAGATAAATATTAAAATTAAGGATAGGATAATTTAAGATAACTAAATATATATTCATATTTATTTTTTAAATTCAGTGTCTTCTTATTGAATAGAGTATTAGGCGATTGTTTAAATTATCTAGTACTTAAATCGATACGTAATAAAAATAATATGCAAAAAGATGTTATTAGAATGAGATAGAACTCTTTTGAACACATTATTTCAACTTAATAAGCACACAAAGGTACATTTTAATTTAAGGATGGTAATTTTAACCACAACTACAACATATAATACAATATCATCAATGCAAATACAAAGCTACAACTAACAACGGATAGAACATACGAACATGACTCGGTACAAAAACTTTGAATTGAAATTCACACGATTAGATCTAATTTTGAACAAAATTATTTATTTAGCACAATCATTGATTTAAACATTTGAATACAAACAAAATTGACACGAATTATGAATTCGGATATGACAGGATTCAATTGTCATCCCCACTTTAATTATTATTTTAGTTATTTTTTTCTAACAGAATAGCATTCTTTTTCTTAGTATTGTTTGCCAATTTTTTTTTTTTTTTTGGGTAAGTTTGTTTGCTAATGTTGCAAGTACTTATATTGGCTAGTTTTATTATATTATAAAAATAAAAGTTGATGTGCTCTCTCTCTCTCTCTCTATATTATATATATATGTATACACATATATTTAAACTTGAAATGTTGAATCTATTTGCTCTCCATAAATAATTTATTACACTCCACTTTACTGTTAAAATTATAAAACTAATCCTTTTAATTAATTATTTTTATGTATCATTTAAAATGACATAATCACCCATCATAAATAAATCTCTAGAAATTTAGATAGTTTGGTACAAGGGAATTGAAAAAAAATATTTTAAAGATTAAAATAAATCTTATTTATAATTATATTTTTAACAAGCATATTAAAATAATTTTTATTTTATTTTATTTTATTTTCTAACTTAAAAGGCAAATAACAAAATTAATTTCTTTCATTTATTTTTTTTTACAAATTTTTGCCATCGCTCCCAAGTCATTTAGTCGGAGCCTATACTTTTCAAAAAAAATATTAAAATAAGTAAGTTAATATATCAAAAAAATTGAACTTTAAGCAAAAAAATTATCAAACAAATCATAAGTGTCATTATTCTAAAATTTTAATTTTTTATAATAGGAAATAATTTTAAAAAATTAGAATTAGAAATGCTTATTATAGTAAATTTACTTAATTACATAATATAAATAAATTTTTTTTTTAAATTAAGATACAGTTGCTCACTTGTCAAAAAAATCTAAAAAGAAAAAAATATTTTTGATCAGTTATCTTCTCAATATTTTGTGTTAAAAGATATTATCTATTATAAAAGAAGGGTTCTTATGGTATTATAATTATATTTTAGATTATAATTTTGTATGGAGGTATTTGTGGTATTATAATTATGTATAACATGTGATAAAAAAGAAGAAGGGTCATTGCATAATTTCAATTAATAAAAAAAAAAAGAAAGTGAAGTGTAAAAAAGAATAAGTGGAGTACAAAAGCTTGAAAATGCGCATTTGTAAGTTCTGTTATTAACCAGTTACTAATCCTTAAATATTTTTCTTGGTCAAAGAAACACGAAGGAGGCCTTAGGTTGGCCTACTTGTAACACCTTGTAATCTAATTAATATTAATTTTCATTTAATTAAATAATTTTCTGATTTAATTGTGAATTTTTATTTATTTATTTTATTTGAATTTGGTTAAATTTGATTGGATTCATGGCTTGTGCTGTCTTTCGGCTTGGAGGCCACTTGAAAATTTTTTTTGAACCCAAACCGGCCATTTCGTTTGCTTAAGCCCATTTGCTTATTTTAATTTATGAACCCATATAGTGACCCGGTTCAAATGTTGTGTCTAAGCCAAATCTAAGTCCATTGACCCAATTGATATGAATATCCGACCCAATTTGAGCATTCCATCCTTGATTGCTAGCCTTCCTCCACTTGGTCTCTTGGACAGTCGTCACACGTAGGAGGGTGTGAATCGTAGAATGAAAAACACAAGGCTTGGTTACGGTGATACCGTAAATAATTGGAACAAATGCTTCCAAACTTTGGAATCCAAAGCAAGCCTTAGGATGCGTTTGGAATTTTTTGACAGAAGTTATTAAGTGTAATTTTTTATGTGTTTAGTAAAATAAATAGAAATTTGTAGTAATTTTTAGTAATTTAGTAAAAATTTTGATAATTTTTAAAAAATTTTAAGTGGCACTTGATCTACATTTCTATTTTTTGTTTAATGTTTCTATTGTCTGTTTTGATATTCATGCTTTAAGAATATTGAAAACGTATTTATTTTAATATTTTTTGTATTTCATGTTTTGAGATTATTCTTATTTTGGGTAAAAAATGCTCAAAATAATTTTTGATCATTTTATGTTTTATATATAAAATTATTTTCTATTTTTTGAAATAAATTTTAAAAATACAAGTGATTAAACGAGTTTGGTCTGTTTTTCTTATTTTCAAAAATATATAATGAAAAATGAACCCAAAAAAGATATATTAAGTCGCACCTTAATAATTTTTGGTTGTTTGGTAAAAAGTTAGATAAATTTTAAAAAATTTTTAAGTACTTTTAGAAACGTTTGTTTGTTTGGTAAAAAATTAAAATTTTCAAAAATTTTCAATACCTTTTGAAGGGTTGCCAAATGGGGAAAAAAGAGGAAAATTGTTAAAAATTTCCCTTTTTTCGCCTTCCAAACGCAGCCTCGGCGACAAATCCGAAAGAGTTTCAAAGTCTGTTATTGCTATGACCATGTTAAGGTCAAAATTAAACTGGAAGATCACCCGGAGCACTCCCCTTATCTGTTAATGCTAAATTTTAAATTCATCATGTTTCTTTTGTTTTCAAACAGCTATATATAGTTTATCATAAACGCGCTTTCATCTAGAATGAATTATTATTACCGTGTTTAGAGTTTCAAAAAAATAAAAAAAAAATTAAAAGTCCGTATTAAAATATGTAAAAAAATAATAAGTTGTAAATTTTAATTGAAAAAAGTTAAAAATTCTTAAAGTTTTTAGAGTCTTTTGAAAAAAATTTAGAACTCCAAATGGAGTTTATATGAATGATTTGGTCCTTAGATAGGGTGTTTGGACATAAAAAATATCAAAAAATATTTTTTATCAATTTTCTTCGATCTTTTTTAATCAAATTTCATCATGTGTCACTTTTATACTAATTTTAAATTTTTTTTTTTTTTTACAAACCAAATATGACTTACCAATATATATGTTAACCCATTTATAAGCTTACATGCTATTTAACATATTTATATATTATTCTAGATTATCCAGTTACATATTCAACTTAACTTCCATTTAAAATATTAAATATATATTGTTTCTTATAAATGTTAGTAGTATATATACACATCTAGCACCGTGACTAAATTGGGGATACTTTGGGTCGAGACCTCTCCTTCCGGTTTACCCATCGGTTACGCAGACTGTTAAAGTCTGTAATAAATCGATGCGGGTTCTAAGTTATCAATATATATATATATATATATATATACACGCATCTAACTTTTTATAGATTAACTTAGCAAGGTTAATTGTGTATAAATGAGTTGGAAAGTTTGTTTAATTGGGATGATATTTTTATCACTTGGAAATTTGTAATTTTGGAAATACAAACACATGCACTGACTTTGCGTGATTTATGAGGTTTGTTGTTATTATTTTGCCATTGCTCGAGTTATAGAAATTGAATAACATTGAATGTATTGCAAGAAATTGATTTTGGGATAATGGGTATAATGTCTATACTAAGTGTGCATGAAAATGGGAACTTATGGTGGTGTTTGGGGGTGGCGATTCTATTTTTGTCCTAACTTTTTGAATTATTGTAAAAACTCAAGCGAGTTAAGACCCATGTTAATTTTTATAAACCAACATTTGAAATATTGCTTACTATATTCCATGAGTTTTAGACAAATTATTAGTGTTAGAAATTAACAGAAATAGTTATTTGGTAAAAGAGTCACTATGTTCGTAACAAAAAAAAAAAAAAAAAGTATTAATTGAAAACTCAAATCAAGTCCAAATATCATGAAATTTTATAGAGACATCCAAAGCATCATACCCAAGACAAAGACAATGCTAGAGTAGCCAAAATTAGAATTTAAAGGTCATTTCAACTTAATTGTTGAAAGTGGATTTATTGACATATGAAAAATACAATATAGATCAAGCCACTCATTTCGAATCAGAGCATCATGGGAATTTATAAATCAATTACAATGTCCAGGGAAACTTGACAAATGGGTCGGATCGATCAACTTACCCTAACAGAGATGATATGAGATCATAGACCCAAAATAACGCTTAAAGGCAAAGTTAAAGTAACTTGAGTTTCATTTATTATTGGGACCCTATATCAGCTCCGAATGGCTTGAAACTCCATAGATAAGTTAAGGACCCATTTATTTAGGTAGTAATCTAGTTAGAACAATTGATATCAATTTTTAAGATTAACCTTAAAAAGCGTACCTGAAATTTTTATACTGACAAAGTTACTAACAAAAAATCCCAGTAGCCAATCGAATGTAATCATCAAATTTTTCGTGCCTAAAAATGATAACTCAAGTAATTCTGTGTATATATCTCTAAAGGTTAATTAAACAAATCAAAGGGACTCATCACCATCTAAATTCAACTCTTCACAATGATTTTCAAATGGTTATAATTAGCTCATAAAAGTCAAAATTTAACCTAATTTTAGTCAAGTCAATCCTGAGAAACCCAATTTCATTCTAACATGTCTGGGGTACCCCCAACATCCTAGAAAATTTTCGATAATATTAATTTATGGATTGAGACAACTCGAATCAACTTAAACTCTGATAAAGTCTGACCCAAGCACCCCGGCCTAGGCCAAATTACTAGAATTGCCTATGCTATAGGAAACCCTGCAAATAGGGACAGATCTAGAATTTGGAGTTCACCAAGACTGAATAAAGGGTTTAAAGACAGCATAGTTAGACTACAAAAATTTATGATGGGCTAAATTTGAAAAAAAAAAAAAAAAAACGAAAACTATAAGCCCCAGAAGCCTAAAAGTCAGTTTGCTATTACTTGCAGAACAAAAAAAAAAAATAAATAAATAAAGACTATTAAAAATTAAAAATTGAAACATTTTTAAACGAAATTTCAGCTTCCTTTGATTATTATTATGGTTGCGTTTGGAGCGTCGAAAATTAATGAAAAGTAACGAAAAATATGATTTGGGTAACCTTTTGGTGTTTAGCGTGTGGCTACCAAATCACGTTTTTTGGAGAGGAACAATGTCCAAACCGTTCCAACGGTTTCAAACCCATTTCAACTTTTGCAACTTTGCAGAGCCATGCTAACTCGAAATGCTACCTTTTCACACCCCTTATCTATTTGCTGCAGTGGCCCTCTTTGCTTGCAAGATTCTTAAGGATTTCTTTTAGTCAATCAAAGGTAGCAACCAAGAAGAAATGAGAAAAATCTCTCCCTATTGGCTATGAAGCTCCACTAAGAGAGGCCAAGACGATCTGCGACCCTTGAGAGACGATACTTTCTCTGCATCGGAGACATCCACTTAGTCGTTCCTTCTTATTCTGCACAAACTAGGAGGTATTTTTTCCCATCTCCTTCCATTTACATCTTCGATTTTCGTTTTCCCTCATTCAAAGCTTCTTGAATGATGATGGATTGACAGGTTGGAGATTTCTCTCTCTCTCTTTTGAAACTAAGCGTGAATGGGTTGAGAATGGCTTTTTTTTGGCCTTTTTACAAGTTTATTTGGAGCCCATGCGTTGGTTTCATGAAATCAGTACATTGGTTGTTTATCGTTCGTGGATTTACCTAAGAATGAATTGTGATCCCCAAATTTCTGAACAACCATTCGGACAATTGTCATTGGAGTCGTTTGGACACTTTCTGGCAATGAGAAAACCGTTAGAACAATTTACTAGGACTCGTTAGGACAATTTCATAATTTGTGGTTTCCTACTATAAAGCTCCCGCTACCTACTTTGCATTGGATTTATATTGCATTTATTCATTGTTTAATTACCGACTTGTTATATATTATTTTATTACGATTTGTTATGAATTCAGAGTAATTTGTTAAATGTGTTGCTTGCATTTACATCATTTTGCTATCCCCAAAACTGCAATTTCAAATCTTATTAACCAAACCAAAAAGAGAAAATCTTTAAGAAATAGAGAATCAATCATATATGTGCTTCCACACGTTGCATGGTTCTCAAAGTAGAAAGCAAATTGTCAACTTGTGTGTCGCTTAATTTTTTTTGTTTCCAATTCTGAATTCAGAGTAATATGAGAACATGAACTTTGGCTTTTCCAATTTAAACCATATTTCCTCAACATGTACAACATTATATGAGACACACTTAGTTGTTAACATGTCTATTTTTTCTTCGTTTTTATTAGTTTTGTTATAAACCTGCCGAACTCCCCATTCCCACCTTTAGATGAATTTCAAAATAGTGATAACAATATTGCCATGGGATCCTGAAGGCAAAAGCACAGCAAGAGAAGTAAGGCCAAATGGGATTTTCACCTAGCAAGAGTCCTACAAACCATTATAATATCCCTTACAATCAACGGATATGGGAGGGGCAATAGTCTATCCCCAACTAGTTACAATTAGCTTTTAACGGATTTCAACCGTATAATGGAGCAAGCCCTTACTATAGCCCAAATAAAAAGTAGGATTGTACAATTGGGTAACTATTGGAGAACATAGATGGATTTGAAAAATCCCCCACTCAAGTGTAACCAGAATGGGATGGAATTATGAGACAAATATTTGGGATGCACCTAACTGGTGGTGGGTCTCGCAGCAACAGGTGTGTTACAGTAATGAATTTATCTCCTTATTGATTGTTACTTCAATTTTATTTTGTTAATGAGCTATCTTATATTGTGCATATCACTTAGGGTATTTTCTTTTACTAATGTTCATTCAGAGTAACCCCCAAGTCATGAAATTCAAAGACTGGGGCTTAGATCACGCGGATTTCATAGATAAGGTTTTTGGAGTTATTACTATAGCAGGAGAGTGGCATTGGACTCTATCTGCCAGACCCACCACACCTGAGGTTGGCCAAGGTTCAGCAATGCCAAGCCAAGTAGAGTTTATCACCTCAAGCAACACCCCTCTAATGGCCGAGCTAAACATCTAGGCAGAAGGGCCAACCGGGACAGGTTTAGGAGGGATTAGGAGGCAAAAGGACGAGTATGACGATATGGACGATGGGTATAACAATTTGAGACATCGCCAAAGCTACGCAGCATGGATGAGCGAATCCATTATTGACATAGCAAAGGCTATGTAGGGCAGGAACAATGATGTTCGACTTGTTTAGGGTTCTTGTAAGAATTCAACGTAAGATTATGTTGCCAAATTGCTGGCCATGGAATCACTTGACAGCCATTCTGGCCTGTGTCTATTTGCTATTGACTTATTTTTCACGGCAATCAATCGAGAGGTATTCATGTCGCAGTCCGATGATCATCATAAGATGCGGTGGTTATTGCACCAACGATGTAAGCATAAACGAATGTAGGGCCCTCCTTCCAGTTTCCCCCATTACCCTTACTTCCTTCCACTCAGCCTAGACAATGCATTCTGGGGTTTCTTCCTCCCTTAGTAGTTTCACATCTGATTTTCTCTATTGTTGTGTTTTTTACCATTTATATTGCTGGGCCTGCTTATTTTATTTATTTCAACTTATTTGTTGCTGTATGGATATTTTATCATGGTTTGTACACTTCATATTGATGAAACTTCTAATTTCAATTATTGTTTGCATCTCATATCAGCCCCTTTCTACCATAATTCATTACTCTCACAACATTGCACATTAGATGTTAGTCATTCGTATTATAGTTTTCCAATTTTGTATATATGTGAATAGATATATATTATTGTTCACTAATCCTATTTATAGCTTTTGTAACATGTCCCGCCTAGAAAGAAGTCCAGATTATATGGTAAATGGTGGGGATGATAACTCGGCAAGTTTCAAGGCCATTATGGATGAGTAGTGTAGGATGAGGTATTTACTGACGCCTGTGTGGCATCTACGGCTGCCCTGTCCTATTAGTATTACTCGTCTATTCTATGCAAGCAACTTTATCACATGTCCGTCTTACCCGATCAACTGTGGGTCCATGAACCTCTAGAGGGCCACCCACCGTGTCTGTATGAGCTATACTACGTAAATAAATATGTTTTCATGACATTGTGCGAGGTACTTACAATGAAGTATAGGCTCATTCAACGGTCTAATGTTCTTTTACCTATTGAGGAAAGTGTTACTATTTTTTAGAGACATTGGCGAACAACATGTCAAACTGTCAACTCCAAGAGCAATTCCAATACTCTGGTGAGGCTATATCTTATCACTTTTGCATAATGTTAATAGCCATCAAACGTGCCAGTGTGGTGGCTCTTTTAGGAATTCCACATCAGTTTCTCACAAAAAAGAAAGGTCTTGTGAGATTATAAATAAAGGCCCCATCTCCTTTAGTTAAGTGCACCAGTCAAAGTCAAAGATTTGTACAGTAAATTTTGACTCTAGTTAAATTTCTTTTTTATGAAGTGAGAGTTAAAGTTTGATTAGAGCAATTCTTTGTGGGTGTAATGGGGTTTCGGCTGTGAGAGGAAGAATTGTGTGATTGTAAGAAATTTTCACATAGTGAATTTTTTTTTTCTGAGTTCTCGTGTTTTTTCTTCAGTTTAGGAATTTTTCCATGTAAATGCTTGTGTTATTTATTTCTCCGTTCTTCTTGATATTTTACCAAAGGTAGATCCTAAGGGATGAATTTAAGAGGCCTAAATTCCTAACAAGTGGCATCAGAGCTCAAGTTCTTTGGTGCCATGAAGCTTTGGTGTGGTAGCGTGGACACGTACAAGTCTAAGCAAGTTTTGTCTAGGAGATTGGGTTTTAAGTAGGACCAATGTGACCCTTCCAATCTTTCTTGAAAACTTATTTAGTGAGTATTGTTCATTTCATGGTAAATTCATCAAACTAGAAGTGCGAAAAAAAAATGTTAGGAAGTGAGATCTTAAACCCTGTCAAATTTCAGGTGGAGAAATTCGATGGAAGAATCAATTTTAGTTTATGGCAAGTGGAAATTAAGGATACTTTGATTCAATTGGGATTACACAAGGTGTTGAAAGGCAAGCCAACCCTTGATATCAGCAGTGCTACTAGCGGTACTAACGGAAAGGATAGTACAGCAAGCAAATCTTGTATGAGCAATGAAGACTGGGAAGATCTGGATTTGAGAGCGACAAGTACGATACGACTGTGCTTGGCCAAAAGCGTGCTTACAAATGTGTATAGAATATTTACGATAAAGAAACTTTGGGAAAAGCTCAAGGAGTTATATCAGACAAAGGGCGTCTTAAATCGGGTGTACCTAAAGGAGCAATTTCATATACAACCGATGAAGGAAGATATGACCATTTCAAAGCATCCAAGTGTTTTCAATGGGATTGTCTCTAAACTAGAGGCCATTAGAGTTAAGATACATGATGAGGATCAAGCTTTGAGACTTATTTGGTCTCTTCCACATTCCTATGAGCACATGAAACCTATCTTGATTCATAGGAATGAGAAGATAATTCTGTAAGAAGTTACAGATAAACTATTTTCTAAAGAGAAAAAATTGGGTGGTGGAAGTAATAATCCTTTTGAAGACTCAGCTATGGTGGTAACTAGAACTAAGAAGAAGAATTTCATAAAGAAAAATGTAGGCTGCTGGTTGTGTGGACAATCAGGGCAAGTCAAGAAAAATTGTCTGATAAGTGGAACGGGATCGACAAGTGGCTCCAGGTCAGTAAATGGAGAGACTAACAATGCCGTTAATATTGTGAGTTTCTCTATGGAAGATGATATTCTCTAAAAAGGACATGTACATCCTCATGGCATGCGTTAATCCCCAAAGTTGCCATGATAGAGGATGTGTTGCTGGTAGCGGGTCCATAAGCTTGCATACAGGCATCGGTTTGGCATTAATGCAAGGAATGTGGTGGAAATTTATGTCGATGGCTGATAAACTTCCAAGAAAGCCAAATATGAGAGTTGCACCATAATTTTTTAGCAAGGTTTTCAACATGTGCTAAAGTGAAATGCTTGAAATTGATTTATTCTAAATGTGTATGATGCTCTTAGAGCATGACAATTCTCTACGACAAAGAGTTATGTTTTCAGAATCTCTTAGAGGTGAAGGTTGGATGTGGGACCAAGTAAAGTCACCAAGGTGGAGATGGTTGGTGTGGTAGCTTCTTTAGGAGTCCCATATCAGTTTCCCACAAAGGGGAGGTCTCGTGAGGTTATTAAAAAAGGGCTCATTCTTTTTGGTTAATTGCACTAGTCAAAGTCAAATATTTGTATAGCAAATGGTGACTCTAGTTAAATTCCTCTTTTGTGAGGTGAGAGTTAAAGATTGCTTAGGATAATTCTTTGTGGGTATAAGGGGATTTTGGGTATAAGAGGAAGAATTCTGTGATTGTAAGGATTTTTCATATAATGGATTTTTTTCTCTAAGTGCCTATGATTTTTCTCCAGTTTAGATGTTTTTTCCATGTAAATGCTGGTGTTATTTATTTCTTTTTTCTTTTTGATATTTTGCCAAAGGTAAATCCTAAGAGGGTGAATTTAGGTGGCCTAAATTTCCAACAAAATGTCTATCCCATGACTATCTTAAGCTAGAACTTGACCAAGCCATGAAGCCTTCGTGCATTCTTTGCTATTCTCGGTATCTGCCCTTTGCAGTACGAATTTCACCCGTACATATCCATCATCACATATGCTTTCATATGGAAACCTTATTTTTCTATGGGTACTATGGACGTAGGATTGTGTTGGTACATAGGATGACACTTATGTACCTTGTGTGCACCTCATAGAGAAACAACTGACATTCTGCTGTAGGAAAGGTGGATCCAAGCAAAATATCCTTGTTGTACATGATTTTGACTAGCATTTTGTATTTTTCTCATATGGCTGAGGGGAGTATGCATGACAACCATGTTTTCAAGAGAATGGTATCCAATCCCAACGAAGAGTTCCCGTACCCAATTCGAGGCACCTTAGCTAACTAATAAACATGAGAGCTAATCCTTGCTTAAGTCAACCGTTGTACTTTGTATGCATTTCGTATTTTTTATACCTCAATACTTTTCATAGTTGAAAGAAAATACTATCTCATTGATGTTGGCTATCCAAACAAGAATAGGTTTCTTGCATCGTATACAAGATGAATATTTACCATTTTGTTGATAATAAAAAAATTATTTCATGAATAATTTGTTCAACTCCTTCGTAAAACTTAATTTTCTTCACTCTCTTGAATTTAAAATTTTCATAAGAAATTCCTAAATTTACCACAATTTGTTGGATTTCAAAAGCAAATAAAAAATTATATTCAAATATTTTATTTTCAAAATTAACTTTGAAAATTATACTTCTTAAAAATTATTTTAAAGCCTTTAAGTTTGTCTCGGAAACTTTAATTTAAGACCCATAGTTGACATAAATTTTTTCGTATAATATGATCATTCAAAATTTTGTCTAATGAACTATAAGCGAATTTTCAGTCCTAGATTGAAAAAAAAAATTCAAGAATTTCTTCTCTTGTTTATTATCCGAAAATAATAAAATTCTATACTCCTGTGTTTGAAGGGCTTAAAAATTAAAACTTTATTTTTTATAGAGTAAATTATGAAAGTAAAAATTAAAAATAACTAAAACTTGAATTTTTCTTATCTAATATCTTTAATGATCATTGATTCTAGCAAACTTAAGTCAATACTACACAGAAAGCTAACATTTAATTTTTCTTATCTAATTTATCTTATTTATAGTAATATCTAATAATAATTAGCTCTTATTTCTCAGGAGCACTAAAATTTTACACAGATTAGGAAATGGCAGAGTTCCAACTACACAGAAATATTTGAGTGGCATTAATATTTCTCAGCGGCACAAATATTTGAGTGGCAGAGTTCCATAAAAACAAACAAAAATCACACAAATTAGGAAATGGCCATCACATAGAAAACACTAAGAGAAAGCAACAGAACCAACAATAATACAAACTAGGAAATGGCAGGAAATGAATAACACAAGAAGTAGTAACAAAAATCATGATTTTCACCAAACAAGTTTTTTGGACAAAAAAAAAAATCACACATGGAGGCTTCTGTTTTTCCTTTATAGCCCTTAAAAGTACTAGCTAAACAAAAAAATAGTAATCAAATTTTTGGGTATTTTAATATTAGTAGATCCATAGGTGTTGGGGAAAATCTGAAAATTTTTTGGCTTGAACTTTAGAAAAAATGACCAATGGTGTATGAAAGAATGCTAAAAAATGACTACAACATTCGTTGAAATGGATCTGCTTTATAAACGTGAGGGAGATACTTACGTATAGGTAGTGGGAGGTGGACAGAGTTTGTTGAATTTTAATGGAATGATCGTAAAGCAATGGTATGTTAGGCAACGGGAGACGACCGGAGAATAAACGGATGGCTAAAGCCAAAATAACATTGGAGGGACAAAACGCCAGGGAGAGTTTCTGAGAGGAGAACTATGAGAAACCTACGAACAAATTTTTTAGTTTTTATAGGCATTTTATTCCGATGGACTTAGGTATATAGTCTGGACGACTTACCCATTTGGCCAATAGTCCCCGCGTGGAAATGCGTCTCACCCTCCCAAGAACGCTAAATTTTTTGTGCCCCCCCCCAAAAATCATTCCAACGAATGGTGAGAGAACCGTTCTAATAGGCTTATTTCGATTAATATTTGGTTTTCCCGTGTGTGAATATTAACGGGGTTCCAGGGGGCTGCAGTGAAAATTTCAGCCATTGAATTTTTTTAAAAAAATCTAATGGCCTTTATTTAATTTTAATTTCATTAATTTTTTTAATAGAAAAACAAACAAACACTTTGTCTTTCCATCTACTTGTCTTCCTCTCTCCCTGACCTTTACATTCCAGTACTCTTCCCCCAATTCTCTTTACATTTTATAGTTTCGGCATTGTAGCTTCTATAGTTCCAGCACTGACATTACAACACCTTTACGCTTCTGTCACTTTTTAGGTTAGTTATTCTCTCACAACACCATTCTTCTTAAAATTTTCAATCTTTTATATTTTTTAGTTGTCCTCTCGGAGCTTTCAGATGTCTACAATGACGGTTCTGACACATGGACTTGAGCGTAACCTCACCCACGTCTTATTTCTCAAATCGATGGCATCCGACCCTATCGTTCGGTTCCAATCGCAGTCTCAATGCCTTCACAAGGAAAATGAAGCTGAAAAAACTACACCATTTCTTAAAATCCTTTACTTACTGGTAACTTCTTCACCTTATGGAGTGCAGATTTTGGGATTTAGTTTCCTACATCCATTCGTTTTATGTTTGTTTTGCAATCTTGATTGTTTGACAAAAACCTAAATTGTGATTACTTTTATTGCAGTTTTCTCAATGTTGTTTTGCCATTTGTTTTGTTGATACTTCCACACATGGTCATTAATTATTATATTTACTCACCTATAGTTGAAAATGTTTGTAGCTTTTACCCTTGCATCAAGCAATTACTGTACTATTTGTATGTACAAGCAAAAGCCTAAGCTTATTAGAGTATCCATGATATGGGACCATACCCAGTCTTTTTTCTCTGTTCATTTTAATTCTGCTAATTGTTAAATAAGGTCATGCAATTAGTAATACTTCATTTCTTCTATCTAATTGAAAGATAAAAGTTCATAACAAATATTTTCATACAATCCACTTCATTTATGAATTGTTCATTTTCTTTTCAACATTTTCAAACTTTCTACATCATTTACTTCTTCACTAGTAAACAAATATTCATTTTGGAACCAATGAAGTTTTTGATATTTTTTCACATTTTATTAAAAAATTGTTTCAAAGGTTGCTAAGATTAAATTTTTAATGAACTTTTCAGGATAATATCACCACCAGTGGACAGGGTAGCCATGTGCAATCAAGCTTAAAATTGCAAGCCTGTGTGCCAAGAAGTTCTCAAGGAGAGTAAACCAATAACTCACATGGTGTTATACAATCAGATACTATAGCATGTAGCTTGGAACCTCGATCTGTGAAGGGTAAAAATTTCTCATAATAGCCAACATTAAGGTAGTCAAGAAGAGGATTTAGAAGCAGCCATGAATTGGATAGCATTCTTGGGAGACATCTTATCTTTGTAATTTGGACTATGTCTAGTGAAGCCTTTTCTTTTTTTTTTGTGAATTGGGTAATGTTTTTGGGAGGCCTGTGACTTTATGATCAAATTTTCCGTTCTTGTATCTTTTTAATGTTTAATTATGAAATTGTGGATGCTGTGTTGGATTTGTTTGAAATTCGTTTTGTTTATACAGTTTCGTTAGAAATGTTTAAGATCTTATTTGTTGGTAATGCAGTAAATTATGAACTTCGATATGAATTTATTTCATGTTTATGTGAATGTGATTCCTAAATTATTATAACTTTATGCACTTTAAATTATTGTGGTTTTGAGCTTTATAATGATACAAATGATAGAAGGAAAAAATGGTGATACAAATGATTGACAGGAAAATGGAGTGAACATTTTTAGTTCATTTATGTCAGTAGAAATGGCAATGACTTGATATTTGATATCACTGGATTTATTTATACTTGATGTCAACCAATTTGCCAATGCATGTTTTTTTTTCTTTGGCTATTTGATTTGGATGGCTCGACTGCTCATCTTTTTGTACCTGAGATAGTACACGAGCTACTGCTTAACAAATGTGTGCACTAGGCAAAAGTCAGTGTTGCCTTGTATTCGCAGGTGAATTGATGTGATTTCAGATTTTCTTTCAAGATGTAACGTCATCTTAATAAAATTGTTAGATGCGTATTCTCTTTGAGTTCTTTTAAGAGGGAATGAAATAAGCCAAAAGAATGGATATTTGTTTCTATGGTAGTTCTTGTAATTCACTCCTAACTCGAAATTGGTAATTTTTAGGTAGTTTCAGAGTACTGAATACATGGGATGTGTTTTTTTCCAAGTCTTTGAACCAGTAGGGTCCAATCCATAATAGGCAGATGGAGTGTTGACAATTTGCAATACACAAAATAGATGCAATAAAATAGCAGACACAGCAACTCCCTCCATAAATTGCACTAGTCAACAAACAGATTTTAACATTTCCAATACCATAGATCTTTAATATTTCCCAAAAAAAAAAAAGAAAAAGAAAAAAACGGTTTGAACTATCCAACACATTTCCAGCACAACGAATAAGATTTTAAACATTTCTAACCAAACTGTATAAACAAAATGAATCTTAAACAATTCCAACATTAAACATAAAAAAAATACAAGAATAGAAAATCTAATCATAAGGTCTTGAGTCACTAGCCTCCCTGAAAATCTAATCCACACCCAAATTTTTGTTTACATGTCTAGGCAAAAACAAGCAAATCAAAATGTAGGAAGTAAAATTGTAAAATTAAAAATAGCACAGTCTTAAAATTTAGAATTAACTCATCAAAAATCTCCATTCAAACAACCAAATTGAACAAAAGGATAGAATTTAATTTCACAAAAAAAAAACAGAGACAAACATATAAATGGGTTTTCGCCATTGAGCAAAAATTAATAATAATACTTGATGTCTACCTTCATCCCACCTATCATTCATAAGAAATCAAACCCAAAATAATTTACATACCACATTCATAAGGAAGAAAAAATAAAAAACTTTTCATAATCTTATTGGTCTAACAACAACATTCGAAACAAAAAATCTAGGGACCACTATGAAGAAAGCTATGGCAAGGACTACAATGCAGAAGATTCAAATCTTGCAACGACATCTTGGCTTCGCATATGACATTAACATGTGGATGAGTTATCATGGAAAGATAATAAAAAAATTAATAAGTCAATTTATATATAACATAACAACATAACATATCTCTTCCTGGAGTCGGTAAAATAACGAGTTAAAAGAGGAAATAACCAAATGATTATGTGAACCTTAATAGAGTCATTCTTTGGCTCACCTGAATATGTTATGGATGATTTAAAAATTGTAATGATATTTTTGAATCGTATATCACATTAGACCATGAATGAGGGGTTACAACAAAAGACTGAAGACAAAAGAAAGATAAAGATTTACAATCTTATTCACATTTTTAAAACTAAAACTAATGAATAATAATTGGCGTATCTAACTATACTACACATTGTTCAAGCATTGCTCGGACATAATGGCTCAATTTATTTGAGATTGAGAGCTCATTTAGAAGGCTATAAAGACAACCAAAAGATAAAGTTACCATTATAACATTAAAAAAAAATTACATTGCCAATATTAAAAAGTTCAAATAATACCATTTTCGACAAAGATGATCTTTTTGCCTTTCCATGATTTCTTTCATGTAATGGTTTGGTCGTCCTATATATGTCAAACCTTATTTCTTCTTCAAACCTTTCGAACTTCCCATGGCATCGCCAATATTAACCACAACATTTCCTTTATCCACAACTGCATTATGTGTCACAAATTCAAATGTTTCTTTGCTACACTCCCTCATCATCTTCTCCATACAACGTCGTGTGACCTTGTGAGTAGAAGCTTGAAATGCCATTCTTAAAAGTTGAGATTGGATCCTCTGAACCCATTAACTAATATCTTCTTTCACTTCTTGGCTTTTTTAATCAATATATGTGCACTTTTGAACCTTTTTGTCCATCTTTCTAAAATGTATTTCTTAGGGATGTCCATTCTATCATGACTACTGAAAACTTTAGGTGCATGACAACACAAAATACCCATTCTTTCAAACTTTCTAAAGCTACAACTGATAAACTTCTTTATTTTGGTCACAAACCACCTTAAACTCTTTATCTTTGAATCATGAAAGCAAACAAAATATTCATGTGGGGCTTGAGTCTCATCCTTCCTTTTAAACATCACTTTTAATGCACCTTGAAGTTGAGTTTGAAAAAGTTTGAAAATTGGTGGCATATACCTTTGAGATGTTTGTTGCAAAATAGGAGAATCTAAGCATTCCACTAGAGGTACTCCTTGTCGAACTTTAATCTCAACCTCCAACTCCTTTTCACGCTTTTGATCAACCACTCTATCGAAATTTTTGAAAAAATGAGTTATATTCGAATCACACTTCAAGTAATCTTTCAAATCACTATTCAAGCTTTCACTGAGTTATGTGCTCTTATACCTAAAGCGAATGCATATTTCATGTAGTAGCTTGCCCATTTCTTCTTCAAACTATATATACAAAGGAACCACTCATTATTGCTCAAATTATATTTCTCAAGCAAAATTTCCCATTCTTTTTCAAATTCAATCTCCTCACCATATTCAAACATACACTTTTTGAAATCTATAAAAAATGTAGAACCTTTTTTCATTTGCCAACCCAAATGTTTGATCTAATTTTTTTTTAAGTGTCAAGTGCATAACCCATGTCTTGTATCAGGTCATACTCGCTACAATGTGTTTGTCCTAACCACATCATGATGTGTAAAAATTGTTTGAGGCCTTTTACTACCATGAGCCTTCAAGAAAGTTTCAAACAACCAAACAAATGAATTTACAATCTTATCATACATAAGAGCCCCCCAAAAAATCACTATTTTTCCTTGATGGTTAAAACCAACAAAAGCACCCAATGGTCTTAATTCTCTATTGGTGCCATATGTAATGCGAAAAGTTACCATATTTTCGAAATCAATAAAATCAACAATCACTCTTGAATCAACCAAAAATATATTGGTGACTAATTCATCACTATCAAGGCTCCGTTTGGAGTGACAAAAAACTCTAAAAAATGATGAAAAACAGTAAAAAATTTTAAAAGTCATTCATTTTTTATCTCACTGCACGAATTATGAATCGACAACTTATCTTACTTTATTTCATTTTATCTCACTTTTTATCACTTCAAATGCACACCAAATTGCATTAAATAAAAAAAGTCCAGATCTTTCATTTTTTTGCTCTTCAAAATATTTCAAAATATTTCCCAACTTGCCATACGCCATATATTTTTCTTTCTTTGATCATAAGTAAATCATTTGATCTTCTATGATGAACCTAAGTTTTGCTCTCCCCCCTGCTTCTTTACATAATAAATCTTGTGTTGCTCTAGAAGAAAGTCTTGAATCACTAGCCAACTTAATTGCCAAGCCATAAGGTCTACTCACTTCTCTACATGATCTTAATATATGACGAGTCTATGGAGGCTAAAGTTCATGATTGTGTTCCTCAATAAAATTTTTTATCTTATATTTCCCTCTCCGTCTGTCAAAAACTAAGTTCAACTTTGCTTGGCATTGTGATCTTATTTCCTAATAATGAACACGGTCAATCCTTTGTTTATCTTCTTCTCTTTTACCTTATTTGTAACAGACATAAACTACATTAGTGATCACTTTATCTTTCGTACTTTGATTACTATAATATTTTCTTACGCCAAACCCCACAGATTCTCCATACTTCTTCCAAAATTCCTAAGCTTCATCTAAATTATCAAACTCTATCCCAACTTTAAGTTTTCCATCTTCTCCTTCCTCACTAATCTCACCAGTGCCCTATAAAAATAAACAAACTAATAATACTTTTTTAGCCTTAGGCCCACAATTAGTTTGAAACAGCCCTGATAATTACCTATCTTGATAAAATATACAAGAAACTCATAATCATAAAATATACAAAAAAGCTCTAAACCATAAAGAGAAAAAACTTACAATTTGATGGAGCCGATAACTTAGAGGAGACCAGCTCATTGTCTATGGCAAGAGAGTGAGTCGAGGAGAGAGAAGGTTTGGAGATTGGTTTGTCGCCCTCTTGAAACATCTACCCACAATCATAAAATTTAAAATTAAAAACCTAATTCTTCTAATTTAAGAAATGATATAAAATAAAAATATATAATCAGTTTCTTTCAACGTTTTAAAAAATTGGTGTTTCTCAAATATATGTATATATACATCCCAAGTTATACATACATTTAAAATATAGATTATTACAGAAATTCTATCAACAACAATTTATATGAATGTATATATGTATGATAAAAGCCAGAGCAAAAAAATGGGAGAAAAGAGGGTGGCCATTTTTTGAAGCATTCATTTCGAGGATGATTTTGTAAAGCGAAAGTTTCATTTTTTTTCCTTCTGTTATAGAGTGATTCTAAGCTTTGAAGTGATAATGTGAAGCACTACTTAGTTCTCTTCTGGAAATTGAAGGTTATTTAATCCTTCCACGGTTTTTCCTTCTCTTATCTCTAGATTCTTAGCCAATTTTTCAATGCTCTATTCTTCTTTTTAAGTGCACTTTCACTTCATAGCTTCATTGGAGAATTTGAGTTGCAAATTTTCAATTGCTTTGACTTTTCATTTTCTTCCTTGAAACTTTTCTAGTTTGTTGTCTTTAGAAATAATTTGAAGAATGTGAATATCTACTTTGGGCGGGTATAATCCATGAAAAGGCTAGTGTTTATTGGATTCATAGCATGTTGCAAAAAATTATATGAACAACAATATATATATGAATATATACGTATATGATAAAAGCCAAAGAAAAAAAATCCCATCAAAAAGACATGGAATAGTCACAAAATAGGGTTGAAGATATCAAATAATATGAACTGAATACAAATTTTTTGTTCCACTGAAACAACTAAAGAAATGAAATAAGTGAGACATTGGTGAGGCTATACTTAAGGAAGGTCTGTGCAGTGAAACCGCCATTGTAGACATTTGAAAGCTCCAAGAGGACAACTAAAGAAATGAAATATTGAATATTTTAAGAAGAATGGTGTCGTGAGAGAATAACTAAACTAGAAAGTAATAGAGGCGTAAAGGTATTGTAATGTGAGTGCCAAAACTATAGAACATAGAGAGAGTTGGGAGGAGAGTTCTAGAATATAGAGAGGGTCGGGGAGGGAAGAAGACGAGTGAATAGAGAGACAAAGTGTGTGTTTGTTTTCTACTGAAAAATTAATTTAATTAAAATTAAGTAAATACCGTTAGATTTTTTTAGAGAAAATCTAATGGCCGAAATTTCTACTGTAACCCCTGCAGTATTTTTGCCATTACAACCCCCAGGAACCCGTATTGATGTAACATAAGGCTCCAGTTTTCTGAGCCATTGTCTGCCAAGAACAGTGAGGAAACCATCCAAATGGTTGCTAGATGTGCGTTAGAACGATTCAAAAAATGGTTACAGTAGGTGTCATTCGTCAGTTTGGAAGTCGGCGTTTGCATCATAAAAATTTTTTTTTTCTATTCAACTAATCAATTTTAATTCTATAATTTTTTTATTAAAAATATTCAACTTTTTTTAAAATTCAAGAAGGTGAAAAGGTATAAAAATGTAATAGAGAGTTTTAATGATTTTCAAAATTTCTCAGAGAATTTTATCGTTCCAAACAAGCCTTATGATTCTTCTTTAACTTGGCAATTGCGAAGTCCTGCGCGAACCGCTACAATATCATGAGGTGGCATCTATGCGGCAGCCGAGTTTTATGTGTATAATATATTTGTATCGTAATTAAAGCTACATTTGATTTACTAAAAAATTTTGAAATCTTTTAAAATTTTTAAAAATTATTCACTTTCTATTTTACTATACGAGTTACGAATCTATAACTTATTTTATTTTATCTCACTTTATCTTATTCTTTTATCACTCCAAACACATCCTACTTATTTTATTTTATCTCACTTTATCTTATTCTTTTATCACTCCAAACACATCCTAAATTACCTTGCATTGCATAAAGCATTCAATTTCTGTACATACATATGAAAGTTAAGCGATATATATACAGTAGTCCGGCATAGAAAACGTGCTGGTCTTCCAAGCATAATTAAGTTAAACTAATTTACATACATACCTACAAAGTACCTCGCTAACCATTTATCAATTCAAATTACAATTATATTAAAATTCTATTCAATATTTAAGTTTCCTTACTTAAAGTTATCAACAATCTAAATAATAGTAATTTAACACAAATAAGTTTTCCAAATACAAAATTAGTAGCAAGATACAAAAATACAAATTTTTGGAAATAAAAAAAATACAAATCGTGTAAAAAAATTACAAATTTGAAATATTATATTATATGTGCGACGTTATTCATGATTGCTTAAATTGAATTTATACTTATTTAATTATTAAATTGTCTATTTATATGCTTCATGTACATAACCTATGATTTATTACTATTATTATGTTATGCTCAATGCTGCATGGCACTTTGGGATTTTGACCACTAAGACTCTGTTTAGAGTGACAAAAGATTTTAAAAAATGTAAAAAAATATTGAAATTTTTTAAAAATTATTCACTTTTTATCTCATTACACGAATAATATTATGAATGAATATCCTGAACGATATTTATTTTCTTAATGATCCTTATCACCAACTATTATTATCTTAATTCCTGGGGGTTATAAAAATGTAATTTAGTAACATTGCGAATTTTATATATTACTATATTGTATTTAATTTAATTGGCACTTGACCTTATAAGTTGTACCTTTTATCGAGTTTAAGCTACTAATTTAATTTATTTAAATTAATTTTTAATTCACTAATTTACACCGTTGACGCTTATGCTTGATCATTCGGAGGTAACACTCCTTTCCAATTATTAATATTAAAATTTAAGCATCTCCCAATCATGATTATAACAAGAAATCTAACCCATCAATATTGCTGTGGAGTTGCTTATTTATGAGATAATCATTTTGAGATGCCTTGTAAAGTACACCATTCCTTTCCAATAAATTGTCTCATGTCAAATGTGAGTAAAAATATGATTACAGGGGGCTGCAGTGAAAAATCAAAGGTTGAGATTTAATTGTTTTTAATCGAATGGTTCTAATTTAATTTAGTTAAAATTATTTTCAAAATAAAAATAAAAGTAAAAAAAATTTTGATTGGAACACAATTAATGCAAAATGTAAAAAATCACACGCGTTATTAAAGTGAAAATAAATCTCAACCCTTTATTTCTTCACTACAGCCCTTGTAATGGATTTCTTCATTGCAACCCCTGGAACTCGTAAAAATACCAAAAGATTCCAATTACTTCACGTGGCTTCCAAAGAGAAGGAAATATTAATTAATATACCAAGATAATTGTACCTTCCTCCGTAAATTAATTATTTGATCAAATTAATTATTCAAAAATCTATTTATTATTAATCGTTAATTTGTTAACTCGTACTTCAACTATGTTTTTCTCTCTCCCAAATTAAAATTAATTTTCCACCTCAAATTTAAATTGAATATCTTAAAAAGGTGTAAATTTATCCTTAACAACATGTTAAATTTTGATTACAGACAATGTTGAAGTTTCTCACAAAGACAATTGTAGTTACCTTCTCTCAGTATTTAAATAATTATACTTATGTCACTCAACATTTAAAAACTACGCTTATCTTTTTTAGTTTGAAATATTATTAACATAGATCCTCTTGTATGAAATCAACCGTTAAAATTTAACAGAGAAATACTCAATCAATCAAAATTTTTTAGGTTCTTTTAATTTCTTATTTTACCTCCTCTCTCTCAAATACTTGTCAATTTTTTGTTTATAAAAATTTGTAAAAATTAGTAAAAATAAATAATTTTTGTGAATTTTGCTAAAACAAATGACAAATATGTAGAAAATGAGGGATAAATGAGAAAAATGGCTAAAATTTTGGTTACTTTAACATTTTTGTTAAGTTTTAATTGTTTATATAACGGAAGGGGTCAATATTAATATTTTAAAATAAGTATAGTAAGTGTAATTGTTAAATGTTGAATAATAATAAGTATAATTACCTAAATGTTGAGGAGAGGCAAATGTAATTTATCCTAAAAATAATGTGAAATAGTGAAAGTTCTCATGTATACTCCCGTGATAAATAGATTTTAAAAAGTAATATTTTTTAAAAATTAATATAAAATTTAATATGTATTGGCAAAGGGAAACACCAATTACTATTATCATTTTATATAATAATGTTATAAATAAGTACATAAAAAATAACTCCATTGTTGAAACAAATTTGAATTTGTACTTTGCAATTAACCTCTATATTTTCTCATATTTTCATTCTGGTGTGCTACTCACATCTTGAAAAGAATATATTTAAAAATAAAAAATTTACATATGGCTAAAAAATTATTTTATTTGAAAAAAAAGAAATTAGTAAAATCGAATACGTAAATTTTCTTATTTTAAATTATTTTTATAATTTTAAATCCGAATAATTGAAAAAATTTATTTTTCAATAAAAAGAGTTTAGATAAGATCAAACTCTAGCATATCAGATTTTTGAGGTCTATTTTGGGAGGCTACTACTCTAGCTTATTTTTAGCTATTAGTTAAGAAATTATATTTATTTTTTACATTTGTTCATTTGATAAATTTGTCCTTCATTATATATTAATAAACATACAAAAAATTTTACTTATACAACGCCTAATTATGCTTGAGCGTTGAGAAGATTATTTCAACCCAAAAGAAATAAGTTAATATTTTTAAAAGTTTCTAAACGAACATAAGCTATTGGCTTAAAAGGGCAAAACTTAAGTTTCTTTTGAGGGTTAGAAGGAATTGCAGTACTAACTTTGAAAACTGAATTGGGTTGGTTTAATGTGTAACAGTCACACATGTTGGAGAATTTTAAAACTTCATTTTCTTAAAACTCCCTAAAATTAAGAGAGTGTTTGGAGTCCCGTAAATTTTGATAAAACTTAATAAAATTTTAATTTTTTATTACGTTTTTTTAACTTTTTCCTATCAAATTTTAGGTACGCTTCACTTTCACACTAAATTTTATCATTATTTTTTTCGATTTTTTTTCCTTGTTCCAACTGCATTCTATATCACCTACTTCTAATTTTATCTCCCCCACAAATAGGTGAGCCTGCCAGTTATGATTAAAGTATTTTGATTCATTTTTTCTAGAATTATTCCCACAAAATGATAAAATTGCAATTAATTCAATTAATTTAAATAAATAAAAATAGATAAATTCGTAAATTAAATTTATCTTAAATCCATATATATTTACAACTCTAATTGTCGAAGGCATTTGAGAATTTCATTTACTTGTAATTTATTTACCACGCAAATATCTAGATTCACTCCTAATTTGTCACTTATATATACAGATAAATAATGTGTATATATTTTTAGAACAAATTATATTCACTATTGTTAAAGTTTAATGAAAATACATAAAGTATTATTATAATTTTTGAAATGGCACTTACCATCCCGTTTTTAGATTATATTTTAATTTTTTTCTTAATTTGGCTAAAAATGTTGTCTGGTTACCTTGATTGATGATTAGGGAAAGTTTAGATATGTGTTATTTAATATTTTTGAGTTATTTCGATCAGCCAATCAATTTTCTAAATTTTAGGGTATTTGATCATAATTTAACCCTCGCAGATAGCATGAGATGTACAATGAGATTTGACCAAATTATGTAATTGAGTACACAAATCTTTGATTAGACTTATTTGAGAAACTTAGAATGATGGATATGTCTAAATCATCTTTCAGATATTCTGACATTGGTAAATTGCTCAATAGTTCTCTCAAAAACTTTGAATGATAGATATATCTGAATCATCTTTGAAGTATCTTAATGTTGGTAGAATGCTCGGCACAACTTTAATAGTGATATCTCTAATTTTTTATGATCAAATGATTAAGAGTTCCTATCTAGGACTTTTGAGTATTAAATTATCTTTGAAATGTCATAATATTGGTAAGATTGCTCGATAAACTTTAATAGTGATATATTAGATTTTTTATGGTCAAATGGTTATGATTAAATGGTGAAGAGTTCTTATTTAGGACCTTTTGAGTTCATCGGTACATTAATTCTCCTAACAAATGTTAGGAGAATTTGTAATAAAATTTAAAAAACAAGTGTAATTTAAGAAATTACAAGTATAATTTGTGTATTATTATCAAACTCTAATAATAGTAAATATATTTTACTCATTTTTTTAAGGAATAATGTATAAATAAGTTTTCGAACTTATGCTCAATGTATAAATGCAATTGTATAGTTCAATTTATAATAATTCTATTCTTGAACTAAAAAATAACATATAAATAAGCACCAAAATTGATACATAATGTACAAATATACATTTATAATTCAATTTGTAACAATTTCAACCTTGAACTAAATAATAATGAATAAATAAGCCCTAAACTTACACCAAAAGAATAAATACTCCTCTATAGTTCAATTTATAACAATTTCATCATTAAACCAAAGAATAATGCATAAATAAGCTCTCAAATGTATACCCAATGTACAAATATAAAAATATACATCTATAGTTCAATTTGTAACAATTTTATCTTGTTTAAAAACTCAAACAACATGTTAATATAGGTTAAATTTTTAGTGTGTCAACTTGATACATGAGCAGTGGAGGAAAATTATCTGCTAGTGCTTGACACCTTTTACTCTCTAGTAGTTGAACCATTATTAATGAATATTTGATAATTTTGTTGGGTTGAATTTATTTGAGTTAATGGTAGAGTTTTTTATTACATTGCCACAAATTTGAGGGGGAGGGTCATTATTTGGCTGGGTGATTTTTTTTTGTCAAATGGATCTCATACCTTATTTGTATTGTTTTACCCTTGGGGGTGTATTTATACATTAGAAATAAGGCATCGTTTGACAAATTAATTTTCAACAAAAAATTTATTAAATTTTACTTCTTAAATGTTTGGCAAAATACTAAATTTTGTAATTTTTTATTTAGTTACAGTAATTTGCTTAATTCAAAAGTTAAAAAAAGTTGCTCAAAATTATCAAAAATTGCCAAAAACTACTAAAAATCACCAAAGTTGTCAAAAATTTTACTATACATTCAAAATTTATTTTAAATTATTAAAAATTACTACTTACTTCATCGAATGCGCCAAAAATGCAGCAAACAACTTTTGACAAAAAAAATCAAAAGTTGCTAAAATTTAAATTTCGAAATGGTACCTAAGTTTGGAAATTTTTATATCCATTATTCTTTAGGTTTAGGATACAAATGTTACAAATTGAACTATAAGAATATATATTTGTGCAGTAGGTATAAATTCAGAGGTTTATTTGGGTATTATTTTTAATTTAAGGATTGAATTTTTACAAATTGAACTATAAACGTATCTTTGTACTTTAAGAGAGTGTTTGGAAGACAAAAAATTAATAAAAATATAATGCATCAATTACTTTTTGACATTTTTACGATAAACTCAAATTATTTGATAGGATTTATTCAAAAATAATTAAATGACCCGTTCGAACGAGTTTTGTATATTGCGTCAGACTTTTGAGTTAATAAGATTTGTTTGAACGGTTTTGATTAGAAAATTGTCAAAAAAATTGACAAAAATTAATAAAAGTTGATAAAAATTTATAAAATTTATAATTTTAAAATAAATGTACAGAAAACAAAAATGATCAAAATTTGATAAATTTTTTTTATAAAATTTAGGCTTCCAAACACACTGTAACTATAAATGTGAAGGCTAATTTATCAATTATTTTAATTTTTTTATTTAAACGAAAATATGCAATGGAATGGGACAAACCGTTGAGTAGAACTGCTCAACTTGAAATTCAAGCCTTGAATTCAATGCAATTATATGCAAGCAGTAACAAGGACAATTCTGTACATTCATTCGAATCTCAAATCTATTACAAATAGATTAGTAAATTTTTTATTTATCCGGTGTTTGGTTATGGTTTTTCCTTTTCCGCGTGGACACGGGATGGGGAACTTGTAGGGATATCGGGGCGCGCTGTTGGTCGCTGTTACGCTCTGAGGGACGTGTCGTTCCCGAATACTCTTAGTCTCGGGATAATTAAAAAAGAAAAAAGAAAAAAACCACTAGAAAAGAAGTCGCTCAAGTCTATCTTCATTGACAGCCCCTCTACCGAGTCCACTCTAGAGAGAGAAAGACACAGAACCTAGAGAGAGAAACGGACAAGCTGAGCTAAGCTGAGCTCCTCCTCGGGCATACACGGAGAGAGAGAAATTATGGAGAAGGTCACTATGTATTTATTTAATTATTAATATATATATATATATATATATATATATATTTGCGGTGGTCCTGTCGGCTTCGACCAGGCAAAGACCACCGATCTGTCTTCTCTGATTCTCTCATCTTTGCTCTCTTGGAAACCCTAATTGCTGCCGCCGATCTGGCTTTTTTGAGCAGTAGTTGGAGCTACCGGTTGCGGCGGAAATGGCTGATTCTTATGATGTTTCAATCACGAACCAAATCTGTAGAACCTATGAGGTAAGTGCTTGTTTCATTTTGGATTGATTCTGTGTCTGTTTCGCTTTGATTGGTCCGAATCCGGATGTCGTATTGTTTATGCATGCAAGGACGGACGTTTATGTTCGAAGTTTATTTCGTCCTGGTGATTCTGTACTGGAATTGAATTTCTATGCTCTGTGCTGATCTTAAAAACTTTTAGTTTTATACTGTAGTCTTCGATCTCGTGTCCCTTGGGCATTTATTTATTGATTATTTGTATGCTTATCCTTCTCTCTGTTTTTCATATTATATCTCTTTGAAGTCTCCGCTTTTCTCTGTATCGATTTTACCCTATATATTTTCAACGGACATATCTTCATGCATAGATACATACACATATATATAGATGGATCGATGGATGTATGTATCAAGTGAGGATTGTGATCATGCCGACTCTTACCTTTTTCAAAAGCTATAAAATTTTTGTTTTTGTTCCGGGAAATGATAACAAGCATGTGATATTTTAACTTTGCAGGGAATTCTTTTTCCCGAATTTTAAGCCTAAAGAAGGTTGAGCATATAGTTTGGCGCGTGAAAGTTCATGCTTTTTGGGTGATCTGCGTGTTTCGCATTGGCTTGAAGGTCCCAGAACAGCCAAACTTTTTTGCCGTATTTTTGCTGTATTTATGGCGAGAAAGTAGGGAGTAACTGACATTATCCAAGCAATTGTGGGCTTTAATTCACCACCAACGAAGTCATTCACTGCATCTATTTATTTACCAATTATATAAATATCTCTGGAGATTATACAAACACGTATTGATTGCTGGTCAGTTTTAATCGTTGGGTTGTATCTGTCTCCTTCAACACAACAACAGCCTGCTGTGCGGAAGCACCTTTCATTATAAACTCAGGATCTTGTGGTTTCGTGGCCTTTAAATGGCACATATTGCTGGGAATCATTTTTCTGGAGGGCCTCGCTCAGGTACAAGATTATTATTTGTTTAATTTCAATTTTATTATATGCTTTTGTGAGTGATGTTTCCTGACAGCGTTAATCAGTGCTTGGAATGGGTGGAATATTTAATATTCCGGCATTGACGTGATTTATTGCCTACTGTTGGTATCCAGTTCACTTTACTTCCAATTAGTACTTAGACCAAGGAATTGTGTAGTAAAATTTCTTGTTTGGAAATTGTTGTTAATTTCCTTATGTTCAGACTGTGCAGCTACCTAGAACCCATACTTTAATGTATTTGCACTCAATAACAAAGAAATTTATAAAGTATGACTTGCAAGCCATATTGAAAATAGGATCCTATTCTTAGTTAAAACCCAAGATTTTCTAAATTATGGTTTTTCAAAATTGCGCCAAAATTTGTTGGCAGAAAATAATAATAACTGATTATTGTCTATCTGCATGTGTTGGAGTGTCATGATGCTGATTGAATCACTACTAACTGGTCCCTGATTTTGGTGTTATGTGAGGTCACATGCTACTTTATCATACTGTCTTTCCCTTTGTCACATGCTTGATTTTTAAAATTCATAATATTTGTTGGACGTAACTTGACAGTGCCTTCTGTTGATGTCTGCCTGACCCATAGTTTTCAGGCTTAATAACTAGATCATCCCTTGAAGTCTGATTCCATATCACTTTATGCCCTCAACTAACATTGGTTCTTACATGAGTAGTAGTGATTTTTAACAAAATTTATTCAAATAATGTGGACGCGAGGCAAAAGAGAAAAACATTGGGGAGTAAATCCTTTTACGTAAACTTCTGTTAACAAAAAATCGTGGTAAAATTTTAATTGACAAAAATATCTTAAGAGGTTCACTGAAATTATGGAACTTAAATGTCCTTAAAAGTTTTATATGAGTGCTATTTTATTTAATAAATTTATAGAAAATCTTCTTTGGTATGAAACTTTTTTTTTGGGCCTCTTGTTTGTATTAGTTGATTAAATTATGTTAAAATCACAAATATTAGCGTGAGTAATTATTGTGATGTTACAATTTGACACTTTTTTAGTTTGAGGGGTATAGTGATAATAAGTCATTTGGGGGGGGGGTGATTTAGTGAGCCTAATTTTCAGATAGCAATACACTGCCGCTTACTACTATCATAAAGAATTTTACATGCATCCCCTTGAGCCTGTTTTAAATTTCTTGTTTTCTTCTGCCCTAATCTATTTCTGTCCTTTTTTTTTTATAAGTTTGTTCTCCTCTTTTCTTTTAATTTACCTGCGTTAACATTTTTGTTGTAGGGCCCACAAGTGATGCTTTATACAAGGAACTGTGGCATGCCTGTGCTGGACCCCTTGTTACAGTTCCACGTGAAGGAGAGCGAGTTTATTATTTTCCACAAGGACACATGGAACAGGTTTGGTGAATTCTTTATAGCTGCAAAATAAATACGAGGTTGTCATTTTCTTGTATTTGTGAATTTATTTTACACAGGGGAGTTAAAGAATCCTCATAGGTGGTTATGTTAAATCCTCATAGGTTGTTATACTGACTAAAAGAGAATTGATCTTTGCTGCTCAGTACATCTTTCCTTTTGTCCCGTTTGTCTTTGTTTGGTTGGCTGGTTTGCTTTTAGTCCTCCATCACCCCCACCCGATGTCAACTGGCCACATTAATTCACATGATCCTTTTTTCTGGACATTTTTTTTTGTTGTTTTTACCGTTGATTGGATGTATGTTGATCTTTCAAATACATGTACATACATACTACCACACGCATATGTATCACGCACATGTATCATATCTGCAAATGCGCGTGTATACGCATACGTGAATACATGCCTGGGCAGACATTGTTAATATTTTAATAGCTTTTGCTGCTTACTAAACACTCTAAGAATGTCAGGAATCCATTGGCATGCAATCTATTCTCCTGTCGATAATATCTCCATATTTTCAGAAAAGTGGTCTCATCTTTAATTTTTCTTCTTACAGCTTGAAGCATCAACCCAACAAGGATTAGATCAGCAACTCCCTTCATTCAATCTACCAGCTAAAATACTTTGCAAAGTAGTGAATGTTCATCTGCGGGTATGCTTTATCATGATCAAGTGCTTTTAAGAAATAGATTTCTTTTTTACATTTCCTTGTGCATACTGGAATTTAGTTGCCATCAATGTGGGTTGTAGGCTGAACAAGAAACGGCTGAAGTGTATGCCCAGATAACTCTTCTACCCGAAGCAGATGTGAGTTCTTTCCTTTAATCACTTTTGTAGCTGGAAGTATTAGTTTGATATTTTTTCAGTCAGTGCTTTATTGCCCAACACAAAGTGCCCTAACACAAAGTGCCCATTATGCACCAAGTCTTAACTTTTCTTTCCCTCCTCAATTTTTTTTAATGATTTCTTTTATTTCCTTATGTGGATTAGCAAAGTGAGGTCACCAGCCCGGATCCTCCTCTTCCTGAACCTCAAAAGTGCAATGTCCATTCGTTTTGCAAGACACTTACTGCTTCTGACACAAGCACCCATGGAGGATTTTCCGTTCTTCGGAGGCATGCAGATGATTGCTTGCCTCCACTGGTAAGCTCTAAAAATGTTTAATCTACCTTATCATGTAATTTATACATTGACTGTCCCAAGAATATGGTACTGGTACATATTCTTTTTGTGTTAGATTTTCTGGTCTGGTCCTGACTTCCAGTTTCCTTTCCAGGACATGTCCCAACAGCCACCCTGGCAGGAACTGGTTGCTACTGATCTTCACGGAAATGAATGGCACTTTCGTCACATTTTCCGAGGTTAGCAGTTCAATCAGCCATTATGAATAGCTCAACATCAAACAATACTTAAAAAGATTGGGAAAAATAAAATAAAATAAAGAATGAGAACCAAAAGACTCTTGGTTAATTCGTGCAAAATAAAAAGTTGTTAGTTTCTATTACAACTACAAAGTGTGCGTTTTCGGCTATGAGTGTTGTTAAAACAAGTTTTCGAAAAGGTATAAGACAATTTATTGATTTCCTTGAAAATGCCTTGCTTATATTTCATGAAGAAAAATTGTGGAGAAATTCACTACAAATTAATCATGAATGGATTTCGTGACATAAAAAGTCATCAAGTGTCACTTTAATTGGTAAATCATTAGATATGCATATGAAGCTAATGTTTTGTGGATATTGAATAGCTTATTTTTTGTGATGCATAATATTCATTATGTTTTATTAATTTATTTTTCTTTATTAAGTATAATTTATAGTGTTGTTAATAATTTGAACCCATAGAAGAGCTGACACACCCACCCCCCCCCCCCGGGGGGCGAAAAAAAAAAAGAAAATAAAAACAAAAGCTAGGAAATCCCGGGTTAGTCCCTGTTTTCAATCATGACTAGGTGGTGATTGTATGTGTAATCTATGTCATTCAGTGATTGAAGCTTAAATATCTGCATCTTGCTTAACTTTTATTTATTTTGGAACTAAGTGTCTAGTGCTGATACCTTATTTGTTTAGTTTTTAATCATGTGATACATGGGAATAATGTTGGATCATGGGTGTTTTGAGTTTGTGATGGAGCTATTGAACCCTTTAAACAGGTGACCCATTTTTTACGGTGTTGATTTTGGAGAATGCAGGTTATTCATGCCTTTTGTTTTGGGGATCTGTTTTCGTTTGGTAATTAGGAATATATTAGAAGGCATCAAATGGGGCACAACCCAGTGCACTAAAAGCACAGGGATTCGACTGTGTGTTGCACTCTTATTAGGGATTCAGGGGAGCTTGGGGGCTTGCCTTATATTGTACCAGAAGGCACATAATGTTGGATGTCTAATCTAGCTCAATAGGGGTATTTCTGGACTTGTTCTCTTCCTCAGAGTATGGCTTCTTCTATTGCTTAGCTTAGTCGGAGATGTTTAGTCAGGCTACATATTACTAGTTAATTTTTGTTGTTTTGGGATGTTGCTGATGATTGAATAATCTTTTTGGGTTGTCCTGGCAACTTGAATAAGTATCTCCTTGTTGATTTATTTTCTGTATCTGGCCTTCTTTCTTTCTTTACAATATATATATATATATATATATATAAATGTGTGTGTGTGTGTGTTTTTTTTTTTTTTTTTGGGGTGAGGGGGGTGGTATTTGGGGATAAAAATGGGAATTCATGATGTCATCATGATAGCTCCAATTTGTGGCATGTCACCAAATATATGCTGATCAAAATTTTCAGGATGTTGGCAGTATTCTGAGAAAAATCTGTCTTTTGCAGGGCAACCCAGGCGGCACTTGCTCACAACTGGCTGGAGTGTATTTGTTAGTGCTAAGAAATTGGTTGCTGGTGATGCTTTTATTTTTCTGAGGCAAGTTTTGTAGTTCAAGTATGTTGGATAAGTTCTGTAATTTCAATAATCAAAATTATTTTTTAACTTAATTTTCTGCCAGGGGTGAAAATGGCGAGCTGAGAGTTGGAGTAAGGAGGCTCATGAGACAACAAAACAATATGCCATCTTCTGTTATATCCAGTCACAGCATGCACCTTGGGGTTCTTGCCACCGCATCTCATGCTATATCCACTGGAACCCTGTTTTCTGTCTTCTACAAACCAAGGTTCTCTTTTGACTTATTTGCATGGAACTTTCATTTCATCTTGTTGCTATTCTTGTGTTCTGGTTGACTTTTAGTGTCATCAGCACTCTTGGCAAAATTGTAGTATCAATTTTTATATGTGGGCAGGGAGGTATACTTTTGAAAAGATTTATCTCATGGTACTAGTTTATATTCAAGTCCGAGGATTAGTTTTGGGATTGTTTTGGTTCTTTATGTTGACAGTGTTCTTGTACTATCATGGATTGCTTAGAGCTTTCTAATAAATTAATTTTTGAGAATCAAAAATGTTAATTTTATCAGTTTTTATTGATATTTAGATTTTACAATTACATATCTTAAAATTTGGAAATTGTGCTGAATAATTTTGTTTAATTTATATAATACTTGCACTGAGTAATGACAGTAGTTTATCGCCTGAAGGTCTTATAATGTTCTAATTGATGTTTCTTTTACCTTGCTTTCACACACACGGCCTGTGTGACATATGGCTTTAATTACATGGACAATCAAAGCAAGTCCTTCACTTACTTTTCCTTTGCTCCGTTATTGGTCAAAAAATTGTTTCTATTGAATATATTATTGGCAGAACAAGTCAGTCCGAGTTTATTGTAAGTATCAACAAGTATCTTGAAGCCCGAAGCCACAAGCTTTCTGTTGGGATGAGGTTCAGGATGAGATTTGAGGGTGAGGAGGTTCCGGAAAGAAGGTACTTTGTGTAGCTGGCCTATTTGTTAGAATTAGGCGCAAATAAACATTTTATTAATTGGATGTTTAACCTTTTTATGCAGGTTCAGTGGAACAATTGTTGGGGTTGGAGAAAGTACATCATCTAGATGGCCTAATTCTGAATGGAGATACTTGAAGGTAAATATGTTTTTATTTTTATTTTTTATTTTTTTTATTGATTTATTTTTTTTTTCTAGCTTCACCTTTGGCTTTGAATTAGTGTCCAAGAATTGAGTAGTCATATGGATGCCCCATGGGTAAAAACATACCATCCGTGCGTGTACGGTGGCTGACGTTTCTGATTTTTTGAATGATTTTTGAATGTTTAAGATAAGGGGCATTGTTTGCTAATTGTTGCTAAAGAATCAAATGGCTTCGCTCCATAGGATATCTAGAGCCTTGAGAGAGGGTTTAGAAAGGGGCTTCGTGGAAGGTGAGGTCAAGTCATATTTTTGGATATACCATTGTTAAAAAACTCACCTGGCACCACTTTGACCCCTATATGGCCAAGGGGTCCATTTCATTTGATAAATAACATGATAAAAAAGTTAAAATAATGGTACAGATATGTCCTTGCCAAGCAATGGGTTAAGTAACATGGACCATGCTATATTCACATCATGTTTGCAAGCAATACTCATTGAGCACTCCTTGCAGGTGTCGAAACACTTGTGTGTGTCCGATTATTTTGTACTTCTTCTCTATGGACTACACATTTTTCATACACACAGAGGATACCTGTTTCTATTATTTAGACACGCATCAAAATTTATTTTTTTATTTTTTTTTCAAATAAAATTTGGGTCGATTACCTCTATTTGCCCTTAACATTTGTATAATTACACTTAACACCTGCAACATTTAAAAATTGCGGTTGCCTTCTTTATTTTGAAATGTTGTTAACATTGACCATCTTCTAATAAAATTAATCATTAAAACTTAACATAAATGTCAAACTAATTAAAATTTTAGGTATTTTTCTTAATTTACTTCTCCCTCTCTTGCATTTCGTCAAATTTTTTTACAAAAATTTTCGGAAACTGTTTTTACTTTTTACTTATTTTTGGGGATTGTTGTAATAAACTTTGATGAAATTATGAGAGAAGAAGGGATAAAATAGGAAAAGCATCTAAAATTCTAGTTGTTTTAACTTTTTTTGTTAAGTTTTAAAGGTTGATTTTATCAAAAGGGGGTCAATCTTGACAACGTTTCAAAATAAGGGAGATGAGTGTAACTTTTAAATGTTGTGGATGCTAAGTGTAGTTACCCAAATGTTAAGGGGAGAGATGTAATTTACCCATAAAATTTTAGTGTGGCTCTATGTTGACCTTTTATTTCCTCCTCTCAAGGGGCATTTAGAGCGACAAAAAGTGAGATAATTTGTAGGTTTGTAATTCGTACAGAGAAATAAAAAGTGAATAATTTTGGAGATTTTTAAAATTTTTCAGCGTTTTTCAGTGCGCCAAATGTACCCTTAGTGCGTCGCTTACTCATAAAGGGTGCATCATGAAATCATTGCCAATTTTTTTTAACCTACCTTGTTGAAATACTTAGGCAAGCTTAGGTGTTGGACATAGTTCCTTGCCTCCATGCAAAGATTGACATGGAGAATCTGAATCCTTTGTTCTGAGGTACTAAATGGTGTGATATATCATCGTAGCTGGATGCTGATCTTGGAAAATCAATATTTAGGATAGGTACCTGCTTCATTGATTATTGTTATGTAAGGCTCCATTTGGATGGACTTGGACTTTGAGACCAAATTTTATGAAGTATAAGAGCTAATTTAGGTAAGAAAACATGAATGATCTTTGGATAATTAACTATGATTTTTAATGAAGTTATATTTGGATAATTCTCCTTAAACAAATTGTGCCGATCCTGTGGTTTCAAATCCAAAACTGCAAACACAATATATGGTCATTCGACATTAGTGCCTTCCCATAATGGAGGAGGGTTGATGGTTGACCTCATTGTCCCATCTCACTTTTTTCCAGATAAATTCCGTATAGTGGTTATCTGTGGGTGGCCCTGTGCTTTGGCCACCTGCTGAATCTCCTATTTATATTTGGTCCTGACTCCTATTAGGGGTCAGAACACAAAACTTGACTAGTATTTGTGACATGCACATTCAATTAAAGTCGTCTTGGGACTTTTTTGTCATGCAGATGTAGGATGGCTTCTGGTACCTTTGGTTGCTTGCTTAGGCATGGTTTTCAGTTTAGGTCTTTTTTGTGCATTAAACCAATATCACAGCTTCTGTCAATTCTTTTACGGTTCTTGTCTCAGTATAGTTGCAGTTTATGCGTATGCTAAAATAATACATTTTCACTTAAGTTGTGCATGGTCTTCTACCAATCTTCAGGTTCAGTGGGATGAACCCTCGTCAATTTTGCGTCCAGAAAGAGTTTCACCATGGGAATTAGAGCCACTTGTGGCGGCAACTCCTCCAAGCTCTCAACCTCTGCAGAGGAAGCGATCACGTCCACCAGTTTTACCCTCATCAGCGCCAGATCTTTCTCCACTTGGTATGAATGCTACCGTGTAGTAGCTCTGCTGTATGTACACTTCCTGTCAATTCTTAATGGAGCTCATCTTTGTGTTATTAGGCGTGTGGAAAACCCCAGTTGAGTCTCCCCCAGCTTTCTCATATTGTGAATTTCGTGGACGGGATCTCCATCCTTCCCCCAAATTTTCCTCCATCACGAAGGGCAGCTCTCATAGCTACAGTGAGAACAGTTCTGTGGCCCCAGTTTCCAGCAGGTCAATGTATTGGTCTAACCAAGTGGAAACCACGATGGAGTCTTTTGTACCTGTTGTTAACAAGGAATCTGTTGAAAAGAGACAGAACACCGGTTCCGGTTACAGGCTCTTTGGGATTGAGCTACTTGACCATTGTAACTTGGAAGAAGCTTCACCAATGAATACAGCATCGGATGCAGTGGGGGATGATCAGCCAGTTCAATCTCTGGATTGTGAATCTGATAGGCATTCCGAACCTTCAAATATGATTCGATCTGATATTCCTTCAGTAAGCTATGAACCTGAAAAATCATGCCTGAGGTCTCCTCAGGAGTCGCAAAGCAAACAAATTCGGAGCTGCACTAAGGTATTTATTGGGTCATGTTTTTTAAATTCTTTGATTCTGGTTATAAAAAGGATAAAAGAAATGAAATAATTGATAATGTAGGTTCTTTTTATGGATATAGTTGGGCTTTTCTGGGAAGATCTGATTAGGGTCCTGATGAGTTTGCCATCTGTTGTAGATACTCCTTTTTGTGTATATATATTCGTGTGTATTACTTGCCTTTGCCGTTGTGTGTACACACTATTTTGCAAGGTGGTAATGCTCCGCATAACTTTACTAAGAAGCTCGACCAATTTTACAAATTGAAGTAGCATGCCAGAATCATAGTAAGAAGTTTCGAACTTTCTGGGCTGCAATTTCAATGGGTTCCAGGGGGGCTGCAGTGGGTCAATCAACGGTTAGGATGTAATTATATTTTAATATGATGTATCTTTCCATATTCTTCATTAATGATCTTCCAATCAGATTTTGTTTAACTTTTATTTTTATTTTGAATTTAATTTTATTACATTGAATTAAAATTATTAGATTTGATGCAATTACATCTTAACCGTTGATTGACCCACTGCAGCCCCCTTGGAACCCAATTTCAATGGGTGCTTTAAATCGAAATAAAGATCCTTCTAGATTTAAGTAGTGAAAGTAGCTTGTTTTAAATTATAATGCTCTGACAAAATGCCTATTTGTTTTAACAGGTACACATGCAAGGAATTGCTGTTGGGAGGGCAGTGGATTTGACACATATGGATAGTTACGAGGATCTTTTCAGAAAATTGGAAGAAATGTTTGAAATTGAAGGTGAACTCGGCAGATCAGCAAAAAAATGGCAGGTTGTCTTTACAGATGATGAGAACGACACAATGATGGTTGGGGATGACCCGTGGCAGTTAAGTGACAGACCTTAGTCTTCTAATACTCTTCTTTGACTCAAGCCATCAAAGAAGAAGGCCCCGCATTTCAGTTGTTTTATAATTTATATTGGAATGCTGATTCTAATAGTTCTAATCTTTATGGCATTGGTTATATTTTCAGTGAGTTCTGCAGCATGGTGAGGAAGATTTTTATCTACTCAAACGAGGAAGTGAAAAAGCTATCACCTAAGGTTAAGCTTCCAGTCGATGAGGATTTCAAACCATGCAAGACACCTAAGGGGAAGCTTCCAGTCGATGAGGGCTTCAAACCATGCAAGTCAGCTTCAGATAATGATAATGTGATCTGCACTGAAGACTAGTCACCAGATTGTGGGGCCTGGTCACCGATGTCCCCGTGTCCCTTGTTAGAAGTTGAGTGGAAAATAATACCAGATGGATCGAACAGCTGATAAGTCACTTGGGTCATTTTGTTTTGTTTTTTTTTTAGCAAAAAAGATGGGCACATGCTGGAAGTTCAGTTACATGACATGGGGGCAATAAGTCAATAGTGAGACAAAAAAAGACCAGTTGTTTAGATCCGAATGGTGTCTCGGCAAGATAATTGATTGCCTTACAAGATAAGTATTTGGTTGCATTACTCTTTTTAATGTTCTGTTATTGTCAAGGGAATCTCATAGTGCTTGCTAGTTTGGACCTCAGATGGGTTATGAAAAAAGTTTGTCTGCTCCACAGCTTGTGATAAAGACGGGAGAGGATAGATAGACACCGTCTTTTGCTTTTTGTTAATTTTTTTTTTAACTTTCTTTTAAAACTTTTTAATATATATATATATATATATATGAACCAATACCTTTATGTCATCTGTATATAAATACATTTAGCCTCTCAAGTTACTTTTGTTGTCTACTGTTTGAGGATAGAATGTGCATGTGAATCATTTAGATCTATGAATGTGAGGTAGGTTTGGGTAGATGTTATGGTGCCATTTTTCTCTCTTTCTTTCTTTATTTATTTATTTTTTTTTCCGCCTCTCATTGTGTACTAACCGGGGAGGAAGTTTTTGCTTTGTCTCGTCTTTGTTTTCACCATCCAGGGGTAGGAGTGGAGCCTTTGGGATTTTGAGGGCACGGAATTGGATGTTCATGCCCGTTATTTATTTTCACTGCTTGTAAGAAGTGGAATCTATTTCCGTGGAATGCTCGTTCTAATCACCCTTGTTATGGGTAGTAGTGGCCATTTTTTAACATTTTAATTCCCTCGTGGAGGGAGGAACTGGGGCTGGAAGCTTAATTTCTAGTGACTTTCAAGGGTTTTTTTTTTTTTAATTTTAATGTTGTTGTTGTTAGAAGCTGATAGATTTATACTAGAAGTTAACAGATTTATGTCGAAAGTAATTAGATTTATGTGGAAATGTTTTTCTCTTGCCAAACGGTACATAGAATACACGGTGGCCGCCGAGCTGGTATTCATTCATCACCACCGCTACGATCAGTTAGCCATCGCCTGCAACGTTCATCCCACTGCAAGATTCTCTCTAGGCTCAGTGACATTTGTGCTTCCATGAATAGCTTACTGAAATAAAATTTTGGTCCTTGTGATTTGAGGATTCGAGCTGTTATTTTGCCTTTCATTTTTCCTAGGTTAAATAGCATGTGGATTGCCCCGAATGTTTTTAAAATTGATGGCTATTTTGTTTGGATAAATGTGAATTTTAATGAATAAATTTGAAACTAGCTTTTATTTGGGGTTGTAATTTTAAATTAACGATCAAGATCCATTTTTATGAAAGAATGATAGAACTAAGTTTTTAAAGAATAACCAAGTTAAAGCCCATTTAATTATCGATGTTATTCAATTGTGACTATCATGAATGTTGTTTTTTAATTTAAAATTAAATTTTCTTTTTGCTTACCCATGTCAACTCCATGTGCCACTGGTTGGCACTAAATTTATCTAATTTTTAAATGTTATTCACTCTTTATTTTACTGTACGAATTACAAGATTATAATTTTTATCAATTTTTACTAATTTTTTGCTCTTCCAAACGTCTCCTTAGTTTGGAGATGAGTATGACAGTAAGGCTTAGTTTGGGGGGAAAAATAACTTTTTTTTTTGGTATTTTGAAAAAAAAAAATTAACTTTTTAGTAATTAAATTTTTAGTTTTCTTATTAATTTACATTTTTATCCTTTACAGTTTAAAAGAAATTTAAAATGTAAAAGAGTAAATTTAATTATTTCAGAAAAAAGTTAAAAAAGTTGACTAGTCAAAAATAATAAAGCCTAGGTTTGGAGATGTTTTCTTTCTTTTTCTTTTTTTTTTTTTAAATTGAAATTAAATATTGAATTATAACCACTTTGGCCTTCTAATTTTACTTAGAATTTCAATATCATTTTCGAACTTCTATTTTTCTATTTAAGCACTCAAACTTGTAGGATTTTCAATATCATTTTTGAACTTCTATTTATTCTATTTAATCTCTTTAACTTTTAATAATAAATAGTGTGAATATCATCTTTACTGAGACAGAAAAATTTAACTCTTTGTAGTAGTGTTTGACATAATTACTATGTAATTTAAACTGATTAGATTTTACATAACCTTTGTAATTATATAAAAAAATATGGTAATATTTTTCTCATAAACAATTAAGGGGACATTTGGAGGCACAATTTTTAGTAATTTACGCATTTTTTTTACCAAAAGTTACTAATTACAATTTCTGGTGTGTTTGTGAAACAAGTTACAAGTTTTAGCAATTTTTAGTAACTTTTTGTAACTTTTGAGTGTTTGGTAAAATTTTTGGTAACTTTTGACAATTTTAAGTAACTTTAAGCAACTTTTTGTAATTTTTGACAAATTTTAACAACTTTTGGTAACTTCTAAGTTGAGAAATTACTGTAGCAGAACAGAAAAGTGGTAAATTTGGTGTTCTACTAAGCACCCAATGTGCAAAATTTGGTACTTTTTTGCTAAAACTTTTGCTACCAAACGCAACCTAAGAGTGATATAAACAGATCTGTTTGTATTTATATCTCTATATATTTATTCATGAAATATTTGAAATTAAGTTTTATTCGCTGTTTTTTTTTTTTTTTTTGCTTTATTGTTATGATTAAAATTATTTCTAACCAATAATCGTTCTATTAGAATTTATAATACTGCATCTAGGCAAATTTGAATGCTATTTTTCCTTGCACATAAAATAATTTTTCTATGCGCTAAATATATTTATCTCTAGATATGTAGGGAAGAAATAAGTACGATTTACTTATTGTATATTTTATCTAAATATACATTAACAAACTTTTTTAATCTTAAACTTATTATTAATGTTTTGGATCACACTGATTTATTATTGAAAGTTAATGGACTAAGAAAAAAAAAAATAGGAGTTCAAGGATGATATTGAAACTCTAAGTAAAATTGAAGGGCTTAAATAGAAAAATAAAAATTTAAATATAACATTAAAATTTTAAGTAAAGTTAGAGCGACAAAATAATTGTTTACCCTTAAATTTCACATGGAGCTACGATTTTAAATTGATGAATGAGAAGTTGTTTAAACAATATAAGAAAGTACTAAAGATATTTTTTAAACTAATAGAGTCAAAAATTATTTCAAACAAAAATTAATTTTAAATTTATCATAATTTATTATTTTAGATTATTCAGATTTATAATAAAATTCACGCCTGAACTAACAAAATTATATTTGAGCAATTCTTTTCAAATAGATTAGTATTGAATTTATAGATTTCAAATTCATAAATACTTATGTAAATTTAGTGTGCGTACGTATATATACATATATGAACTTCTTAGTGGAAAAAAAAAAAAAGATTACTAGGATAAGTATTGGATATTTTCATTCTTACAAAAATTTGAATTATGAAGTGTCAATTATGAGTTTAACCTGGTGATTAGAATTGACAAATGAGCAGGTTTTAAAATGTTTGGATCGTAATTTTAAATTTGAAACGAGATTTTATTTAGAGTCGTAATTTTAAATTAAAAATCTAAACCCATGTTTACAAAAAGTATAAAAACCCTATGTTTTTGAAGGATAACCCAATTAAAACCTGTTTAATTGTCGTTATTATTCAATTGTAACTATCATGAATGTGACCCACGCGATAGTTACAAGCTCAGTTTGCTCCATAAACCTAGCCCCAGGGTCAATCTTAAAAAATGAGATCCCAAAGGAGTGTATATATATATATTTTTTTATCAGGACAGTGGTAAATCGTAAAAAAGAGCGTGAGTGAATTTTATAAGATGCAGAACAAGGGTTTTTATTAGAGATTCCATCCAATAAGTTAACAAATGGATCTATAGAAAATTATTGGGTCTAATAAATTAATTATTTTTATACCCTTAAAAAAGATTAGGCAATCATATTTGGGTTAAAAAAAACTACTACCCTACCCTAACTATAGAACTAGCAGGGGTTTTTTTTTCTAGATTGTTTTTTGGAGCCTAGGTCTGGGCCCTTTGGGCAAGCTCAAGGGCTAAACCTGCGTGCACCTTGTATGAATGTTTTTTAATTTAAAATTAAAATTTCTTTTTGCTCACCTATGTCGACTGCGTGTGCAAGATGACTATGATTCAACCACTGATTGACACCAAGTAAATCTAACCTAGTTTGGAGATAGTATGGCAATAAGATTTAGTTTGGGAAGGGAAAAGTTTTTTTTTTTTTGGCAAAGGAAAAAAAAAAGTTAAATTTTTTAGTAGTTATTCTTTATGGTTTAGAAGGAATTTAAAATGTATAAAAAATAAATTACACATGGATATCTTAAACTTTTGGATAATTACAAATAGATTTCTTAATATTTGAAATTTACAAATACCTCTTATTTTGAAAAAATGTTGCTAACTCCTGATATCCATCCGTTAATATGCCGTTAAGATTTAGGTAAAATAATGACATCAGCTAAAAAATTTTTCTAATATACCAAATTTACCCTGAACAATTGTTGCAATTCTTCCTCTTAGATTTTTTTTTTTTTCGGTGACCTGAAATCTTGCCGATCTTTACCGATGGGTAAAGTGGGGGACACATTATTTAGCCCATTCATGTATGGTAAAGAGTAAACTTGGTATGTTGAAAAAATTTTTTAGCTAAAGTTATCATTTTAGCTGAAGATTAATGGAGGGGGATCGAGAATTAGAAACATTTCAAAATAAGAAAGCAATTGTAAATTTCAAATATTGAGGGGTCTATGTGAAATTTATCTAATGTAAAAAAATAAATTTAATCATTTAAAAAAATTAAAAAATTAAGTAGCTAAAAATAAATAAATAAATAAAAAGTCTTAGTGTATCTAACCTAGTTTGGAGTTTTTTTTTTAAATTTACGTTTAAATAGTGAATAATAATCACTTTGGCATAAACTATTACCACGAAAAATAAATGTCTGAATAAATTACAAAACCACCATATGGGACAAAGCAACAAAATGTTTCATAAGCTGCAGTCTCATTCACTAAGGCCGCTTCAATTTTCACAAATATTTATAAAACTCTACAAATTTCTATGTTATCTATAAATTTTAATAAAATTTTTTATAAATTTTTAAAAAATTTTATATAAAATGTCAAAAATTTATCTATCAGAATCCATTCAAATGTTCCGTTTGAACGAATTTTTATTGTTCATCTTTATGTTTTTATGGTTTGTTTACTTTACTCTAAATGTAAACTAAATTACATTTTATCTCAACTTTTATAACTGTAAATAGCCCCTAAATTGATCTTAAGAATTTGTTATGTATATTCGTTGTATGCTTTCCAATTTTGTGAATGGACTAGCTCGAAAGATAAAATCAGAGTGATGTAACATGCATGGAGTCTTAACAATTTTAAAAATAAAAAAAAAAATAACTCACTAAATAATTCTTTTACAACATATGATCACATTATTTTAATTTATTTTTATAAAAAATTATGAAAGATTATTTATTTTATAAATATCTGTTTAAAAAGAAATATATTACCACATCGTTTTGATTTTATTTTTTTGATAAAATAATATTAAAAGAACATAATTTTTCTCACGAATATCTGTTTAAAAAATAAGGTTGGTGTTTGGATGATAAAAAAGTATAACAAAAGTATGAAGATTTGATGTAAAAATGATATATAACAAAATTTGATTAAAAAAATATAAAAAATTAATAAAAATTAATTAACTTTAATTAATTTTGATAAACTAAACAGCATTGCCAAATCTGTGCTAGGTTTTGTCTTTACCACGGAGGGCAGAAGCTAGAGTAAGCTAAGGCGTAACAAAGTACTGCGCGCTTTGGTTGACCATTCAAAATTCTAATCCCCAACGCAACTTGTGAAAGCCTGCAGAATCACAGGGCTTTACGGTGGGTTTTTAAATATATTTAAGTTTGTGATGGGTGAAAAATGAATATAAGTAAAATATAATATAATATTTAATACAAAAATATGTATTGTTTAAACATTGAAAAAAAATATTTGAAGTACTAAATTAATAATAAAATGACTTACAAAAAGAAAAAAAAAATACAACATCTATTGATCCTTCAAATAAAAAATAAAAATAAAACAAAAAAAAAGAACATATGGCATACTGTCATCAATTTCTTAGATTTTTAACCTAAAAAAATCGACTAACAACAGTAAAAAGATCCACCATAAACTTATTAAAAAAATGTGTACATCATTTAAATAAAAAACGAAACACAAAAAATAAAAAAAAAAAAAATAGTGGGACCATCAATAATTTTTAAAATTTTTAACATAAAAATAACATTTAATGTTCAAACACTATATTCTAAGAAACGAAACACAAAAATCAAAATAGTGGGACTATCACTAATTTTTTAGATTTTTAACGTAAAAATATATTTAATGTTTAACCACTATAAAAAAAAATCAAATACCCTAGAAACGGTAAAATAATCTACTATAATTGAGCTTATAAAAAATTAAAAAATATATATTCAAAACAAATATATAATTAAAAAAAAAAGTAAACAAACAAACAAAATTGCACATGCCAAGTGATCCCTAGTCCATAAATGGGCATGCGGGCAAAATTCAAGAGTACTTTCTCTCTCTTTCTCTCTCCCCTTCCGTATTAAAATTTTTGTTCAATTTGGCTTCAGATATTCAACTTTTAATTATAACAATTAAAGATATAAGTTTTAAATTTATTATTGGAGAATTGATATTCCAATAAATTATTCATGAGCTTTTTCATATTAAAAAAAAAAAAAAACTCTATGATACAAGAGATATTAAGGGGAGTTTGTATTGAAAAAAAAAAAAAGAGAGAATAAAAAAAAAAAAGTGAAATTTTTTGGACTTTAAAATATAAAAAGTTGTTTTCAAATGATGATTAGATATTTATATTTGATTTGATATAAAGTTGATAAAAATTATATCAAGTGACACGTAACAAAATTTAGTAGAGAATATTAAAATTTTTTGAAATTTTGTGTAACTTTTTGATATAAATGTCAGTCTAATTTTTTAAAAAATTAGTAAAATCTATCGAAAGGCACTATAATTATTTGTTCTAACAATTTTGATAAATTTCTTAAAAATGTCAATATTCTTTTAAATTTGAAAAAGTTAAAACTTTTAAAATTTTTTTGGAGATTTTTGAATTTGGTTAGAGTTCCAAATGCCCCCGATAGTGTCCTTTGCATAAATATTGAGTAATCACTACTTTATTAATTTATTTACTTATTTTTTGGTCATGCATGACAAAAACCCCTAGAAATCGGATGAGAATCGTAGAAGGCTTGTCCAGCTAGTTACCAAATTACATTCCACCATCGTGACGAGAAGTAAAATGTCCAGATTCACTTGTATCTTTTAACACTATATATAGACCCTGTCACCCAGCATCATTCGAAACCAACTTAATTAACCATCTTTCACTTCTTAGCCACTCTGTGAACCCAAAACAAAGATCAAACTCGATCGATCCGTATCATCAAGTTTCCACAACCATGGCTGAGGAGATGCATGCCAGCAATATTAATGATTCCCAATCCATTCCATTGATTGATCTCTCTGCACTGAGCTCTCCAGAATCAATATCCTCAGACCCGAGTGCTATTTCAAAACTTGTAACTGAAATAGGCCATGCAAGCAAGCACTGGGGGTTCTTCCAAGTAGTCAACCACGGAGTGCCATTGGAATGCCTCAAAGACTTTGAGTTGGCATCCAAAAAGTTCTTTGCACAGTCCAAGCAAGAAAAAGAGAAGCTGAGGAGGGATGGAGCCAACCCACTAGGTTACTATGATGCTGAGCACACCAAGAATGTCAAGGACTGGAAAGAGGTGTTCGATTTTCATGCGGAAAATCCTACGGTAATGCCGGCTTCACATCACCCCAATGATCCGGAGCTAAAGGAGTTCATCAATCGGTGGCCGGATTATCCTCCTGAGTTCCGGTAAGTAATTTAACTTGATTTTTGTTACATTAGCTTGATATATATATACGGGTTGCTTCGCCTATTAGCAAAGTTCAAAATTCTAAACTAACTATTGGCCTTTCGAAACTCATTAGATCGACTCCCCAAGGCTGTGTTAGATTAAGTGATATAGGGCGGGATTGGATTTTTAATCCCTTAGCGCCCTGGATTTGTTTAATCTCGGGGTGATATATATATAAATATATATAATCCTCAAATTGTGATCGGAGGCTTAGTTTTTCTTCAATATCAAAAAATTTAAAATTATTTCTTTTAATTTTAGTAGCTCGTAAATTCAAGTTATCTTTGTTTTGAGCTGGATATGCATTTAACGTAATAGTTAATAGTTTTCCTCTTTTATTTCAATTTATTTGTTCTTTTAAGACTTGGTTTGTGTGACCTAACAAGTTGGGTTCAACCAGGGGGGCCGCTGAAGGATATACTCAAGAAGTGAAGAAGTTGGCTTTCAAGTTGTTAGAACTCATCTCCCTGAGCTTAGGCTTGCCAGAAAATAAGTTCAATGGCTTCTTCAAAGACCATACCAGCCGTATCAGGATCCATCGCTACCCACCTTGCCCAAACCCTGACCAAGCTCTTGGAGTTGGTCCACACAAGGACGCTGGTGCCATAACCATCCTGGCTCAAGATCATGTTGGAGGATTGGAAGTGAAGAGGAAGAGAGATGGAGCATGGATTCAAGTTAAACCCATACCGGGTTCTTATATCATAAATATTGGTGATATTATGCAGGTATTGTCCTCGAATCTTGTACTACTAACTCAGCTCAGTAAGTTCAATTTATTTAGATATCCTTTGTGAGTTTGATGCCGTTCGATAAAAAATAGTCTATCCTTTTATCGAAATAAGAGTACATACAAGTGCTAGCCCAATTTATTTATTTTTTGGATAAACTTAGTTTAATTAATCGATTTTTTAGTCAACACGAAGAAAAATATATTTCATGAATCTTTTGAAATTCAAATTACCATATGCAAGTAAAAAAGTCATATCCGCATACCCTTTTGGTGTGGCAACCTGGTGGAGCCACGTATGAATTGTGATGGACTGTGTAATCCAGATAACATTTTAGCCCAAAATTTTTAGTACAAATATTTCTACTCCAACTGCCTATAATTCAATTTAAGTACTTACTCATAACCCGAAACGAGAAAAAGTTTTAGACCAGTTTAAAACTCAGCCCATAATTCAGTTCAATATCAAGTTGATCACTTGCTGTCAAGCTCTAGAATCTTTTTTCGCTCTCTCTCTCTCTCTCTTTCTCTCTCTAGCCTTGTGCTTCTCATTCCTAGCGGGTCTTGTACCACTAGCAGGTTTTTTCCGTTTAATTTGACTAAAGGATTTATAAATGATTTAAACCCACCCCAGACCCCATGCATGTAAGCGAAAGTTCTGTGCAGGACCAACCTTTTTATTCTATAGCTTATCCCTGGCTAAGATTGGTTTCAAAATTCCGATTCTGAAAATTCTAAGCTCATTTGAATTAGTGACAAACTACGTGAACTTAATTTGCAGGTTTGGACCAATGACAAATACGACAGTGTGGAACACAGAGTAGTCGTGAACTCCGAGAAGGAAAGGTTTTCCGTTGTTTTCTTCCTCACCCCAGCGCACTACGTGATGGTGCAGCCACTGGAGGAGCTGATAGATGAGCAAAACCCTGCAAAGTACAAACCGTACAACTGGGGGAAGTTCAGAGCCACTAGATGGATCAGTAATTTCAAGAAGTTGGATGTTGAAAACATCCAAGTTTCTCATTTCAAGGTTGAGGAGTAATTGTGTTGGACTGGCCCTCAATTGTCATATATATATATATATATATATATATATATATATATGTAACTATATATGTATAAGCATTGATTAGTAAGCTGGTTCAGCAGTGGCTTCTTGTTAACAGCCATTCACTACGTAGATACCCTTTTATGTGCAAACATTAATAAGTTGCTTTTAGAGCTACCTAGACAACCATGCTTTTATATAAAGTCTGGTATGTCCATATTATATTATTTGAATAAAATCACACTAGCTTGTAATAAGATCAATATCTAAATAGTGACACTCCGTTCGGAATAATAGATTAAATAGAATTTACTTTCATTTGATAAAAATTCTATTTAATTTTTATGTTTAAAATTAAAATAAAATTTTATTTCGTAAATTTGATTTTATTTCATAACTTAAACTTTAAGATTCCTATATCATTTAAAATCCAATCTAAATTAATAGAATGTATTGAGAATTCATTATTTTTTAAGTTATCTAAGTAAGCAGACAAATTTATCCTCATGTATCATATTTATCAATTTTTTATTTCTATTAGTATGGTTAAATTTAGTATTTCTCTTAAATCAAATCAATTTAATTTTTAAATTCAAAATGTGTTTCAAAAACAAAATTTTATTTATCAAATTAAATTAAATTAAATTAAATCAAATCAAATCAATTATTTATTTTAAAATTCAATCAACTATAAGAGAAATGTTTCTAAACTAAGTGTAATTGAATATCCACGTGGTATCAAGTTGGGGGCCCAGTCAATGCAGAATTGATGCATGATAAGTGCAATTTTTTAACTTGTCACTATAAATAGGATCTAGTGTAATTTGTTTAAATTATCTAAATTGTTGAATAATTATATCATTGTTCAAAATTAATGGCCAAAAATTATACCGACTCTATATCGGTGCTAAACGCACCGACTGTGCCCCGAACTTCGTGGTACCTTTTCTTGCAATTCTAGGCGTGAATAAGACAAGCTGGGTAGACTACTCTTTGTCCATCAAGTTGCTTGCATGAGTTGAGGACTCTCAACAAATTTAAAATGAAGGAAATTAATGCCAAAATCAAAATTGCAAAATTAAAATTCTCACATCCCAAAACTATAATGTCTAAGACTAACGGTAGATTGTTCCAAGTACGCAAGGGCTCAACTGAATAAAAACAATGATGAATAAATATAGGCCATTTTTTTTTTCCATAATAAAGTTGCTGTTGTTCTCAAGATTATAACCAAAAACAAGAGTTTATTAATATAGCCGTCAATATGAAACTCAATTATAATAAATAATTTCAGTATATCAACTAGTAGTAATAAATATTTTAATAAAAATAATAAAAGATAAAATCTTGTGTAATGTGTATAATATGATACAATGTAAATACAATCTCTAACAAGGTATGACTTATTTGAAATTGATATTTGAAATCAATGAAATAAACAAATAATAGAAAGAAATTTTTATGTAAGTTAGTGTCTTTCATTAGAAAAGAAAAAAAAAAACGAGGAAATGAGGTAATTCAGATTTATCACGTCTATCAAAAACTATACCGAGAATTAATTCACGTAATTGGTTCACTTAAAAATACATGTAGAATATTAGATAGAGTTATTCATGTTCAAGTAAATTTCATCATCTACTCCTAATCTTATTTGGGTACCGGTGACGTTTACCTAAGCACATAAAATCACTAATTTACTTTGAATTAGAATAAAGAAATCAAGTCATGACTAACTATGTGCACGAAGTCACCAATTACATCATTTTTTCGGTTAACAGCAAAAGTGCATCCCGTAAATGCTTTTTATCCTAAAAAGATAATAAATCAACGTACCATTTCATCGGTTTTGCCACCCTATCTTATAATGGATCGTTGCCCTTAAGTAAATATTGATTTGCAACTTGAGAATATAATATGTCAAATTAACATTCTATCACTAGTAATAAATCTCTAATCATATATATTAATCAGGGATTATCCGATATTTTAAAAAACATGATTTATCATTTTAAAAGAAATAAATCTTATCTATAGATATAATTATACCTATGGCACATCAATATATTAACAAGACGTTCTCGGCTAATCAAAATAACCGGATGACACTATTCTATCTTTATGCATTTGATATGCCTAATTATGCGAAACATTAAAACTATATATTTTTATCACAATATGTAAAGGCATGCTATGCTCAAATCGTTAATAAAAATAATCATTTATTTCATGGAATATACCAAATTGTGTTTGATATGCATTAAACAAAAACTAATATCAAGTTCGGGCCAAAAGACATAAAAACAAAAAAGGACAAAAAATGACAAAACTATCAACCCCACTTGAAAACTACTCAACCAGCCCCATCCGAACCCGTTCAAGCGGTGGACCTACTGTCTAATCTACTTGAAGACCATTGAAGCGGTCCACCATGTAAAACACAATTATGAGATGTTTTCAACTTAAATCCAACCTCCTCAATCTAAATCCAAGCAATCTGAGATTATAATCTAACCCACAATAAGCAAAACTCACAAAACCCAATATCTATATATACATACACACTTATATATACATATAATCTAACTCAACCAAATCAAATCATGACATTAAATTGGCAATCACGAGGGGGACTGAATTTCAAAATATGTTACTGAGTGCCTGTAATAAATAATGTCATTGATTGATATAAAAATTGTGATCAAATTTTCTGACCATTACAGTGGATATACCAAGTTCATTTAATTGGTCTTTTCAACAACAGAATCTATTTTAAATAAATGGTTAATATTAGTAATTAGCCCAAATTAATTTTGAAGCACCATTGGGTTACCTACTCTATCTAAACCCATCACCTACGTAGCTCGCGATCATCATATTCTGAAAAGTTTTATAAGTACAACTAATTAGATATGAATTCGAAAACAGATAATTTTATTTTATTTTTTTTAAAATATAAAATACAAAAATAAAGAATGCATAGTGCTCATTTATCGTGGGTGTGTATAAGTATTTGTATTATGAAATTTTATACAGCATCTAGTTGCAGGATTTATCACTTGAATGCATCTTTATAAAACATACACAGTGATGATATAATTGATGGCCCCCATAGGTTACTGGCAAATATTGTAATCCCTTGGAAGGTTCAACCTCCAGCCTTCCTCTAGACTTTCTTTCGATATTCCATTAGTTTACCAAATGGTTTCCTCTTTAATCATTGCTTCATGCCTTCTTCTTCTTCTTCTTCTTCAATTTTTTTTTTTCAGCAAGTATAGTTCAATTTATTAAAAAAAAAAGTAATTTTTGACATTATTCTTTCCATCCATTATGGTGGTATTTGGTTATCCAAGTTTTACAAAAACCCAAAAAAAAATTAATTTTTATCATTTTTTTAATTTTATCCAACTTTTTTTCACCAAACATAAAATTAATTTTTATCAACTTTCTTTAACTTTTTTTTTTATAAATTTTTACCAAATTTACTAACTTTTATCAAATTTGTCAACTTTTCACTAAATACTCAACACCTAATTTTGTGCGACAAGTGTCACCTTTATATGTAATATTTATTATAATTTTCAAACACCTAAAACTGCATAGTTCCAATAAAAATGTCTGAATTTTATTTTTCAATTAAAGTTAGTTCGATTCCCTTCGCCCAAAAAAAAATAATAATAAATAAATAAAATAAAATAAAATAAAAATCATAGATACTCCACTGCCTATAGATTGGTTTAACTCATATACTCCACGCGCATTATTTTATGAAAACAAAATGAAATAATTTAAATAAATAAATTTTGGTTAAGAAAAAAAAAAATAGGAAAAGTAGTTTAAAGTAAGCGAGCTTATATATATATATATATATATAAGGTTCTTCGTTTCCTATAGCATCGTGTTAATTGCATGCCAGCTATTTTTTTTTATTTCTTGTTTTTTTTTTTCCCAAGTAAGATAATGATTATTTTTCATTTGTTTGATTTTTTTTTTCTCATTATATTTTAGACTTATTAAATATGACCCAGGTTTGGGCTATGTTGCGGGAATAGTTGATAAGGACCTGAATCACAAATAATTAACTCAAATAATTGATTGATTGATATATAGGGGGCGTTTGGACTTCTAAAAAAATTTTTAAAAATTAAAAGTTAATGTTGATGTGATGTAAAAATAATATGTAATAAAATTTAATTAAAAAAATTTAAAAATTTTTAAAACTTTTTTAAATAAAAAAAAGTTAAGAATACAAACAGTCTTATATACAGGCATCCATTTTTAGTGAATTGTCCTTCCTCCATTTAAAGAGTACCCAAATTTTTTTTGGGATTGAGTAGGTCCGATGCACCACGGACCGTTAAATAAAAAATATTTGAGTTTTTTAGTTTGATCCAACGGCCCATAATACACCGGACCTAACCCTTCCCAATTTTCTTGTTTGAAATTGGCATTGGAATCAAAGATGCTGGGGAGAATCATCCCACAAATAGAGATAGAGATGGTGATATGGAAATATATATGGGCTATGTTTGGTATCACAAACAAACTCTATAAATCTCCAACAAACCTTCTACCTCTAATTTTTTTGCCATTACGAATTTCAAAAAATTCCAATATTTTGCTAAAAAAATAAAAAATTTAGAAGTAGGTTAATCGAATGTGTAAATTTTTTATGCAATCATATTCTTCATGTCAAAAATTTTTAAACGAGTACTATTGTTGCTATTTTTTGTGAACTTTTTTGAATCTGTGGGAACGGATTTAGAAAACTGTTCTCACGGTTTGTTACTTTTCAAAAAAAAAAAAGTGCCAAAATTAAACTCAAATCACATTTTATCTCAATTTATCTTATTTTTTCTTACTCGAAACGGAGCCATGATCATCTATGTGTATAACAATCCAAACATGCAGGCGTTGTGTGAGCCAGGCTTTTTCAAACTCCTGCATGTACACTACCAAAGTATGAGCATTGCCCTTCTGGCCCCCGTAATTCATAGAAAACTTGCACCAGACAATAAAACTGTGGCATTTTGGAGGCTGAACTTTACTAAAAATTATAAAAAATTATTAATTTTTTTTATTATTTTCAATTAAATTACATTATATGTTATTTTCACATTAACTTTTTTTTTTTTAACTATCCAAATACCACCTAATGTAAATAATGATACATTAGAGTGTAAATTATAAAAAAAAAAAAAATTAATTAGTCATAGATTAAAAAAAAAGTCTTAGTGCATCTAACCTAGTTTGGAGATTTTTTTTGTTTTTAAATTTACGTTTAAATAGTGAATAATAATCACTTTGGCATAAACTATTACCACGAAAAATAAGTGCCTGAATAAATTACCCAACCACCATATGGGACAAAGCAACAAAATGTTTCCTAAGCTACTTACCAAAAAAAAAAAAAAAATGTTTCCTAAGCTGCAGTCTCACTCACTAAGCCCGCTTCAATCTTAACAAATATTTATAAAATTTTACAAATTTCTATGTATTCTATAAATTTTAATAAAATTTTTGTAAAACTTTTAAAAATTTTTATACAAAATGTAAAAAATTATCTGTTAGAATCTTTTCAAATGTACCGTTTGAATGAATTTTCACTATTAATCTTTATTTTTCAGTGATTTATTTATTTATGTAAGTCAAATTATATTTTATCTTAACTTTTATAACCGTAAATAATCCTTAAATTGATCTTATGAATCTGCTACTTATAGTCATTGTATGCTTTCGAATTTAGTGAATAGAGTAGCTCAAAAGATAAAATCAGAGTGATGTAACATGGATGGAGTCTAACAATTTTAAAAATAAAAAATAAATAACTCACTTCTTTTACTACGTAAATATTATTGTTACATTATTTAAATTTATTTTTATAAAAAATAATGGAAGAATATATTTTTTATAAATATCTAATTAAAAAGAAATATATTATCATGTCATTTTAAATTATTTTTTGGGTAAAATAATATTAGAAAAATATATTTTTTCTCACAAAAATCAGTTTAGAAAATAAGGTGATGACAAGAAAATAAAATAAAAGTATAAAGATTAGATATAAAAGTAATATGCGCCGAAATTTAATTGAAAGAAAACATAAAAAGTTAGTAAAATTGGTAGATTTTTGTTGATTTTCGTAAATCAAACACCCTTTGTGTAAAGGGCAGTTTGGAGCATCAACTAAGTTCAAAAAATTTTTAAAAATTTCAAAAGTTTCAATTTTTTTAAATTTCAAAAAATTTTGACTTTTTAAAAATTTTGTTAAAATCCATTGGAACAAACTATTGTGGTGCGTTACAACGAATTTTGACAAATTTTTGAAAAAATTAGACTGACATTTATACCAAAAAATTTCATAAAAACTTCAAAAATTTTTTAAATTTTCTATTAAAATTTTTTTACGTGCCACTTTATATAATTTTTAATAATTGTATATCAAATCAAATATAAACATCTTATTACTATTTTAAAATAATTTTTTCCGCTCTAAATTTCAGGAAAAAAAAATTAACTTTTGTAAAATTTTAATTTTTTCACCTCTAAATCCGTGCGAGGTTTTGTCTTTACCACGGAGGGCAGAAGCCAAAATAAGCTATGACGTAACCAAGTGCGGCACGCTTAGGTTGACTATTCAAAATTCTAATAAATCTTCCCAACGCAACTTACGAAAACTAGCAGAATCACAAGGCTTTACGGTAAGTTTTTAAATATATTTAAGTTTGCGATGGGGCGAAAAATGAATATAAGTAAAATATAATATAATATGTAATACAAAAATATGTATTGCTTAAACATTGAAAAAAAAATATTTGAAGCACTTAATTAATAATAAAATGACTTACAAAAAATCAAAATAAAACAAAAAAAGGTTACATCTCGTTTAAATAAAAAAAATGAAACACAAAAAAACAAAATAGTGGGACAATCAGAAATTTTTTTGATTTTTAACGTAAAAATATATTTAATGTTTAAACACTATGAAAAAAATCAAATACTCTAGAAACAGCAAAATAATCCACTATAAGCTTATAAAAAAAATTAAAAATTATATATATATATATTCCAAACAAATATATAATAAAAAAAGCAAACAAACAAACAAAATTGCACGTGCCAATTGACCCCTAGTCGATAAATGAGCATGTAGGCAAAATTCAAGAGTACTTTCTCTCTCCTTCTCTCTCCTTCCACATTAAATTTTTGTTCAATTTGGCTTCAGATATTCAACTTTTAATTACAATAATTAAAGATATTACTTCTAACTTTATACTTGGATTGAAAAAAACTCTCTTATAAAAAACTCTCTTATACAAGACATATCAAGGGTTGTTTGGATTGAAAAAAGAAAAAGAGAAAAAAAAAAAACAAAAAGTAAAATTTTTTGGAATTTAGAATATAAAAAGTTATTTTGAAATGATGGTTAGATATTTGTATTTAATTTGATATAAAGTTGTTAAAAATTATATAACGAGACATGTGACAAAATTTTAGTAAAAAATCTTGAAAATTTTTGGAGTTCTGTGTAACTTTTTAATACAAATATCAGTTTAATTTTTTTTTTTAAATTAGACAAAATCTATTGAAACGCACTATAATTATTTGATCTAACGGATTTTGATAAATTTTTTTAAAATGTCAGAATTTTTTTATGTTTGAAAAAGTTGAAACTTTTGAAATTTTTTTAGAATTTTTTTAATTTTATTGGAGCTTCAAATTAACGGCCCTGATAGTATACTTTGCACGAACATTGAGTAATCACTCCTTTATTTGTTCATTTATTTTTCTTTTTCTTTGGGTCATGCATGACAAAAACCCCTAGACATCAGATGAGAATCGTAGAAGGCTTCTCCAGACAATAATCCTAATAGTATACTTTGCATGAATATTGAGTAATCACTACTTTATTTATTTATTTATTATTATTATTATTATTATTATTATTATTATTATTATTATTATTATTATTATTATTATTGTTTTAGTCATGCATGACAAAAACCCCTAGAGATCAGATGAGAATCGTGGAATGCTTGTGTAGCTAGTTACCAAATTATACTCCACCATCGTGACGAAAAGTAAAAATGTCCAGATTCACTTGTATCTTTTAACACTATAAATAGACTGTGTCACCCAACATCATTTGAAACCAACTTAATTAACCATCTTTCAGTCCAGCACAAACTAGTTAATTTTCACTTCTTAGCCACTCTGTGAACCCAAAACAAAGATCAAACTCGATCGATCGATCTGTATCATCAAGTTTCCACAACCATGGTTGAGGAGATGCACGCCAGCAATATTAATGATTCCCAATCCATTCCATTGATTGATCTCTCTGCACTGAGCTCCCCAGAATCAGTATCCTCAGACCCAAGTGCTATTTCAAAACTTGTAACTGAAATAGGCTATGCAAGCAAGCACTGGGGATTCTTCCAACTAATCAACCACGGAGTGCCATTGGAATGCCTCAAAGACTTTGAGTTGGCATCCAAAAAGTTCTTCGCACAGTCCAAGCAAGAAAAAGAGAAGGTGAGGAGGGATGAAGCCAACCCATTAGGTTACTATGATGCTGAGCACACCAAGAATGTTAAGGACTGGAAAGAGGTGTTCGATTTTCATGTGGAGAATCCCACAGTAATGCCGGCTTCACATCACCCCAATGATCCGGAGCTAAGGGAGTTGATCAATCGGTGGCCGGATTATCCTCCTGAGTTCCGGTAAGTAATTTAACTTAATTTTTGTTACGTTAGCTTGATATATATATGCGGGTTGGTTGGCCTATTAGGAAAGTTCAAAATTCTAAAATAACTATTGGCCCTTCGAAACTCATTAGATCCACCCCCCAAGGCTGTGTTAGATTAAGTGATATGGGGCGGGATTGGATTTTTAATCCCATAGAGCCCTCGATTTGTTTATTCACGGGGTGATACATATATGTATATATATATAATCCTCAAATTGTAATCGGAGGCTTAGGTTCTCTTGAACGTTGGAAAATTTTAAATTATTTTTTTTTAAATCTCATCTTTTATCCCATCAACTAAATGCTAAAAAAGCATCTCACATACAAAAATAATATCAAATTACATATATTATTTTATAATATTATTTATTTTATTCTCATTATCCATTCTCTCATAGTCAAACATAATTAATAATAGACATGTTTGAAATAATTTGTAACTTAATATCATATTACAGTTTTGTTCTAATTTTAGTAGGTCGTAAATTCAAGTTATGTTATCATTGTTTTGAGCTTGATACGTGTATAATTTAATAGTTAAAATTTTTCCTTTTTTATTTTAATTTATTTGTTCTTTTAAGACTTGGTTTGTGCGATCTAACAAGTTGGGTTCAACCAGGGGGGCCGCTGAAGGATATGCTCAAGAAGTGAAGAAGTTGGCTTTCAAGTTGTTAGAACTCATCTCCCTGAGCTTAGGCTTGCCAGAAAATAAGTTCAATGGCTTCTTCAAAGACCATGCCAGCGTTATCAGGATCAATCGCTACCCACCTTGCCCAAACCCTGACCAAGCTCTTGGAGTTGGTCCACACAAGGACTCTGGTGCCATAACCATCCTGGCTCAAGATCATGTTGGAGGATTGGAAGTGAAGAGGAAGACAGATGGAGCATGGATTCAAGTTAAACCCATCCCGGGTTCTTATATCATAAATATTGGTGATATTATGCAGGTATTGTCCCTGAATCTTGCACTACTAACTCAGCTAAGTGAGTTCAAAGTTTGACGTCGTTCGATAAAAAATAGTCTATCCTTCTACTGAAATAATAGTACATACAAGAGCCCAATTTAATTTTTTATTTATTTATTTTTTTAGGGGATAAACATAGTTTAATTAGTCGATTTTTATAGTCAACACGAAAAAAGAAATATTTCATAAATCTTTTGAAATTCACATTACTGTATGCGAGAAAAGAAGTCATGTCCGCATACTCTTTGATGTGGCAACATGGCGGACCGATGTATGACTTGTGATGGGCCGTAATTCAAATAACATTTTAGTGTAAAATTTTTAGTACAAATATTTCTACTCCAAAACAGAAATACTTAATCCAGTTTAAATACTTAATCATAACCCAAAACAAGAAAAATTTTTAAACCAATTTAATATCTAACTCATAACTAAGTTTAATATCAAATTCAAAACTTAAGAAAAATATTTTTTTTTTTCAAACTTCGCTTTTGTGCGAGCAAGTTTTTTCGAGCTAGATGAAGATAAGTCCTTGAGTGTAAAGGCAGAAGAGAACTTGCCGTCAAGCTCTAGAATCCTTTTTGGCTCTCTCTCTCTCTCTCTCTAGCCTTGTGTTTCTCATTCCCAGGAGGTCTTTTACCACTAATTAACAGGTTTTTTCCGTCTAATTTGACTAAAGGATCTATAAATGATTTAATCCCGCCCTAGAACCCATGCATGTAAGCGAAAGTTCTGTGCAGGACCAACCTTTTTATTCTATAGCTTATCCCTGGCTAAGATTGGTTTCAAAATGCCAATTCTCAAAATTCTAAGCTCATTCGAATTAGTGACAAAATATGTGAACTTAATTTGCAGGCTTGGACCAATGACAAATATCAGAGTGTGGAACACAGGGTGGTTGTGAACTCCGAGAAGGAAAGGTTTTCCATTGTTTTCTTCCTCACCCCAGCACACTACGTGATGGTGCAGCCACTGGAGGAGCTGATAGATGAGCAAAACCCTGCAAAGTACAAACCGTACAACTGGGGGAAGTTCAGTGCCACTAGAAGGATCAGTAATTTCAGGAAGTTGAATGTTGAAAACATCCAAGTTTCTCATTTCAAGGTTGCGGAGTAATTGTGCTGGACTGGCCCCGAACTGTCATATATATATAACTATATATGTATAAGCATTAATTAATAAGCTGGTTCAGCAGTGGCTTCTTGTTAAAAGCCATTCACCACGTAGATACCCTTTTATGTACAAACATTAATAAGTTGCTTCTAGGGCAACCTGGACAACCATGCTACGGAGAGTCTGGTACGGTATGTCCATATTAATTTATTTGAATAAAATCAAACTAGCTTATAATGAGATCAATACTTACACAGTAACACTCTGTTCGATTAAATAGGGTTTAATTTCATTCGTTGAAAATTCTATCTAATTCTTATGTTCGGCATTAAAATATAATTTTAAGGATTAGATTTGATCTCATTTCATAACTTAAATTTTAAAATTTCTATATCATTTAAAATTCGATCCAAAATAATAAAATTTAATGAGAATTCATTTTTTTAATGCACCATTTGGAGTGCCAATAAACTCCCAAAAAAACTCCATAAAATTCTAACAATCTCTATAAATCACTAAAATTCTCTATCACACTTTTACTTTTTCCCACGTTTTCTAATTTCAAAAAATTTCAATATTTCATTAAAAGAAATGAAAAATTCGTAAGCAGGTTAATCGAGTGCAAAAATTTTTCTTTTTGCAATCATATTCTTCACGTCGAAAGTTTTCAGACGAATATCATTATCGCTATTTATCTCTATTTTTTTAAATCCGTTCTAACGGTTGGTTTACTGGTGTAGAATCCGTTAGAATGGATTTTGAAGGCCATTTTAACGGTTTTAGCACTGTTCAGAGAGAGAAGAAACATTTTTTCGAATCCATTGGAATAGATTTGAGAAACCATTCTAACAGTTTTAGCATTATTCATCTTCAAAAAATATGGTTTAGAAACAAACACCAAACGCTCTACTTCACCTCAAACCACGTTTTTTCTTAGTTTTTGTTATTTTTTTATCACTCCAAACGTACATTAAGTCATTTAAGTAAGTAGACAAATTTATCTTCATGTATCATATTTATTATTTTTTTTACTTTTATTAATATGGTCAAATTTGATATTTCTCTTAAATTAAATCAATTTAATTTTTAAATTCAAAATATGTTTCAAACATAAAATTTTATTTATTAAATAAAATAAAATAAAATAAAATAAAATTAAATCAAATCAAATCAAATTAATTATTTATTTTAAAATTCAATCAACTAGAGCAGAGGAATGTTTCTAAACTAAGGCCTCGCTTGGATGCGGGGAAAGCTGCCCTCCAAAAATTTCACCTGGCTATACGGGTGGGTCCTACTTTTTTGCCATGATTTGGCAACCAAATTTATCCCCCATGTAAGTTTTCCTGGGTCTTCACTTTTCACCCCCCCTCGCGGTCTCTCGGATAAAATTTGGGCACCCTCGACCCTAGCTAAAATATATGCAGGGAATGGCTCTTGTTTTTTATGTTTTTAGCCCTCATTAACTTGATCAAAATAAATATAATGTTAGTAAAAAAATAATAAATAGGCTAACAAGTCAAAATAAATATAATTAAAAATAAAATTAGATAATAACCAACCATTCAAAAGTACATATTAAAAAAAATTGTTTAAATAAATTTATAAAAAATTAAATTTTCGAAAAAATAAATAATATAACTTCAAATTGTCCAAAAATAATTAAATAGAGTAGATTTTGTAATTTAATATTTAATTTAATGAGTAATCAAGTATGGGACACCACAAGGTAAAAGAGTCATTTGACTGCTTTTTCCATCATTCACCCCATTTTATTTATAAAATATCCAAACCAAGTCAAAAGTTATCTCTCTTCATAAACATCATATCAATGTGGGCCAATCCTCTAAAAATAATACTTCATCTTATCTTATACCCTCTCTAAAACTTATCCCCTGAAATTTTAGCACCATCTAATTGGTCCTAAGTGTAATTGAATATCAACGTGATACCTTTTCTTGCAATCCAGATGTGAATAAGACAAGCTGGGTAGACGACTCTTTGTCCATCAAGTTGCTTGTATGAGTTGAGTCTCTCAACAAATTTAAAATGAAGGAAATTAACGCCAAAATCAAAATTACAAAATTAAAATTCTCACACCCCAAAACTATAATGTCTAAGATTGACGGTAGTTTCTTTTTTTTTTTTTTTTTTTGGGTAATTGAGACTGACGGTAGAGGAACATGAAAACTAATTAGAATTGAATTAAATCTAATCTAAGTTTAAGTCATATCAATGAATATTAATCACGTAATCATTTGATTCAACTTGTACAATATACTAAATAATACGGCACAAACCTTTATTGTACATTGGCCCTCTTTTTCATATTAAAACAACAACGTGCAAAAAAATAAAAAAATAAAATAAAATAAAAAATAAAAAAATTATCAACTAAGCAACTATCAGATCAGACCTATATATACAACCACATCATCTCACATACAAGTAAAATAAGTCTTTTATCGTGAACCATAAATATATTAATAATCTCAATCATAATAATAATACAAAATATAAATCAAAGATAGATAGGGAGGATATAACTCCTAGTTAAACTACTAGCCTCGAATAAGCTATTGGTGATTGTTCCGAGTACACAAGGGCTCCACTTAATAAAAACAATGATCAATAAATATAGTCTTTTTTTTTTTTCATTATAAAGTCGCTGTTGTTCTTAAGATTATAACTGAAAACAAGAGTTTATTAATATAGCCATCAATATAAAACTCAATTATAATCAATAATCTCAGTACATCAACTTTTTGCAATAAATAATTTAATAAAAATAATAAAAGATAAAATCTCGTGTAATGTGTATAATATGATACAATGCAAATGCAATCTCTAACAAGATATGACCTATTTGAAATTGATATTTGAAATGAATGAAATAAACAAATCATAAAAAGAAATTTTTATGTAGGTTAGTGTCTTTCATTGGAAAAAAAAAAAAAGTGGGGAAATGAAGTGATTCAAATTTATCACGTCTATAAAAAATTATACCAAGAATTAATTCACGTAATTGGTTCACGTAAGAATGTACGTAGAATACGATGGAATTACTCATGTTCAAGTAAGTTTCATCATCTACTCCTAATCTTATTTTAGTACGAGTGAGATTTACCTAAGCACATAGGTCACTAATACACCATTTTGGATTAGAATATGGAAATCAAGTCACGATTAACTATGTGCACGAAGCCACCAATCACATCATTTTTTCGGTTAACAGCAAAAGTGCATCCCCTAAACGCTCCTAAAAGGATAATAAATCAACATACCCTTTCATCAGCTCTGCCACCCTATCTTAAAATGGATTGGCAAATATTGATTTGCAATTTGAGAATACAATATGTCAAATTAACATCCCATCACTAGTAATAAATCTCTAATCATATATATTAATTAGGAATTATTTGATATTTTAGAAAACATGATTTATCATTTTAAAAGAAATAGATCCTATCCATAGATATGATTATACCTATGGCACATCAATATATTAACAAGACCTTCTCAACTAATCAAAATAACCAAATGACAATATCCTAACGTTATATATTTGATATGCCCAATTATGCGAAACATTAAAACTATAGATTCTTATCACAGCATTTACAGGCATGCTATACTCAAATCATTAATAAAAATAATCATTTATCTCTTGAAATATACCAAGTTGTGTTTGATATGCATTAAACAAAAACTAATATCAAGTTTGGGCCAAAAAACATAAAACAAAAAAGGACAAAACTATCAACCCCACTTTGAAACTGCTTAAACCAGCCCCATTCAAGCCCCGTTGAAGCAGTGGACCTACTGTCTAATCTACTTGAAGACCATTAAAGCGGCCACCATGTATAACACATATATGAGATGTTTTCTTTCAACTTAAATCCGACCTCCTCAATCTAAATCCAAGCAATCTAGGATTATGATTTAACCCACAATAAGCAAAACTCGCAAAACCCAATATCTATATATACATAGACGCTTATATATAAATACAATCAAACTCAACCAAATCAAATCATGACATTACTTTAAATCATGCAAGAACAAATAATAAATCGATAATTTTGTCTCACTTATCTCGATTCTGAAAAAAGAATCAAGAAAAATTAAGAAACCTACCAAGCCTCTATTTTCAACGTCTAGATTTTTTTATATAGTCACAATTTTTACAAATCATCACTATTACAATAATACCATGTCGCAAATGACAAACTCTTAATTATAACATTGTCTCTCTATCTTCTCTCTCTCCTCTCCCTTCTCTATCGACAAATACGAAGAAAAAAAGAAAAATAAGGGAAAAAAGAAAGAAAGATAAGGGATATTATCTAGTTTCAATTTTAAGATCCAAATATAACTCTGGGTCTAATTTAATTCAATAATAATAATAATAATAATAAAACAACGAGCACCACAACACATATCTAGTCTCAAATCTAATAATTACAATGGTTCAAACTCTCAAATAATAACCAAAAATAGATATTGAATATTACAAAAATATAAATAAGATTCTAAAATTTTTAGATTCCACGTGAACAAAATAACTAGGTGTGGTTTGAAATCTAAGTAAAACCTATTTTAATAGAAGTTTGAAAATATAATTTGAATTTAATACGTTCTCTCTCCCGTTAGAAGGTAACATCATATGTTATTATTATTATTATTTTTTCTTTTTACTGATGGGTTTCAACAATGTGTCTTCGAGGCAAGGCCACATTCCACTAGACCACAATCCAATGGAACTCGCTGTTGAATCTTGTTGTGACATTAATATATTTTTCTCGCTCTACACTTGTATGTTAGGTACCCTTTCTATTCCTGCATTTGAATGACCTTATGTTGTAGGCTCAGTCAACTTCCAAGAAGAATCAAAGTATAGGGTTGTTTGGTTGAAAAAAGTTGAGAAAAAAGTATAGTAAAAGTATAAAAATGTGACATAAAAGTGATATGTGTTAAAATTTTATTGAAAAAAATATAAAAAATAATTAAAATTTAATAACTTTTGGTATTTTTTTGGTTGGTCAAACAAAACCTATATATGCATATATTAACAATATAGTCAACAAGCTATGCTAATATCGAGGAGCAGCTGACATACGCAATTAAAGTCGGGGTTGACAATCGGTTGTTTATTCAAATATTTTAAATTTTTACGATTTATTTATTTTAAATTAAATTAAATTGCATCAATTTTGAATTAATATATTCATTTTATATTGACTTCACATTCCTCTGAAATAATTTTGTGATTGTGTTCAATTTTAAATTAATGTATTTCTGTTATATTAAATTCGTATTTTTTTATTAAATATATGACTGTATATAATTCAAATCGTGTGTTATTGTATGGTTTATAATATTATCATCCCTGATAAATAAGAATTCTCCTGTTGACTGGCAGCTTCATGTTGAAAAACCAACCACTTCAGTCTAGCCCCTATAAATTCATATATTTAGAGCCATTTTGTGAGACTTGGAATTGAATTAGGTAGAGAGAGAAACCAAAGATGGGGAACAAAAAGCAATTGTTGTTGTTAGCCTTTCTTCTAATCTTTCTTAATTTCCACGTTTCAGAAGTAGCTGCTGGATCAGAGAGCTCGAAGCACTTTGTGCTAATCCATGGGTCTTGCCATGGTGCTTGGTCGTGGTACAAGCTTGTCCGGCTACTGAGATCATCGGGTTCTAGTCACAAGGTCTCAGCTCTGGATCTAGCTGCTTCTGGGATCAACCCAGATCAGGTGAATGAAATCCCATCAATCCTTGATTACTTAAAGCCCTTGACGGACTTCATGGAATCTCTTCCTCAACACGAAAGAGTCATCCTCGTAGGCCATAGCCTTGGTGGCTTGGCTATTTCTCATGCCATGGAAAATTTTCCCGATAAAATTTCTGTTGCTGTCTTTGTCACTGCCATGATGCCTGGTCCAACTCTCAACATCTCCACCCTCTTCGAAAAGGTGCCTCGATAATTTTTTTCCTACTTTCCTGAAAAGTTATTATAATAACGTGGTAATAATAAGTGACTGGATTAAGAATTTTGGGTAAGAAAGAACTAATATAAAAAATTTTATATCGAGTGGAAAGAAAAATAAAATTTTATAATTTTTGGGAAATACTAAATTATATGAAAATATCTTAAAATTTATGAGGATATCAAAAAATTTTCAAAACTTAAGGGGGGCAAACACTATATTATATAAAAAAAATATTAAAATTTACGAAGGTATTAATCGATTTTCAAAACTTGGGGGTTGTATCTCTTCTCGTCCTTTTAGGATCGCCTGTAGTAATAATAATTATGTAGTGGGGTTAAAAAAAGAAAATGTTATTATATGGAACTATCAGTTCCTTTTACAATCGATGTAAGACATTTCAACAATCTTTCCTTTCACATATCGGATCTTAAGTCAGGGAGAGTGATGACCTATTCATCCTAATGGACTAGTACACCTAGGATTTGTACCACTTGTTGGGTGATCTTGAGCGTATCTCCTCCCAAAAGCTAATTTTTAGGATGATACTTTTTCTACACTTTTATACTGACTACTAACCTTTTCACAATCAATGTAGAACACCCCAACAATTATTTGATCGAAAAGTACATGACTTCCAATTAGTTTAAAAATCAATATATAATCCTTCGTGATTTAAGGAAAAGTAAATTGAACGAATGTATTAAATTTAACAAGATTTGTGTCTTATAAGTCAAAATTTATTGAGAATTTTTTTTTTTTTACAAAAAATAAATATATAAAAGTACATTCTTATTTATTTTTATGTTAAAATAAAATTTTATTTTATTTTTTAAAGCAACTCAATTTGTCTTTATTTTTTCAATAATATTCTTTAGACAACCATGTATGATCCTATATAGTAAATTTAACATTTTTTTGACAATTTTACACTTTAGTTTAAATTACAAGCGAGTTATATATTGATTTTTAAACTAAATGGCATCATATATTTTTTGTTCGAGCCTGATTATGCCTAATATTTTTATAATAAAACTTCACTTAGTTAGTAGTTATTTAAAAAAAATAGTCATAATGCATCTAAATCATTCTAATTAATATTACTCATTAAAAATTCTAATTGTATAGTGTTGCACAGGTTATAAATATGCCACGTTATCCTAATAAAAATTTTTGACAAAATTTTATGGGTTTTGCTCATTTATTATAATAGACTATTCAACACAAAGTTGTCAACTCAGCCCTAACTTTCTTCATTTCTTTGTGTTCATACCATATTTGTTCTGCTATAGTCGCTCAGTGTACAGGATTCTCAACTAGATAGCCGCTATACATATGACAACGGACCTGATAAACCTGCAACAACTTTTATTTTTGGGCCGTTATACTTGGAAGAAAAAGTTTATCAACTCAGTCCACCTGAGGTAAGAAATTGATAAACACTTTTTACTAAATCCCACTTTTAAGTTTAATATTTTAATTATAATAATTAAGAATTTATATTTTAATTTATTACAATATTAATCGGGTTAATGAAACTCTTATTAAATAGGTCAATCTAACAACTAATAGATGACAAATTTGTCAACAAAGACTAATATATGAGACAAACCAATACTAAAAGTTATGAAAGTTGTAAAAAATTTGCCAAAACTTGTTATAAATTGGCAGAAGTTGTGAGTATTCCATATAGGCTCTAACATTCTAATATATTAAAAACATTGGTTCTTAATTATTATAATAAAAAAGGATACCTAAAATGGGATTCGGTAAAAAGTTTAAGGTGTAAATTTTAATTTACTCTTAAAACTAGAGATGAGCAACATTAAATTAAAAAACCAGGATTGATTCAATTTGTCTGTTGATTCGTTTTGAGTTTTTTTTTTTTTTTTTTATTTGGTTTCTTATTGTTAATATACTTTTATTAGTATAATTAAAATCAATAGGTTAAATTAATATTTATAAATTTATAAACGGAATTTGCTTCTATTTGGTTCCTTACATAAATTCAATTACAATGAGAATGATTAAACTTCGATTGGATTCAATTTTTGCCAAAAATTGAAGCAAAAAAACCCTGTGCTCACCCCTGGTAAAAACAAAAAGAGATGCTATGTATAGTTATAGTTAACCATACTCTCAATTTTCTATTTGGTGTGGGCCTAAGACAGATAACTCAAAAATTTAATATTAAGATTACACGGTTACAAAACATGGTTCTAAAAACTGTATGCAGCGTTGAAAAGACTTTTTGGGTTAATTTATGTAGGATGTGGATCTGGCAACAACGTTGTTGAGGCCCATATGGCTATACAGCCAAGAGAACATGTCCAAGGAGCTAGTGTTTTCTAGCAAGAAGTATGGTTCGGTTAGGAGAGTTTTTGTAATATCAGAGGAAGACAAGGTACTCAAGAAGGAATTTCTACAATGGATGTTGGAGAAAAATCCACCAGATCAAGTTGAAGAGATCAAAGGATCTGATCATATGGTTATGATGTCTAAGCCTGTTGAGCTCTGTGTTCTTTTATGGGGCATTGCTGAGAAGTATTCTTAATTGTTGATGACAAATTGGCTATCACAAGGAGGGAAAACACTGAATTTAAAATGTCACTAAGTGTCTGTAATAAATTAATTTTGAAGCACTATTGAGTTGCCTACTCAAAACCCATCACCTACGTAGCTTGCAACCACCACATTCTGAAAAGTTTTAAGAGTACAACTAATTAGATATGAATTCCAGAACAGACAATTTTATGTTTTTCTTTAAAAGAAAACATAAAATACAAAAATGAAGAATGCATAGTGCTCATTCATCGTGGGTGTGTATGAGTATTTGTATTGTGAAATTTTAGACAGCATGTAGCATAGTATTTATCACTCGAATGCATCTTCATAAAACATACAAAAAGTAAAACATTTATAATTTATTCAGATCCTTAATTGGTAAGTTTGTTAGTCATTTTTATTTAAGCTTCCACCTCGTTCTGCATATCATATACATACATAGGGTATTACCATGTGTAACAAAAGGAAAAATAAAAATAAAAATAAAAATAAAGATTTTTGCTCATTAAACTTGGTTACAAAATATTAATGGGTAGTTGGTCTTTTTTTGTCTAAACATATTATTATTTCAAAAAAAAAAGTAAATATTTAAAAAGTGCAACTAAAATCTATGTTATAATTAAAGTGTATTCATGTAGATTTAATATTTTGAAATAAAAGATTAGAGGAGTTTCATATCATTCTAATCAACTTCTTTTGATATATATATTGTTATATAGTGTTCGGCAGCAAAATTTACCGCTGGAACTGCTGACCACGCCAACCGGAAATGCAATCGACGACCTGCCGAACAAATACAGAAAGAAAGGTTACGGCCGGAGTGGAGGACTCTGGCCAGAAAACTCTCCGATGCTTAAGTCAGCAAGTCACTCAAAGAAAGAAGCTTTTCAGAAAAGAAATGAGTAAAAGCTTAAGTTGGCAATAGTCAGCTTACCTTAATTATTCAATGGAATGTCCTATTTATAGTAATATGAACAGTAATAAAATATACCTGTGATCTGACATCACTCAGCTTGCATGCACCTCTTTTCCTTCTCTTCCTTAAATGCCTTCCACCGCTCATTTAATGTCTCATATCTTTCATTAAATACTCCACACCTTTCATTTAATGCTTCTGGTAGTTAAACACGGCAATATAGTCAGAATTTCGTGGTTAAACTGTCTACCTGTCACATCCGTCAACTACTAATAACGAAGTGAACTGAGCTAGTTTCTTCCTCAGAGATAAATACCTAGTTCAGTCATAACTACGGTGTATTTATGGTTATAAGCCCTCTTTAAGGCTGTGGGTCACAGGCTCAGCATTTACTAGCCGCCAATCGATGAGCCAAACAAACTAGCTATTGAGGTCCTCAGCTATAGCCACGTAGCAACATACTATTCATAGGTGCTAAGGTTCAGGGTATCCTTTGGAATATTAACCCTAAGACGTGTATTCTTATATAACACTCACGTGAAACTCTCGTGGTATCAATCAGCTGTTCAGCGGAACGCCACGTGTCATGACGCAACATGCTCGGTGAATGACTACGTGGCTCACACAAATATGCTCGGCACTGGGCCACGTGGCGCCTTGACTACACTTGTTCGGCATCCGTACATCTAAGTATTATTTTGCACAACATATAGCATTATTTTTTAATAGATAAACGGCATGGGCTAACTAATTAATATATATAATTCGATCCCCACCAACTAAAATGCATATAATTTATTAAGATGGGCATATAACTTCCATCTTAGCTAGGAATATGAATGAGTTAGCCAAGCTATTCAATGGGCTATCTTTGATTAAAAAAAAAAAAAGAAAGAAAAAAATTAAAGGATATAATTACTGAAATATAATCAAGGAAGAAAACCAACAAGAGGGATTACATTGTGAGTTAGGTTTGTGAAGACAGATGAGCTTTGATGGATAACTGTATCCACTGCCTCGATGAATGCCAACACAAATTCTATGACCAATTTCACCATCGCCATATACAATTCCAATCTCTGCATGACCATCACTCCAAATACACGAGTCTGAAACTTCACCCTTCTTCAAGTGCCCCACTTCTCTCCTCCATTTCTAGAACACCTACACATACATACATACATATATATATATATATAAAAAGAAACGGCAAACACTATCATATTTGCTCAAAATGGCTTTTGGAAGACCACAAGGGACATATCTAGCCCTCCTCTCTCTCTTTCTCTCTCTCTCTCTCTGTCTCAAAACTTCACCCTTCTTCAAGTGCCCACTTCTCTCCATTTCTAGAACACCTACGCATACATACATACATATATATAAATATAAGGAAACGGCAGACACTATCATATTTGCTCAAAATGGCTTTTGGAAGACCTCAAGGGACATATCTAGCCCCCCTCCCCTCTCTCTCTCTCTCTCTCTCTCTCTCTCTCTCAAAAATAATAGCTATAGTCTAGAAAGTAAAATAGAGGTTAAGGACATCGCATATGATCAGATTGACAAGCAATCTTTATTTATCAAAGAAAAGTTTATGGCACATGGCCTCTTTCGATTGTTCACCTTACACTTGGGACGAGGAGAAGAAAAAAAAATGGTTGTGTTATTCAATCATTATAAACCAAATTCATTATTGAGATATAAACAATATGCTGTTGACATTTATTTGCGACAGACAACAAGCATCTATCATTACAAGAAAAATTATTATTCATGATGTGATAAAATTATATATCCTATTGGAGTAATATTAATTTATATACAGAGGATAATATTTGGCTCCAAATTAGGTAAAGCGTATTTTAGTATTCAATATTTTCTTATTAATTTAAAATCCGTACTCTGCCTACTATTATCAATAAAAAAGAATTTCTCCTATATAGTTTAGAGATAAAATATTATTCTAAAAATTTAATTTTTCTCAAGTAGGACCAAATACCCTAATAATGAAGATAATATTTATTTTGTAGCAATCACAATGATATTATACTTATATTTTACAATTGGAGTGTGTTTATTATGGGGTTAAAAATTGAATAACTCTGTTTGGATTGAGGGGGGGGGGGGAATAAAAAAGGGGAGGGAATGATGGTTTTTCCTGTTTGGTTCGAAGAGAAAACAAGAAAGAAGAAACGGAAGGAGGGGAAACTTTCCTTCCCCACTCGCCAAGGCGCCCATCATAAATGGTACATCCAACTTTGGGCAGAAAGAGGAAGGAGTGACAGAGGCAAAAGTGAAAAATTGGGTCTCACCTCTTTTAAAATATTTTTATACAAAATTTAAATTATAACATTCATACATGCTTTTTAACCATATGATGTCTCTGTTTAGTTTGTTATAAATCTCTAAAAATCTTTAAAAGTTATTTATTTTTTATGTCATTGTACAAATTACGAATCTATAATTTATTTTATTTTTTATCACTCCAACCATATCATGTACTATTTAACCAAATAATATTAAGGAAATAAATTTTTCTATCTTAGAATGAAGGAATATTCAACTTTTTGTCTTTTTTTGTCCATTCATTTTTTATTATTACTATTATTACTACCAAACAAAGCATAGATGTTATGAAAGTAATTAATATTTTTTTTACTATCACAAATTTTCACCCATTTGATCTTACTTCCTCAAATGTTAATATTTAAACCCACCCAAGAGGAAATATCAACCCATGTAATATATCGTCCCTGATTGTAGAGAATGGTGCGTTTTCATCCATAAAGCATGACTCACCTCTTTTTTTAAACAAACAAATTTCTAAATACTAAAACTTTTATCACCACAAGACACCTTCTTTTTATTTTTTTACGTTGTTTTTTTTTTTTTTTTTTTTTTTTTTTTTTCGGTGCTTAGGTTGTTATTTTGGCCACAAATTTGTTATATACTAATCATTTTGAAGTATTTGACAAAGTGCCATCAATACAAAAAAAACACTGTTTTAAAAAGTACCTTTAGAAAATGTTGTTCAAAGCATCAATTTTTAAAAACTCTATTTGAAAAGATACTTTTAGAAAATCGCTATTTGACTCGATTAAAATCCCAATCTTTTTCTCTCCCTCAATTCTTATTCGTTTATCGCTAAACATTTCTTTCAGTCTTCTTTGTTTGAACTTAAGTGCCACCATTTTATGAGCTCACTGAAGCTCGAGTGTTCTCTTTCGCGAACTGATAAAAGCCTTAAAAGATATATTGATTCGTTTGCAGGAGAAGACGAAAGTTTGAGAAGATACGTTTGCGTAAGAAGATAAAAGTTTAAGAAGATATGTTTGCATGAAAAAATAAGAAAAAAAAAGTCAAACTTATTTAATTTATGAGTTTAGATAATTAATGCCACCTCTACTCATGATTATTCTCTTTCAAAGCTACATAAGTCTAAATCTTTACTTTCATGAATAGGGGAGGAGCTGGACCTGGCATCAAATGAATACAGGGCATGATAACCACAAAAGGCCAAGATTTTTTATATGATAATTGGAACATCCCTGGATTCTGAAATCACGTTCCTCCTATGTAAAGTGATAATAATAATAATAATAATAATAATAATAAAAATACTTAGTGCCTGAAGCTCTTTCAATACAATAGCTAGAAAAAGTATATATATGCAATCTTATTAACCCTACTCATAGAAAGGCTATTTCAAACTCGCGACCTAGAGCCCGTTTGACAACTCAAAAATTAGTAAAAAATTACTTTTAGTGTGTTTGGTAAAATCACAAATTTCTCACTTTTTTGATTTGCTACAGTCCATAATTACAACTTTTTTGATTTGTTACAGTAAAAAAATATACCAAACACCCAAAAGTTATCACTTTTTTGCTTTGCTACAGTAAAAAATTTACCAAACACCCAAAAATTATTAAAAAATACTAAAAATTTCACTTGATTCAACCAAACACACAAAAAAATGCCCCAAAAAAAAAAAACCCAAAAAACTACCAAAATTTGAGTTTTTTTGAATTTCCAAACACTCCCTAATTTGCAGTGGAGATTGATTAAATTAATTTGTTGGGTGTACATACATATACCTATATATATTTATATATATATATGTATATATAACACCTATTTTGACATTGAAATTCGAAACTGTGACCTTTTGTCAACATGGACTGCATGTCATGTTTTCTGGTAATGTTTGAGATCCAACAAGCTTGTGCAATCTCGGTAGCATTTGAAGCTTAATCCATTTCCAGAATTCACAAAAGAGATATCTCAGGTTTGGTGAAGTGCTGCTGAATCTTTAATCCACTTCCAGAATTAGCAAAAGGGATATCTCAGGGTTGGTGTAACAGGAAACATAAACACCATTATAAAGGAAGCCAGATATAGCAATATCCTCAGGTGGTGCTGGGGAGATTTTTATAAATATGTCAAGGAATTTTTATACACCTCTGTTAAAAAAAAAAGAACAAATTAAAGAACTTGTAGAATCATACAATCAGGAAATATATAAGTTTGAAAATATTTTTGTCAGGAAACATAGCAATACTCTTAATAAATTAAAAGATTACAAAACTGGACGGCCCGTGAAGTCACCTTCACAACTAGCTCAGCAACCTCGTGTTCCTTCTGCATTTTGTTGCCTTTGAACTTTGTAAATTAAATGTCTACAGTTCTCTCTTTCCTAGCTGAATATCACACGGACAACTTGTCAAGATCTACTAGTAGATTGTGTACAAATGTGACTTCCCCTTCAATTTTTTGTGAAACTGGGGGAAAAAATACTGGGGGAAAAAAAAGAGTTCTTTCTGCCTAGAGTTACAAGTACAGAGACGCGGCAAAGACAATGTCTCTCTTAATCTTGGAAACAGCATCCTGGAATTTTGCTTCGAGCTCAGATTCTCCGATAGATTTTGCTGCTTGTATTAGCTGCTGAAGAACTTCTTCGAGCCTCCTGATAGCCCGGATCAAGCTGCCCTCAAAGACTTGAGTTATTTCCATGATCTCATAGAATTTTGAACCTTTTGCCCAAGCATACACTGCCTCCATGATATCTGGCCGGAAAGAGCTTGCAAAATTCTCAACATCGATTTGGACCTGTGGAAGGAAATGGATGAAAGTTGATGAAGTTAACTTCCAATATGAAAGTATTCAGTGGCAGAATCAGATGCTTTAAGTCTACTACAGATGTGGGGGAAAAAAAATGGTGAACATATTATGCAAAAACATTGCACATCCTTTTATCAATTAAACTATAAAGGCAATTACTCGGGTCAACTTGGACCACAATACACCAGGTATGATCCCATCATAAAGTGCGCAAAAACAAGGAAGGTGCATCTTGTTCAAACATCCACTCATTGTAATAGGTCAATTTTGACATAAACTCAAAAATTGTATTATATTCCATTCCAAAATCCCAAATCTAAGTACCGTGATGATGTATCCTCAGACAACATAATGCCAAAAAAAAATATGAACAAGACCAAGAAAAGATCCATAACCTTGCATTCAAGCTGGACTTTGGCAATCCTCCGCGCAGTATCTTGTAATTGTGCAAAGAGCAACTCAAGTTCATCCCTGGGCTTTTGAGCATCCTGAAGCTTCTCTTGCCACACAAAGCAAGAAAGAAGAGATACCATCTCTTCTACCTTTATGTCCTTCAAAACCCCATTAAACATGAGTTCTGTCAAGGTCAACTCATCTGCACTACTGATTTCACAGGCAACCTTTCCCTTTAACTCCACAACATCATCACTTGTAACATATCTGCAGATTATCCCCTCCAAGAATGTTAGAATAAATTTCTTTCTCTGAATAAGCCGACTTTATCAGAATATATATAGAGAAAAGTAGAGCTACATAAGGGGCATCACCCCAAGAAGAACAATGGAACAAGAATGGAGATTATCGAAAAACATTAGGTAAGAGCCATCAAGACAAAAAACTAAAATAGACAAAGGCAAAGCTGGAACCTAGCTAAGACACAGAGACAAGCAGTCATGAGTTTGATGACAAAAACAGAATCAAGCAGAATCATCTACTGAGTTCTCCCCAGCAGAACAGGGGCACAACAAATCTAGCGTAGCTAAGGAAAGCACAGCGACTTAGGAAGCAACAAACAAACAGCTGCTTGATGTCACAAAGGCCCAGCACACACAAAGTAGAACAGGGGCAGCATTATGGACCACTTACAACGGCAAAAAAACCAATAATGACACAAAGAAAGCACAACCATAACAGGACCACAGCAACATTTCTACTAATCTTGCAACCAGTAGAATAAAGCACAACTATTCTACCAGTCATGCAAACAAGTCCTTGCACATGAATAATAGAATTAGGAATGTTCCCCTCCCTATGATGATCGTAGTCCCCCTCCCTCTGTTGCCATTTATGAAACGATGCTGTTAAAAGAGTTACCCACCATCTCACCTAAAAAACTTAAACAGTTAAGCTTTAGCGAGGGGGTAAATTTATCATTTATATTGACTTAGTTTTCTCTCAAAACACCAACATGTGGTCGAATAGTTTCTTTGAAGGAGTCAAACACGTGGGATTATTAATTTTTTTTTTTTTTTGGTTGGGGGGGGTGATGGTAAGGTTTGAACTTTTTCCCAACTCCAATACCATGTCAAAGTTTTACCCACCATCTCACTTAAAAGCTTTAAGTTGCTTGGGAGGGCGCAACTTTATCTTTCATATTGACTTGTTTTCACTCAACACATGTCATTATGAAAAAAACAGAATCAATAATTACTTCCACGGATCTGCTTGTCCTGTTAATTTTGTGGCACAACACAAATTTCTTTTTCAAGTACAAATTTTACAATCTGCCAGGAAGAATGAAGCAGTTATATTTTTTTTAAGAGTCTACCGACAAGAATGAAACAGCTATATTTCTTTATGTTTGATTGTGTTTGTGAAGAGACACTAGACAAGCATGGCTAACTAATTAAATAAAATAACATAGCACTGAAGAATTCAATCCAGTGTTTTCAATTACTGATATTGTTTTATCCAAATCCCATTGTTAGCCTTCCTTTTCTTCTTCTTCTTATTCTATTTTTTTTAAATTTAAAATTCCAATAAACAACATAAATATGAAATAATAAAAGAAGTGTCCATAGCTTCTCAAGCCACTTAAACTCCCATGTTAAAATAATGTTTAAGCCAGATGTTGACAACTGAAATTTTGACAATAATAAGTAGTGACGGAAGTACAAATGTCACGGGCCAGGGGGAAGGGAGGGGTGTGCAAACTGCAGCAACTACATTGATTTTTGACTGGGGGAGCCAACTAAACATATTTTAAATTTTTTAGCTACAAAATGTAAGGAACCTATAGTAGTTTTTTCTTTTGGGGGGAGGCAGGCATGACCCCCCGTCAAGCTATGGGTCCATCCTACTAATAAGTAATGTTATACATCCCTTGTTGAACCGGTTGAAGTCTTGTTACATGTGTTTGTTCTCCCATTTATTGTTGCGGCCTAAATTTTTAAGGTGCATGGTGCACCAATTTGGTTCAATTTGTTTCACTACCCTAATCCATGTGCAAGATGATGTTGTATGTAAGGGAGGATTGTTAAAATAGCTCAATATACATAGGTGCATTTCCTAATAGTTTAAGTTTGCGAGACAATTAGTGGCTTGAGAGACAATATGTCATGTATTCAGAACACAATTTCAAATATAGCGGTAAAAATGGAAACTGCAGGTGAAGAAAATATTGGCAATTTTAACATGTTAGTCATGGTTGGAAATGTTTGTCAAGCATCCACGATAGAGTTCGTTTCACATGGAATGGATTGTCTTCCAAGGGAATGGTCAAAACCAGGTCTCACAATTAGACTGTGAATGGACAGGTTCTCAGGGGAGGAACACCTCGGGAAGGGGATTTGTCCTTGAATTGATATAAATGCCAATGCAAGCACGTGTAAATGATATTTCCACACAAGATATGATACGCAAGGCATTATTGAATTAGAGTCCTCTGTTGAAAAGAAATTTCGCATTAAGGATTTGGGACCACTGTAAGCACTTTTTAGGCATTAAGGTAGCTCGATCACACAAAAGGATCTCTCTCTCATAGAGAAAATATATTCTGGACTTACTCTCTAAACCAATGGATACTCTAATGGACCCTAATACAATTTGGACTTAGTCTCTAAGACAGGTATGTTAGGCTCTAAACCTATGGATACTCTAAGACAGGTATGTTAGGCTCTAAACCTATGGATACTCTAATGGACCCTAATACAATGCTCAATGTAGATGAGAGAGATCAATTAGAAAATCTTAGTCATTGCAGAAGGTTGGGAAGCTAAACTACCTATGATAAGACCAAATATTTCATTTGCTAGATCCTAAACTACCTAACTGTGACAAAACCAGATATTTCATTTGCCATGAGCGAGATCAGTCAGTTTCTAGAGTCATCTCATACCAGTCATTTGAATGCAATTGTTCGAATTTTGAGATATTTAAAGGAAGCACCAGAGAAAGACTTGCTATATTAGGATAATGCACATCCTTCAGTGTAGGAGTATATCAATGTAAACTAGTTGAATCACTATCAGACACTGGATATTGCATTTTCATTGGAGACAATCTAATTTTATGAAATAGCAAGAAACAAAACAGTATTAGCAAGATCAAGTGGCAGAATCAAAATACAAATCACACCTCATGTGAGCTAATTTGGATACAAAACTTGATGTAAGAAGTGGGAGTTCTTCATTCACATCGCCTCTAACCCAGTATTTCATGAAAGGATAGAACATATTAAGGTAGATTGTCATTTTATCAGGGAGAAGATCCAATAGAATACCATCAAAACTAGTTATGTTCCAGCTGAAAATCAACTAGCTGACTTGTTCACAAAAGGCCTTGGAGGTTATTTGGCCTCCAAATATGTGATATATATGTTCCAATTTAAGGCGAAGTATTAGAGAAATTGTTCGAGATATGTTAGGATATGAATATGGTAGGTACAATGAATGATTGATTCCCTTCCTAGTACAAGTGATTGTGATTGATTCCTTCCTGGGATAGGTAATTGTAATTGATTGTAACTACAGGAGTTCCCAAGTTTGCATAGGTTTGTATATAACTAGATGCTATGACAACCCCAATGGTATCAAGCCATTACATTCATTCCTTGTTCATTGACACAGACTAACTCAGCCTTCAACAAAGATGAAGCAGGAAATTGATCCACCACAAACCAATAAATATAAGTCCAAACAAAGGAAAGTTCTCTCACCCAAGCCTTCTAAGAACTCTTTTCCTTGCTTTAAGTTCATCTTTGAAAGCCAACGCTGTGGAAGAACGCATTGTTCTCTTAATTGATTTGATCTTGGCTGTAAGCTCTTTCTTCATGTGTAGAACTTTGAGCTTTTGCTCAATAAGTGGAGATTGAGCAACATCATGTTTTTCAAACAGGTTCTCTAAAGCCTCTATCCTACGAACAGCCTTTCTGTATGAGCTACTTTGAACCTGAATAAAGAGTATAGAATCATTAAGCCAGAGTGAAAATGTAGCTACTAAAAATAAATGCACAACCAGAAAAAAATGTCTAACCCACTTTCATGTCTTCTTCAGGATCCAGAAGGGGCATTCCTTCCTTAGCAAATCTAGACAGAACCTCTGACACCTTCTTTAGGGTATTTTCACGAGCTTCTAATGGCAAAAGATCCTTTGGTATGATTAGCCTGACACTGCTCAAGCTATCAATCTGTCCAAGAAATTGAGCATCTCAGCTTCACAATTTTTAGACTGCCAAATCACGATAAAGACAGAAACTTCGGAAGCATTACAATAGAAAATTCACCCTAAGCAAATACTCTTGCTGTCATGACACCCAACACCAGTTACACTCAAGGACCTTTCAGGAAAATATAGTTCCAAATCTCTGCAATATCTAATATCAAAGAGCAATTAGATTACATTGTTTCAAATAAATTAGGCTTTGGGAGAGACATCTATTCGTAAAAAATTAACAAACGGTAATTGATAAACTTGATTTTCAGTTATCTATCTATTTCTGGCCAGACAACCCAAGCAGAGAAAATTGGAGAAAGGTCAAAAGACAACTCAATTCAACAAAGCCTTAGTCCCAAACTAGTTGGAGAAAGGTCAAAAGATAACCCCCAAATTTCAGCAGAATATTTTAAAAAAGGAAGCTTTTTAATTATGGGATAACATTAGAAACCTTGCCTGAGAGATAGGAACAGAAACAACAACAGGTTCTCCAGGCTCCTTCAATGGAACAATCTTAATTCTCTTTTTTCCAACTTCATCCCTATGCACTGCACATCTTGTAAGCACATCTACCGTGTAGCTACCATCCTCTGGTTTCTTATTTGCATCATCTGTAGCATATGCAGCTATTAACAATTAGATAAGTTGAATCAAAAAGATGAGTCCATGTACACTGAAAAGCCATCTCTAACCTTCAGAAAAGCTTTTCACCCTTTCAAAATTGATTATCACTCCCCATGTGACTAGGTCCTTAATGGAGAAAGATGGGGAATTTCCATCACTCTTTGTGCACTGGACCGATACAAGCCTTCCAGGCTGCAGAAATGGTAAGCAGTATCTTGGAGCAAACACAATATCACAGACATCCTTTTTCAAACTTTTGTATTGCTCTAGGAGAGAGTAATAATTCTCCAAGCTATCTTCTTCTTCTATTACAATTGAATCCCTCTCCTTTTCAAGGTCCTTTGCTTGTCTCTGCAATTATGATGTCATTTAGTACACTAGAACAGAAGTCCAACACAAAAGAAGAAAGGAGGGAGGAATGCAACAAGCAATCAAATTCAAATGCCAGCCTACCTCAAGGTCCGGAATGGCTCGGTCAGCCTGAAATTGATAGAAAGAATTACGGAGCAAATTTTCAGGGTCACCGTCTTCACACCGCATTTGATTCAAAAGCATGTTATAACTTAAATGGAAGGCACTGGAAGGACCATAATCAGTGTCAACACAGAGTAAACTTCATGATTATATGAAAAGTACAACATCCTTCTTTTCTACTAAATTCTTTTTGAAGGAAAATTTTCACCAACATTGCATTAAGGTTACAGTAACTACCATTACTAAGTCAATTCATATGCTATATACACTTTTTATGATAGAAAGCAAAGTCATACGATAACATAACATGCTATCAACATGATCTATACTTTGTTCCTTCCAAAGTGAGATTAATCAGAATCTAAATCTGGTTAAAACTTCTTGAATAAGTACACAGATAACAATATTACCAGTCAACAACCCTTTAGCATGGTTAATACGTTACACGAGTCACATTAAATTCTGGGGATCTAGGAATATGGTCAAAGGTTTTACTTCTCAAAATGTATATATATAAGGTCAAAGGTTTGAGCACCAAGCATATTGAAGAGTGTAAATACATTTTTAAGCTTCGTTTATAATTTTTTTGGGTTAATTATTTATGTCTTTGTGTTGTCGGGACACACTTTAGCATTCAATTACCTTAAAGGAAAGCTCATTCTAGATTTATAGCTGGCTAGACTTTTTTTTCCCTTTTCCTAGATTTATTTACATTTTAGTAAAATGGTAATGAGCAAGACCACAGGAATAATGCTCCCTAGGCATGTAAACAAGGTGGGTGGACCTAAACCCAACCCACTCCACAAGCTTGCCTGCCTCCCTCGCCCCAATGACCCACCCTGCCTCGACCAGCCCCCTCCTTCCCCTCCCCTCCCCTCCCCTCCCCTCTGCTCCCAACAGTCATATTACCATTTGTAGAATAAATCATTTTTTTTAATTCCCCTCCACAAGTCTCTCTCTCTTCCCCCCCTCCTCCAACCAATGGTCATGTGACCAAAACTAAACCAAACCAAACCAAGCCTTTTCCCACTAGATGGGGTCGGCTACATGGATTTGTCGACGCCAATTAGATCTGTTTAGGGGCATGTTCTCCGATAAATCTAGGTAGGTCATGTCATGTTTAATGGTTTCTTTCTAGCTTCTCTTGGGTCTTCCTCTACCTCTCCTACTCTTGGCAATCTCCATACTTTCACACCTTCTAACAGGTGCCTCTGCTGGACGCCTTCTAACATGACCAAACCATCTTAATCAGTTTTCTCTCATTTTATCTTCAATCGGTGCTATTCCTACTTTGCCCCTAATCTCCTCGTTCCTAATCCTATCTTTCCTTGTAATCCCACACATCCACCATAACATCTTCATCTTCGCAACTGCCATCTTCTGATCATGATTATGCTTTACTGCCCAACACTCTGATCCATATAGTAGCGCTGGTCTAACCGCTACCTTATAATACTTTCCTTTCACCTTGAGGGGGGATTTTTCGGTCGCACAAAACCCCCAAAGCATTTGAATTAAAAAAAATTTCCCTCCCCACACTCTCTATCCCCCTTCCCCTCACAGCTTTCAACAGTGATATGACCGTTTAAATTTTTTATTTTTCCTTCCTTCCAGTGGCTAATTTCCTCTTTCAATTTTTTAAATTACACATTCACCCCAGCTCTTTAGTAGTGATGAATGATTTATGTATATTATAGATAGAATAATATTTAAAAATGGTGGTCAAGCTTATATGTGCCAACCTAGTTGGGATGAATGAGACATAAAATGATGTACTTGGTTATTTTACTCTATCATTATATAATTGTAATTTTTAGTTATTAATTTTCGCACAATATAATCCAAATCTAATTGTTTCTTTATTAATAAAATTTGTTCATCTATTTTTATTTGTAGAGATTCTTGTATTTGTAAATGTCATTTAGGGTTTAGGGTTTAAATTTCTTGTAAATTGGAATTACAAAATTGAATGTAATTGGATTTATAATTTTTTTAAGACCAACTAGACAATTGTTTTATTCTAAGTTTAAATTTATAAATTACCCAAAAAAAAAAAGTTTATATTTATAAATATTCTATTTTACATAATTTATTAAAATATTTTAAATTAAAAAAATACATAGGGTCAATGGGCTTGGGCTAGATTTTCCTAATCCAACTCGACCTAGCCAACCAAGAGGCAATGGTAAGAAGGGATTGGTCGACCCAGATCTCGAGTCGGGTTAGGGTCGGGTCGGCCCCAACCCAAAGTGAAGACGGTATTTACTTCCAAGTATTAGGTAGAATTACTACAATTTTGAATCTTCTAAAAAGAAACTACTATCATTATTGAAAGTACTAGAGGATATGTTAGAGGTGTTCAGTCATAATCTATCACATGACAGTTTCATGTAGCAAGCTTTTCAGCCAAGCATGATGAACAATTGTGCGAAACAATGATTCCTCTCATATTAAGTTGAATTACTATTGTGATGCTAGGTAAAACTAATCTATCGCACAACAATTTAATCCCAACTTGCGTTTCCTACTACTATTAGAGGATAAGATATGTTAAAGAATAAAATCATTTTGTTGAGAGAAAATGAACCAACATAAATAACAAAATTGCCCCCTTCCTAATAGTTAAAACTTTTAGGCGAAATGGTGGCTCGCACACTAATATGATATCAGAACCCATAGCTTATGATCCTGGATAGACACTACGTGTCTAATCTCTTTGGTCTCCAGCAACATATTTTGAACCCTTGGCTTACCATGTCACATTAGTTCAAAAGCCTAGCAAATCTCAGCTCAACCCTTGGCTTATGTCCCATGTTCGCAATGAGAGAGATAGAAATCTCTCACCCATTTCATTATCTCATCTCAGTTGCATCATCCGAGCATTTTCCATCACCGCCAAAGGTGTTCTTGAAGGTCTAAAGACATTTCTCCTCTCAAACATTTATCTTTTTTTGTCTCTGGCAATGTCTTTTTGTTTTCCTTTGCTTCCAATCGTGAATCTTGACACTTAGCATCTCCTCGCCATCTTATATTTGGTGCTTTCGGATTGAATCCCATTTGTTGTTGATGGAAACTAAGTATTTGGCCACTATTTGTAATTCTTGGTCAAACAAATACTTATTTGACATTGGATAGACCTATGTAGGCTATCATGATAAGTCATTGTGGCTTATCCTTCTTGGCTAATCAAGTGATTTGCGTTCTTGGCATGCTTGACACTAGTTCGTAGAAGCTTTGTTCAGGGACCAATACAATAAGCTCATTTGTTATCTCTTGAAGAGATTCTATTCAGCATTGTTTGCAGTATTTGATGTTTGGTTTTGAAGCACAATTGCTAGTTGAACATTCTTGCTGTTGAAGATGAGCCTTTTTGTTCCATCTAAGCTCATCTTACAGGGAAGTATTAGAGGATAAGATATGTTGAGAATAAAATCATTAGATAATATCCCTCCATGATTTGTTCCTTAATTTGTGCTCAAATTTAGGGATTTATGTCCCTTAGGTTTTTCCTTATTTTTGATGATTTTTTCCCTATATATAGGCACTTTTGTATCTTGTAATTATCCATCTTTATTAAATACAATTCTCTTTTCTCTTTATATTTTCTGCATTCTGAATTCTAACAATAATTACAAATATATCAGTTAAAAAAACAGTGTTATAACTGAGGTATAAGTCACTCTAAAAGTACTCCAAACTCGAAGGACATCACGTGGTAAATTTTTCCTATATTGACCTTGGATGTAATCACAAGTTCAACTAATCAGCAAATATCCAGAGAAGAATTCCTAATATCTCCAATTTTTGCATCCAATCACATCATGATGACAAGAGGTTCTTGAAACTACACTTAAATTATCTATGCTAATAATAATGCTCTAAAGAACAATATAAGCAGAAATCTCAAGCCACATCAGTCATCAGTGTTAGTCAACTACCAACCAGAGCAATGCTAAAGATACTAAATTGACTGTATCTACGGGAAGATATCATGCCATCCAGGAAAAAAAGTACAATGTTCATCAACAAGTCCCTTGCCAGGATGTTATGTTGATATTCGCTGAAACCAAAAGCATTTGCTTCTACATAATACACTAAAAGAGGGATTTTAAAAGATTAAAAAGGTCTGTTGAATGGCTCATGGACAAGTCACAATAGGCTAGAACACTTGCCCAGGATCGACTTCCAAAATATAATTGCTTTAGTGAACAACTAAAATGCTCACAGTTTTACTATTATATATTATGTCTAGTTTCCGAACTATTATGCCTGCTTTATTTTTCTTTTTTCTCAGCTGAGATGCAATCAAAAATTTGGAGAGATTTGCTACACAAACTATCAACTATCCTAGGTCCTCAAAAGAACTGAAAGCATGTAATTCACTAAAAATAACAACACTAAGTCAAACAGATCTGAAACTGTTGGCAAAGTGCAAAATAATGCTGAACTGAAAAAATATGAATCAATTACCTAGCTGTATCATTCAAAATTAGAAGAGTAGGCAGAAGATCAGAATATTTTACATTTTACAGGTAACCAGGCTGCAAGAAGCAACAGTAGGTGGGGTTTTCATGGATTTTTTATGGGAGAGGGGGAGAACAGTATCCATTGGAATATGTTTGAATCAGGGGTTTTGATGTCAAATCATGTTACTCTTCTTTGATTGGTAAAAAGGAGGAAAGATTTCTTTTGGAAAAATATTTGGAGGTTTGAAGCCCCACCAGAGGATGCATTTTTTGCTTGGGGTTAAATTCACAGAAAAATTTTTACAATTGGAGATCTTATTTTGAGAATAAGTGTATTTGTTAGTTGGAGTTGCCTATGTAAGAAAGATGGGGAGTTCATAGATCATATTTTTATCCCTTGATCCCATTCTAAAAGAACTGTGGGATTTAATTCTTTCTTGTTTTGAAATGGATTAGATTTTTCCAAAGCAAAGAAAACTTTTGTGACTTGGTGGGGTCATCGGATTGCTAGGAGGAAGTGCAGAGAAGGGCACCCTTTCATTTAACTTGGCTGATTTATAGCGAAAGGAACAGAAGAATTTTTCAAAGATCATAGATCGAACTGTCAAACCTTTAGAATTGGGTGCTCTCATATAGCTTTGTATCAGCTAATGTTTCAAATTTTAATATTAGTTCATTAGAACTATATAAACTGATGTCCAGAACTCAAATTATATAAACTGATGCCCAGAACTCCCATCAAGAGAAAACAGAACCTCTCGTCGCGCGCAAAATAAATTTTCAATTTTGTAGTAAAGTACAGACTTCCTTTTCTCCCCCATATAAATAGAAGTAAATAAATGGGAATTAATTCTAATTCTAGATCCCACGCAGTAAAAATTAATAAAAGGTCTCAAGAAGAAAATAATCCTACTTGACTATTGTACATTGCTAACATCAGGAAACGGAATAATAAAGAACCTCAAGTAACTGAAAGCCGCGGAAGTAGTTAAAGAAGTGATAAATCCCGTTAGTGAAATAGGACCCTATAGAAAGTCCATCTATGCCTAATTTCCAGTGGAAATCAAAAAAATTAATCCATCTATAATCTTCGACTAGTTGGATTAATGGATTGTCTGATTATAAATGATAACATAATGCGTAAGTTGTTAGGAGGAGTTCTAATAAAGGTACAGCATCGACGAATCTATTTCCTCTAAGGGAAGAAAGAAAATTAAAAAGCCTGCAAATATTGGCAAAAACTTTCCTTTCCCAGCCATTTCAGGTTAAGAAGATGTAAAAGCGCATTTATCTCTAGATGGATTTCACGGGGCATAGAGCCAGATTTAGGTGGTTTTTTGTCCTTTGTTGAGAATATAGAGACATGGGTTTTGGTTTTGATTGATTAATCTTTTGTAATTGGGTGATATCCCCTTGATACCTTTTTCCAATATAGTCACATTTTACTTATGACAAAAAAAAAAAAAAAAAAAAAACGAAGAAGAAGAAGAAGAAGCACTAGTTAAAATGTTCAAGCATCCACCTGTTCAAACTATCAGCACTTCCTTTAAGCATCATTTTAGCAGTAGAAGGTTCCAGCTTTTCATCCACCATGAGAATGCATATCCCACGTTCATCAATACCTCTACGGCCAGCACGCCCACTCATCTGTATATACTCTCCACTGGATATCCATCTAAATTTGTCTCCATCAAATTTACGAACATTTGTGAAGACAACAGTTTTTGCAGGCATGTTCAGACCAATACTGAATGTCTCCGTGGCAAACAAACACTGCACAAAAATGTTTCAATATGACAAAGATAATAGATAAACCTAAAGGAAAATTTTCTGCACAAACATGCAATATATAGAAAACAAATAATTAATACAACAAAAGAAAAGAATGGTCAAACTGCAAATTAAGGGCTAATGAGTCACAAGTTAAAGCACAATATTTTTCTTACCAACAAAAGCATTTTAATCTCTTTAGCTAAAATAGTAAATGAACTCTACCACATTTGCAAAATCATCATATTCACATTGGTGGAGAACCAATTAAATGAGATCTTTGCAGTAATCATCTGCCTATCTTAGCCAAATTTGAGAGACAAAATTAAGAGTACAGACAAATTATGCATAGCAATATGTGAAAACTTATTTCATGCTCTTCTTGGCATTCGTAATGTAGAGGCCTGATGTACTTTCTGTTTCTGCTAATATAATTAGCTTGATATCTAACAAACACAGCTAAATGAATGATTCAGTGAAGCTACATAGTTACCTTTCAAAAAAAGGGGGACAAAGCTACATAATGAATACTTTGATACACCAAGGCGGTTCATCCCACAACCACAAATACGTTAGAATTTTTTTTCCTCCATACCTTGATAAGCCCTTCTTGAAATAGTATCTCAATAACCTCCTTTAATATGGGTAGCAAGCCAGAATGATGCACGCCTATTCCACGTTTCAAAAGAGGGAGCATATTTGAAACCTGAAAATTGTCCCAAACAACAAAATACGAAGTAAAAAAACAAACCAATCAAAAAGGTACAGATGAGAGATAATTGCATCAATACAAATAGGACAATGCACAGCATTCTTTTTATTCACACACCAGCACATGTGATTTTCTTCTTCCTTTTTTTTTTTTTTTTTTTTAAGTAGCACATGTGGAAAAAATTGCCAACACTTGCCTGAGGTAGCTTCTTATCATCATCTGATAACATGTCCATGGCACTCCAGAAGATAGTCTCTATGTTCGCTTTCTCATCATCCTCATTTAGATCCATTCTTGCCATCTACAGCACCGAACAAGAAACAAAACCAAGCTCAGAAAAGAAATGAACAAGCAGAATAAAATTCTATTGTAATTCTTACCAAAAGAAGAAAAAGATAAAGAAGGTAAAAGAAGAACTGATAAGTTATTCACCATATTCTTCTAAGGAAGAAACTGCTGAGTTAAAATATTAAAAGTGTGTTGATGGACATATGCAGAAATCCCTCCAAAAGCAGTAAACATACCTGCATTGCGAGAAATTCACATTCCCTTTTACTAAAGCTGAAAAGTATTACAGGATCATATTGACGCTGAATGATCATCTTCACCATCTTGAAAATGTCACTTTCTTCACCAGCCTTACCACCCACCGAACCCTTCTGCCATTTCACATTCTCCCCTTTTCTCTCACCTTCACTAGATGGAACAAGAGCATTTAAAGCTTTCTGAAAGCTATCCTCACGAAATTTTCCCTTTTCATCCACTACCAAGTACAGGCCATCGCCACCAGAAGGAAATATATAATGCTGAAGCGGTGTTGGTCGATAATCAGTATAAACAATATGACATGGTTGCTGGTGGACCTGCATTCTGGGAAATATTATTAATACCATCACACTTAAGAATGCATGTTTTTTTCCCATAACAGATTTTGAATAAATTTGGTAACAAACAGACAATATCATGAGAATTATCATATTATCTAAAAGAATTATCATATTATCTAAAAAATTGAACCTTCGTTGCATGCCATTCATTCTACCTATCTTTACCTGTCCCCTTTTTTGTTGGGGGGGGGGGGGGGGAGGGGGTCTTTTGAGATTGGATTAGGTATGGGGCAAATATTTGAGATATTTTCAACTATTAGATTTGTTCAATGGCTAGGATTACTTCTTTTTCTCTCCACTTTGATTGTCTTTTCGATCACTTAACATGAAAACACACTCTCTCACTCATCCTTTATAAAAGTTTTCAAATTAATATTTTAAAAATGCAATAATATTTGTGAAAAATAATAAAATTTTACACATTTTTATTAAACAACTATGGATAACTATTAGACACACTCAACTAAGAATTTTTACTTTAAAAAAAAAATTGATATTTAGACTTTAATTTTCTTTAAGAATTTCTTAAAAAATAAACATTTAAATTAAAAATTCAATTTTAATAAACATAAAACTTAAAATTTTAAATACATACACTTCTACGCTCTCTGTGTCATCTATTTAATAATGGAGTTCAGGAATTTGAATCCAGGATAATTTCAACCTTTAAATTATCCACTTTATCATATACTTTTGTTAATGTTATTTTTTAAATTTGGAATATTTCCAACCCTTAGATTTGTTTTGCCTTTAATTCAATTGGTAGGATTCAATTTTGGAAAATATACCTAAATAAATCCAAAGATGAGATTTTCCCTCTTGAAAATGAATGGCTAGATTTTAGTCGTCTAACTTTTCATATCTCACCCAAAACCATCACATCGATCCCTCTCTCTCCGGTAATTATTTTCCTTCAATGAGAATTTTGTCCTCTAGCCCCACCATAACCCTAACCTACCAACAATAAATTGACCTCCAATCCCGCCTTTGCAACGCCATCAAACCTCTCCGTCTCCCCCTCCCCCCATTTCATCTGTTGTAGCTCTTGTCACTGAATCTCATCCTCTGTCTCTTATCCTGCTGCTAATTGAAACTCCCATTGAATCTTATTCTCTATATCTCCTTTCTCTAATCACATCTCATCTCTCTCTTCTTGCCATACCCACCCATCAATTTCTCCACAACCGAATTCAACTAATCCTTAACTCTCTCAAATGCATCTTAGAATTAATCAAATTATTTAATTGTTGTCCCCAGGGTGTTTTTTAATTGTTGCAATTCTTTTTAGTTAAAAGATTATTTTAATTTTTAATTGTTAATATGTGTCAATGCATCACAAATTTTGTGTTAAATAGGTCTCAATTTTTGCCAAGCTGGTTTAGGATGCAATCAAATTATTCAAGCCCTGCTCAATTTGAGATCCTATGTGAATATTATTGTGAAATTATTTACATAAATTCATTTTCCAGTATTTTATTGTGGGCCTTTATAATTGTTTTGCTTTTAATTGCTATTTAAATTAGCCCTGCTCGATTTGAGATCCTATGTGAATATTATTGTGAAATTATTTACATAAATTCATTTCCAGTATTTTATTGTGGGCCTTGATAATTGTTTTGCTCTTAATTGCTATTTAAATTGGTACAGGCTATGTTTACACCATGCATAAGGAAGTGCCTTTAGCCACAAGCAATACCCTAGCAACGTCGATGTTGTATTTTTGTACCATGAACTATCCGTGGCTTAAACTAGCATTTTGTTGTTTATGTATATAGTGAAATGAAAGAACTACTTGGCCATGCTATTGAATTAGTTGATTTTTTTTTTTTTTTTTTTTTTTGTACGTAGCCTTGATTTGGTCAAGATGTGCTTAGCAATATGCAATACTCACTATCTCTTTTGATTGGTGATTTTTTTTTTTTAACAGGTTTAGACTTACTATTTAATTGATTGATTTTTTTTTTTTGGGGCCAAAGTTGGGTCAAAGTGTGCCTAAGTCATAATAATATACATAACTCGTAATCTTTTTTGATTAGTGATTTTTATTTTTACTAGTTATTTTTACATCTTTTCATGTAAATTTATTTTTAGCCGACCCCACCTAGTGGGAAAAGGCATGATTTGGTTTGATTTGGTTTAGTTTTGGTCAAAATGTGTCTAGGTCACAATTACATTACCCATAGGGTGTGCTTAGGAGTAAAAAATTCATGAGTTATAAGAGGTTTTTAAAGTATAGGTTCTAAAGTGTTCATATAAACCATGCTTGGGAGTTTTTAAATGATGGGTTTTGGAACGTTCTCATGGATTTGCTAAACACCTCAGAATCCATGCATAGGTGTTTTATTCCAATTTTTTGAACACCCCAATTCGGAGGTTCTCATGGTTTTATAACATTTTGGACAATAATACCTTCATTTAAAATATTGAAATCTAAACTTGACCTTTCCTAACAATGCTCTATTAATAAAATATATTTCATGTTAATTTAATTTAATAAATATAATTAATTAAATTAAATTAATTAGATTATATTATTTATTAAAAATAATTTTTACTAAATAAAATATTTGAATAAAATAATTCATGTTAATATGATGCAATAAAAATGGATAAAGTGTTAAAATTGACAAAATATTTATAACAGAAAAAGAGAGAGAAAATACCTTTTTTTGTTTATTTTTTCTACTTAAGTTCTCATTTTTTTTGGAAACAAAAAAAAAAAAAAAAACAAGTTTAACAAACACGTTTTGTAAACATAAAAAGAAAAACAGTAACCATAAACGTTACCAAACGAGGCCTCATATTCCTAACTTCACATTGCTGCAACCTGGATATTATATATTGTGGATAGTCTATAATTTGGATTTAACTTATTTGGACAAGTATTTTGAATGTTATGTATTTTGGATGATCTATAATATGGATGACTTATTTGGACTAGTATTTTTGAATGTTATTTTCGGAAAACTTTTTTCTATGTTACTTCAATATATATCATAATATACTATTTTATATGTTCAGTGCTTAATAATTAATGAATAAACAAGGGTATATGTGTCATTATATATATTAATAAACATCTTAGAACCCATTTAAAAATAAACTCCCAAATATGGGTTCATTATTTTTAAACTCATGTTCCTGAATACCTCAAAACCCATACCATCTAAACAACCTAGAATCCATAAGATCCCATATTTTAAAACTCCAAAGCACACCCTTAATCTCTTTTGATTAGTGATTTTTATTTTTATAGGTTATATTTACAATTTTTCATACAGGTTTATATTACAAAATTTATATTTGAGCTCTTTGCGGGCCAAGTTATGTTTTCGTGCCTTTAGGCACGACCTATTCCTAGTCATTCACATATGACATACAGATTCTTGACCTCTTTACTTGCTTGACCAAGAAGGCCATCTTTATATTTATTTATGTTTTTTCCTCTTTAGAAAACCATCACTTCTACAAATATTGTCCAATTCTTATACTGGTCTTATATCTGCTCCTTATAGCTATATCTTTAGTTGAATCTTTTCTTTTCTATTGGGATCTCTAATCCATCCATTGTGTTCTAGTAATAAGCCTCACTTCTCGTCAAATTGAAACTGCCCCTGAAACTTCTACCGTGATTATAAATACAGTCAAATAACAGTCTAAAATAAACTCTAAGGCTACAATTGTGCTATCACAATCAGTGTTCAACTGATGCATGAGGTGCAAACCGTGCAATATCTTCCTTTAAAGCTGACACAAGCAATATAAGATGGAAGCATGCTTTCTAGATGGTCAGGGATGGGAAGGACGTTCTCTTAAAAAGATAAGATAGTCACTAGAAACAAAGCAGCAACAAAATAAGATAGAGAAACTATGCCGTTCAATTTGTATTGCACACTTATGCTACATCATTGTATTAATCATGATAACCACTTTTAAGCATATTAATCATTGCGCTGAAAAAATTAAGCCTCTTGACTCACCTTTGCAACCCAATCTGCAAACTCCTTTGCATTAGGCACTGTTGCAGAGAGAAATACAAATCGAGAGTTCTTTGGTGCCATAACAATACTCTCTTCCCAAACCACACCTCTTTCCCTATCACGCATGTAATGTACTTCATCAAAAATAACCCAAGCCACCTCCCGCACAACCTCTGATCCTTTGTACTGCATACTACGCCAGATTTCGGTAGTCATCACCTGAAATCAAAACAAATTAGTGACCCCCAAAAGTTAAAAGAGGGTTAAAAAAAGAAGGAAAATAAACACAACAATAGCCACCACACCTACCAAACATGACGCATTTGGCTCAATGGTGACATCTCCAGTCATCAAACCCACATCTGAAAACTCTTCTTTAAACTCCCTGTATTTCTGGTTGCTGAGTGCTTTGATTGGTGAAGTGTATATTACACGCTGATTGTTCCGCAGTGACATAGCAATGGCATACAGTGCAACAACAGTTTTCCCTGCTGAAGTATGCGCTGATACCTATAATTATATTGAAAAGTAAATTATTTTAAAATTAACATATTACGTGTCTTACTTCTTTTAGCAGAGAGAAATAATGTACTAAAAGTACCATGATGAATGTCATAACTAGTACATAATAATTAACTTTACCATGACAGATTCACCGCTATCAAGGCATTTGATTGCTTCAGACTGAAAAGGGTCAAGCGTAAAAGGGAATTCCTTTGCTGGCTTTGAATCTTTTTGAGCCAACGAGGGATTTAAGTAATGAACATAACCCTCAGGATATGATACATCATGTACACATGCTACAGACTCATCAGCAATAATTAAACCATTCCCTCTCTGCTGTTTGGATGAAGGGCTAAATTCCCCAGATGGGTCTTCTAGCTCCTTTCTCTTCGTTGATCCCATGAATGCTTCAAGTGAAGAAAAACAAACGCACGGAGAAGAAATAAGAAAACAAGGAGAAGAACTCAGAAAACAAGCAAAATCATCGCAACACCCCCCCCCCCCAAAAAAAACACAAGCGCGCGCGCGCGCACAACTACCAATCTTGCTACGGGCTTGTCATAAATGTAAAAGTTTAGCACTAAGCTAAAGCACACAACTGGATACGATATTGGCTCAGATAGGCCACGTTCAAAGCCAAAAACCCCAATTTCTTATCTTTTACTATAAGCAATCAGAAAGAGAACAAATAGAAGATAGCGTTCAAAATAAAGGTCTGTAGAAAACTACAATTTTCTAGGGTTTTTCTGAGCTATTAATATGCGGATGTCCTTGTGTGAGTGAGTACACATGTTAACACATACACCAATGTGTAAATTGAAAAGCACCAGAGGAGAAAAAAAATAAAAGAGAGAGGGAAAATTACCTTTGCGACGGCGGCGACGGTGGTGATGTCAAGACGGCGGTTGCCGGCAGCGGAACAGAACTGCTATGTGTCTTCTTTCCCCTGCCGAAAGGGCGCGCCAGAGAGAAGAACCCAACCTCTCTAAGGGAAGGGTTTATGAATTATTATTTGTAAAACTGTCACATTGTTGAATTATTAGCTAATTAGACTGACCTCGCTGTACATTGTGATATTTGAAATGAAATAATAAATATTATTTGATAATAATTATTTTATATTAAAAATATTAAATATTTTAAAAAGGTAAAAATTAATTGTTTTAAAAATAAGAATAAATTGATCAAGAATAAAAATTAATATTTAAATTTAATAAAATGATATAATAAAATAAATCATCATAATCATTATTATTTTAATAATCATTAATTTTAATAAATATATATATTATTAAAATATATACTTTTAAATAAAAATATTAATTATGAAAAATAATTTTATTATAAATTAATATTTCAATATAATTAATTTTAATAATGAATTATTATTTGTTAAAAATTATTTTTATGTTGATAAAATAATTTAATAAAACAAATAATTTTAATTTATTTAAATAAATGATTGATTTTAATAAATTATAATAGTAAAATGCATAATCTAGTAAATTATTATTTATGAGACATAATTTTCATTTAATGAAATATTTTAATAAAATTATTTTAATAAGTAATCATTATTTATTAAACATTAATTTTAATTTGAGAAAATAAATAATTTTAATCATAAATTAATATTTCAATAGTATTATTTTAATAAAATCAAATAAATTATTTTAATAATAAACTATTATTTATTAAATATTATTTTGATAAAATAATTGAATAATTAATTAATTTTAATTTGATTAAATAAATTATTAGTTTATAATATTATTATAATTATTTATAATATTCTACGAGAATAATGAGAAAAAGATAAAATTTTTCATTAACTCCCATTACCCATCTTTCCCTAGAGTAAAAATTTACTCCCATATAGGAGCAATTGTTAATCCAGAGTCATACCCCGTCATCTAAATTGATGTAATGGAAGATAAAAATTACCCTAATAAAATTTACTCTCCATTACCTTCAAAACAAACATCTCCTAAAAGTTATAAGGTAATTTTATCCTTTACATAATTTAATAAAAATTGCAAGGACTTTTCCTAGATGGATGTTCTCCATTTATGATTTTACTTTATTTTGTGAGAAATTTGGCAATAAATTCTTATTCCTAGAAATTTTGTTAAATCTATAAAGTTGAAAATCTAAAAATCTCTTATTGATCTATTTAACTTTGATAATTTTTGTCAATCAAATTTGTTGAATCTTTAAAGTTAAAAATTTAAAAATCTCTAATTGATCTATCTAACTTAACTTTGATACTTGTTGTAATCAATTGTTTTGAATGGGATGGGTTAATATTTTGAATATTATAAAAAAATCACTTACAATTATTTAAATTAATGCTAAAAATAAATAAATAAAAAATAATATCATAAAATACATAGACCTCCCTTCAACTTTGAAAATATTACACCTACCTTCCTTCGTAATCTATGAAACTTTAAAAAGAAAAGGAAATTATGATAAGATCACCTATATTTAGTGTGAACTTAAACCTAAAATTCTATTTCTCTTACATATAAATCCTTAAAACTATTAAAAGTTATTTTCAGCCCAAGAGATTATAAGTATAGACAATTAGGCTAATTTTAAGTCCACCATTAAGATATTTTTAGGTGCTTTTAAGATTATTAAGGCCAAATTTAAATTTTTAAGTGAGGTCCTTTAATGATGAACAATCAAAAATGACTATTAATATTAATAAAGGTTTTTTATGCATAGAAGAAAATGGTATAAAGACATTTAAATATCAAGTTCACATTTTTTAAAAAGGAACAAAATAGTTTAGATATAATTAGAACACTAAATTTTCTAATAAATAGTATGTTTGAATTAATAGGTACTATGTATAAAATAGAAAATCAAATAAATAATGTAAACTTCCTCGCAAATACAAAAATTTTGCTAGAAGAAGTAATCAATAAAGACTTTTCAAGAAAATCATCTATCCTTCAAACAAATGAAGGTGATGATAAAATCTCTACCAAGGGCAAAAAAAGAGGAATTTGAAGAAATACTAGAAATAAAAGAAATTACTAAATAAAAACTTATAAAAATTTACAAACTAATGATAAAATATTGGAATATTAGAGTTTTAAATATGGGAAATAAAATAATGAGAAAAAAAAAAGAGGTAAACTGACAAACCAAATACAAACTCTATATAATCAACATGAAAATTTATTCAGAAAATTGAAAATATTTTTTAGATTCCAATTCTAAAAATTCAAATAAGAAATACTGTACAATAAGTATTGTAAAAAACTTAAACTCAAAAGAAGAATCAAATAATGAGTCGAATCTAAAATTGAAACAACAGTTGTTTAGATCTAGATGAAGAACTAGCAAGAAAACTAGGCAAAACTCCCATCCTAAATAAAACACTATAAAGGAGAAAAAATTGAGAAATCATATCATTTAGATGATGATACAATGATTAAACCCATTTTTGGAGGAAAAAAACTTACTTAAACATATTCCTATTAAAGAAAATGGTGAATCTAGCTTTGCAAAAAAAAAAATTTATGTAGAAGAACATTAACTCAGTCCTAGAGAATACTTAAATAAATTTAATAAAACAACAAATAGGATTTATTTAAATCTAAATGTTATTTATCCTAGAGATTATGAAAACACAATAGAAAATGAGTACAAGCATTGTCCACAATCATAGCCATTATAAAAATACATGGGAAAGGAAAAAATTCCTAAACTTTATAGTAGAAACATTACAAAGAAATATTCTTAGCTAGTTAAAAGTATGGGAATGATCTGAATTAAGTAAACGGGGGACTTCTGTTTTATTATTGAAGAAAAATAAAATAATTTTACAAAAATACTCTCCAATTTATCATTATCTATTAAAAAAGATTTTTATGTATTGATATTTTTATATGAACACTGAAAAAATGTGGAATATGTTTTATAAAAAAAAATAAAATTATGCTATATCTATAAATATACAAATTTTGTCAAAACATATCAAAAATACTTTTTGAAGTTAACCATCACATAATATAATATATTGGAAAGAACGATTTTTTTCATAAATTCTTCAACATATAGAATGAAATATGTGAGAAACAATATTTAGAATACTTACAAAAAAAAATAGAAAATTCTGATTCATTAGAATTATGAGTAAGTTTTGATTATAAAATAATAATCGCACATTGTCTTTAATGAAAAAGCCCAAAAAAAGTAAAAAAATAAATTATTAAAACCAAGTTAAGGTAAAATTTGTTGTAACAAAATTCTAAGAGAGAATTGGGAATAAGATGCTTTGTGAATAAACCATATCATGGATGAAAAAAAATTACTTTAAATCAAAAAGTGAAAATCTAGAAATAAAAATTTTTTTCCAAAAAGCAAATATATGTCAGAAAACTCAAAAATATAAATTTGAAAAACTAAACAAACTGAAAAATCTTTATGCAATAGCAAATCAAATGGAAGTTATGCTCAAGTAATGGTAAACAAACCACTTACTTTATCTAAAGAAGAAATACCAAAATTTCTTCAATCTAAACTTGGAAAGCATACTCCATAATCATTTGAATAAAATATGAAAAACCCATATTAGAGGCAAATATTATGAATTATTTAAAGTAATGACCAAAATGATGTATAAATTTAAAAACTCTAAGGTAAACTTGGCAGTTTAAAAAGATTGTCAAAAAAATTGATTTCAAAAATCAATTTTGAAACATCAGTTTTTTATCATGAAAAAAGTTTTATGAAATCTAACAAATCGTGGAGATTTTACAAATTTCATTTAGAAACTCTAATTTCACAAAAGTAATTGGAATTAAGCCTTATGAAAAAGTTAAACAAGTCCTTTTTAGAGTATTATTTTCAATCGTTGATAAATACATCAATATCAAAGGATTAAATCAATCCTTGAATAATTTTCTGACAAAACAAGATATGATTCCTTTTTTATATCAAAAAAATTCAATTCAATCTTCAATTAGACAATTGAAGATTCAAAACAATTGATTGGAGATTAATAAAAAAAATATTTTCATTCCACTAGAAGCAACAGCTTATCAAGATTTTTTGGCGATGAACAAAACAGCGATCAACAAGATTCCTTATAACTTTGAAAGCAAAGTTATAGTATTTGAAATAGTTAGTCATGTTGCTCGAAGATACAATGAACAAATTTTTGAGTCACATTAGGTCTAAAAGTTCAGGAAATATAAATACTTTTGTTGCCTATAAAAAAGAGACTAAAAAGTATAAAGGTTAAGCTATAACAAAAGAACAAATTATATTCTGATCATGGATAAAATTGGTATACTATGCCAAAATTTTATAAAAACATACTAGAAAAACACATGGTAACAAATTAATGTTTCAAGCAATTGATAACAAAAAGATCAAACATTCAATTTTTTAAACAAAATTAGTCAAATAAAAGTAAATGTTTCATCAAATATAGTAATCTATTTTGATGAACATTATAAAAATTTTGGAAAAAAAATTCAAATTAAATGATTTAACTACTAAAGAAGATGCCAGAACTAAAGCAAATTTTTGGAATAATTTGAATGATGCGACCAAATATAAATATTGAAAATATAATGAAAGATTAAATAAAACTGCAATATCATAGAAGTGTAGTGGACCAACCCAAGAAACTACCAAAATAAAAGGAATCTACGATTTAGAAAAGGTCATACACAATCGTATACTTAATGTAGCAGATGTTAGAACCCATGTGAAAGAATACACTTTAATCAAAAGACCATTCCAATTGTTGTAATATTTTTTCGTTTTACTTTTTATCTTATATTTTCCTTGTCTTTAATTATGTTATGGTTCAAGTCGAGAGTTTGAAATCCAACCTATTAGTTTATAAATTGGATTTCTTTTGCAAAAAAGAGATATCAAAAAATTAAAACCTTCTCCCTTTCTTTTTTTTGGGGTAATATTTCCGCCTTCAATTACCAAAAAAATATATATATTTCCACCTTTGTAATATTTATTCTATAATAAAGTTTATGATCAATTTTATTATTTTTATATATAGAATGGAGTTCTTCCATTTTATCCTATTCTTTAGTACTGCTCATTGATGTTGGAATTTTTTTTTCCTTTTTCCTAACCCATGATCTAAACAAGTCACTCATAAATCCAATGACAAGTTCTTTGAGAGTTTAACTATTGATAGAGTTGGCTATGTATTTAAGTCTCAATGGCAGGGCAAGACTCTAGAATATTATAAAATGTAATGTTGAATGAATATAATGTTTAATGTTTTGAAGAAAAAAATAATATGTTTAAAAGTTTCCCAATGCTAAGTGCATCCCCAAACAATTTAATAATTTGATTAATAATATTAGTGAATTTATGAAAATTGTGTGCAAGTTATGTACTAGTTTTACAGCCACAACAATTTAAAAGGCATGGTCGTAGGAACAACATTGTAATTGTAGAATTTATATAGAAAAAATTTCAAAAAATAAAAAAAGAAGCAAGAAACTAAACATATGACAGAATACTACGAATTAATGAAGACAGTTTTTATTCACCATTTACGAGCAAATACAACCTTGTAATTTTGGAATTAATATATAAACCTTAAATTTGATATTGTGGCAAATTAAAATACCACATTAATTACCAACTATTTACTAAAACTTTGAGAAAGCTCAAGTCAGAAGTATTGCAAGAGATGCGTGATTTCACTAGAATGCATAGGATTTTTTTTTATTATCTAATCAAATTACTACTATATAATTGCTTCTTAGTATTGCAAAAACTGCAATTGAGTTTTCACTCTTCTTAATTATTTTATATACAATTATTTGAAAGTGCATTTATAGGTCTCCTCTCATTGAGACAATCCTCCATCAGTGTGTCATATCATGCTCTAATGATCCTTAATTTCAGAATGTATTATGGTCAAATTATTGAATTGGAAACGAATTTACTATTTATCTATTGTTTTAAATACACGCAATATTGTGATTATTAATATACAGTAAATCATTATCGATAATTTTGAGATAACTTATTGATAAATAAAATAATTATTATGAAATTATTGTACATAATAAATAGTCCAATTACAATCATACGTAAAAAGAAAAAATGTTAATCAAGTTTTGCATTACATGATAAAGCATTAGGCGTATGTTACCACACTCTTACTTGGAGAGAGAGAAATTTAGAATAAATATAATAAAAATTATTTTTTTCTTTTTTCTTCTTAATAATAAAAATAAATTTGTTGTAGATGTTTTATTGACGTGCATATGCTTGGGTAATCATTCTTGTGCACATTCAGAGGTAACTTTTCCAGTTGAACTTCTTTATTGATCAGCCCTAACTATATTAACTACTACTTGTCAAGACTGTCAAGTACATAGGCGCCAGTTCTTATCATACTATATGTAATATCATAATTTTCTAAGAAAGTTTGCTCTAGAGAAATGGTATCTATAGAGAGAAGATTACGGAGAGAAAAATTTATTGTACGGACCTTCCGACTCCTCTTCCCCCTCCAAAGCTGTCAGCTCCAAGTTCTCCAACAAAGTGACTCTCATCCTCTATGGCTTCTACCAATATGTTCTTTCAAAACTTTTCTCAATTTATTGATTCGTGCTATGTTTTTTATTCGATCCGGAGCTTTATGATGTGAATTTTCATTTCACTTGGTTTATTTTGTGTTGTTAGTTGTTTTGCATGTGTGAAAATTAGTGGATTTAATGTATGACTTTAAAATGTGGAAGATCTATACTGTTAAGTTTGGGATTGGCACTATAAAATATTGAGTTTTTGAATTGCGATTAATGTTAAAGGGTAACTGCGTGTATTTAGTGAAATATTTATTGTATGATTAAACATTTCATTTTCTCTATTGATTTTTGTATCACCTAAGCAGCCCAAGGATTCACCATAAAAAAATGACAAACTCGTACAAGTGAGATTAAAATTCTGGTGAAGGTGTTGCTAATTTTATTTGTTTGTCATTTGGGATCTCATGTTGAACCAAGTAAAGGACGTTGATGTTGATATTTTTCATCTTTATTTTATTTTGTTGGAATTTTCTTATTATTTTTATTATGGTTTGGCTGTGCTACTTTGAGGGATTTGCATTTGGAGTTACCAATAATGATGTTTTTATTTGTTATGGGTTATAATTGATATTGCAAGCAACCGTTGGGCATTGTAAAGATCCAAAACTTGGAGATTGAAGTCCTGTTAAGGGAAGTAAATGGGCAAGGTTTGTGTTATTCAGCTCTACATTTGACTTTGCTAATTTTGGGTTCAATATGGTCAATCAGAGCTTTTACCTTTGGTTGTTTCTTTGGCAATGATTTAAATTCTAAACAATCTTGGATGGCTTATGCACACAAACACAAAAATAAATAAATAAATAAAAATGGAAGAAGAAGAATGGATCATTAAAAATTTGATATTGTTTCTCATGAGGTAAAGCAAGAAACTAAATCATTATGTTACTATCTACAGTGTTATCTTCAATATCATTAAGTGAATGAAGATTTGTTTATATGAATGGAAGAAATTGGTTGCTTATTGAATAGTTGTTACTTGTAATGTTGTTGTCAAAGGGCTCCTTAAGAAGAGAGAGCCTCACGACGTGACAAGAGATGTTGAACAAATTTTTTTTTTTTTTTTTAGGGCTTCTTGTTAAAGGATATTCTTAAATTAGATTCCTTGTACCATTTTGTTTTCCATATGTATATTTTGTTTTTCATATGTATAGTTAATTAATTTCCTGATTGTTGGTTAATTTCTTTTTATTTATACTTACCTATATATTTTACCTATTGAAATGATATAATATAATTTAATTCTTCTTTCAAATTCTTTATGGTCTCAGAGTCTCGTTTCTAAATCCTAGCCATCTTTTCCTTCTTCTCTATACTTACAACCTGACAGTTTCCACCATGGAAAATGAAAATCAACTCATAATTTCCAATACACAAGAACCTACCAAACCTCTCACTATCATTAACATTAACACTCCATCAAACTTACATCTACAACTATCTCTAATGGAACATCAATTAAAATCAATTCTAATCGACTATGACCTCTACAAGTTTATTGATGGATCTTATCCTGCTCCTCCAGTCACAACCACTACCAACAATGTTTTTTTGGGGGGGGGATGGAAGTCACTACCAACAATGTTATTTCTCCCAATCCAAAATATCAAACATGTTGCGTTAATATAAACTCATCTTTTTGTATTCTTGTTGGTTCTCTCACTCCATCTCTTACTCTTCTGATCTCTTAATCACAAAACTCCCCTGATGCCTGGCATGCCCTTACCACCACCTATGCCAGGCTTTCTTGTGGACACATCAAACAGATCAAGGAACAAATCAAGCATGCAACCAAGGGTACATAGTCAATTTCAGATTATAGGCAATTTATTAAAGGTCGGTCTGATAAACTCACGACACTTGGCAAACATCTGGATTATGAGGATCCTAATGACAAAATTCTAGATGGTCTTGATGATGATTATAAACCTATTGTTGATATTATCAATGATCGTGACACTTCAATTTCATTCGATAAATTGCATGAGAAGCTGATTAATTGGAAACTTTCACTGCATCACCATCATGTCAATTTCTCACCGTTCCCTGCTTCCACTAATCCTACTATGAACAGGATATCCACATCTTAAAAGTTTGCCTTCTAGTATAGCATCCCCAACAATTTGAAAACCGTTTATGATGCAACTAAAATGGACAAATCATTAAAATTAACAAAGTGTTAAAACTGACAAAATGGTTATACAAAAAAAAAAATGAGACTGAATATGATTTTTTGTCTTAAGTTCTTATTTCTTTAGAAACAAAAGAAAAATAAAAATAGATTTATCAGATACATTTTTGTTGTGGGTTCTAAAATTTATAAACATTAAGAAAGAACAATAAATATAACTTTATCAGATGAAGCCTTAATGATTAGTAAATTTTAGGAAAGTTAGATACTTATTCTAACATTATCAAATGGGGCATTAATAATAAGTCAATTTTAGGTAAGTTAGATACAAATTGTATTTGATAAGTCCATTTAATTTTATGAGAAAAAACAAAAAATATTTTTATTCTTTAAAAAAGTTGTAAATAAGTACAAAAATAAAAAAAGAAATATTTATGCTATTAGTTGTTTTAGATGTGTGGGAATTGGCCAAAAATAAGTCACCAGTGTAGCTTTTTCTACTAGGCAAAGTCTCCTCCTTTCTTCTGCAGCAAATTCCGAGGTTTGAATTTTATCTTCTGTAAATGCAAATCTAGACATGCAATTGTTGATACAGAACTTGATTTTGTGTGTGTATATATATATATATATATATATATATATATTTAAATCCAGATTAAAACCTAGTATTGCTTTGGTGAAAGCCAGGCGGCATATATTAATAACTTCAAGTCTAGGAAATCACAAGAATTGATGGACCTTAAGGTTCAGTTTGACTTTGATCAGAACAACTTCCTTATTGTGGATCAGACCAAACTTTGCATATATGGAGTAGAACGGCCAAATATGAAAAAATAGGTACCATTTTCTTTAGCATATTATACCCTGTTCTATTGACTAGACCCAACTGCCTTTTGTTTCTGCATTTCCTTTCTAGTGGCTGGCTACGCATTCAACAGAACTTGTTGATGCAACATTTTCATGTGATGGCCAGTTGGTATTCAGTACCCTTTCAAATGGAAATATTTTCATCCTCTCTGCTCCAAAATATGAACAAATAATTAAGATTAGTCCCACTAATTATCTTCCATCCAATGTCAGGTATTTTGATGCATTATCCTTGAATTTTCACTAGATCTTATATCATGGTTAGCTTAAAATGATTGTTAGTGAAAATCTTAACTATTTTTCTTTTTAATCTTATTTTTTTTCTCCACTGTTCTGGAATATATGCATTTTCGATTGCTACGCATCCACAAGAACGCGACCAGATCGCATTAGGCTTGACGGACGGAAAGGTGGTTGTCATTAAGCCACTTAACTCTCAAGCTCAACGGAGGGCAAGGCTTCTTGAGTTAGAGAGCTAGAGTTCCGTTGCAAAGTAGAATGTTTAGTTTTAATTCTTCACTAAGTCATCGTTAAGACTTCTGTTGGAGTATTCTATATTAGTGCATGAGATTTTTTTTTTCTCTCTGAAGATAAAATACAAGAAGTTTAGGTTAGAAGGTTAGGTTGCTTGCATTCTATCTCATATATGTTATACTCATGTTTGGAAACAATTCTCCCTTAGAATTGATTTAATCTTGAAATAAAAAATTGATTTAATTTAATAAACAACATTTTATATTTGAAACATATTTTGAATTTAAGAATTGAATCGATTTAGTTTAAAAAAAAAATACATGCTTGAAAAACATCCACCTCTAATCCCATTTAATACTATTTTACTACACTTCATCCAACAGTCGATTCATTTGAAAACATCCACGCTAGGTTCTGAAAGAGGAAACTCTAAACAACCTTAAAGGTGTAACTAACATTAATCACACAAGAGTCTATAAATATGATCCATTCACCACCATGAATTTGGATGGAACATAATGTCATATTTAATATGACCCCATTATCCATACATCATAATTTATCTAAATCAATGGTTGAAAATAATCCATGACCTGTGTTACATGGACTCTTCAAAATGTTATATAAAATTTATATAATAAAATAAAATTTAATTACTATTAGAATAAAAAATAAAATTATATCATATAAGAATATATCTACTATTTCATTTGATAATAGTCCTATTATGTAAATATTTAAAAAATAACTACTGATATATTATACAATCTATGGAAAATATTAAAAAAATAATTTATGATAGAAATTACGTTTAATTATAATTAGAATAAATAATAAAACTTTGATTAAATAATTAAATATTTCCTAATCCAATAATTTTCTGTATGAAATTTAATAGTTTTATACTTTATTTTATCTCATATGTGTTAAAAAAGGATTAATAAATAAATACAATATTTGAATTGGGTATTAAAGTCTTATAAAAATTTATGTAATAAGATATATGGTATTATTTTATTACCTTATGAAAATATATAAAAAAAAAAGATAAAAAGTAGGAAATATATGATAAATAGAAGTTTAGGTTAGATAAAAATGGTAATATCAAGATAATCATTCCTTTTCTCTCCATTCAAAACCAAATCTAACGTAGAAAAAAGATTGAAATTTGAAGTCAATTTAAATCTGCCAAGTTTTGTGTGTCCAATTAGTATTGTTTCTTAGAATGCAAGCAACCTAACCTTCTAACCTAAACTTCTTGTATTTTACCTTTAGAGAAAAAAAAAATCTCATGCACTAATATAGAATACTCCAACAGAAGTCTTAACGATGACTTAGTGAAGAACTAAAACCAAACATTTTACTTTGCAATGGAACTCTGGCTCTCTAACTCAAGAAGCCTTGCCCTCTATTGAGCTTGAGAGTTAAGTGGCTCAATGACAACCACCTTTCCGTCGGTCAAGCCTAATGCAATCTAGTTGCGTTCTTGTGGATGCGCAGCAATCGAAAATGCATATATTCCAGAACTGTGGAGAAAACAAAAATAAGATTAAAAAGAAAAATAGTTAAGATTTTCACTAACAATCATTTTATGCTAACCATGATATAAGATCCAATGAAAACTCAAGAATAATGCATCAAAATACCTGACATTAGATGGAAGATAATCAGTGGGACTAATCTGAATTATTTGTTCATATTTTGGAGCAGAGAGGATGAAAATATTTCCATATGAAAGGGTACTGAATACTAACTGGCCATCGCATGAAAATGTTGCATCAACAAGTTCTGTTGAATGCGTAGCCAGCCACTAGAAAGGAAATGCAAAAACAAAAGGCAGTTGGGTCAGTCAATAGAACAGGGTATAATATGCTAAAGAAAATGGTACATGTTTTTTCATATTTAGCCGTTCTACTCCATATATGTAAAGTTTAGTCTGATCCGCAATAGGGAAGTTGTTTTGATAAAAGTCAAACTGAACCTTGAGGTCCATCAATTCTTGTGATTTCCTAGATTTGAAGTTATTAATATTTGTCGCCTGGCTTTCACCGAAGCAATACCAGGTTTTAATCTGGATTTAAATATACATATATATATATATATACACAAAATCAATTTCTGTATCACACTACTAGAAAAAAGACTGATTACCAACTAACACATTACCAACCGATGTAAAAATTACTAAAATTTAGATAATTATCAACTCCTTACTGGCTAATCCAATTCAGTTGGTAAATTTTCAATTGGTAATCAGTTGGTAAATTGTCAGGAAAAATATTTACCAACTGATTACCAACTGCTTACAACTGGTTGGTACACATTTCAGTTGATAATCTGGCAGGAAGATTTTTTCCACCAAATTACCAACGGATTATCCACCGAATAGTGTAGTTGTTAGATGTTTCAGTTGGTCCTTCGGTTGGTAACTTGATGGTTAAATTATGACCAACCGCATTACCAACCGAAATGTTCGGTTGGTCATGTAATCACCTGATGGGCAAATTGATACCAACCGCATTGCCAACTTGTAAGTTGGATGGTAATTTATTTAGTTGGTATTTAGTTGGTATTCTGTTGCTAATTGGATAGTAATGCATCGAGAATATGTTTAGCAACCAAATTACCAACTGACGTTATCGGTTGTTAATTTATTTGGTTGGTTATCGGTTGTTAATTTATTTGGTTGGTTATCGGTTGGTAATCCATTGGTAATTAAGTGTGAATATATTTACCAACAACATTAACCACAGCCTTTAACAGTTGGTAATGTAGTCGGTTGGTTATCTATTGTTAATCAAGCGGGAAAAGATGTACTAACCAAAATACCAACTGGATTTGTCAGTTGGGAATCTAGCAGTAATCAGTTAGTAATCTATTAGGAATATATATACCAACAGAATAATGTATTCCATTGGTAATCAATTGGTAATTGGTTAGTAATCCAGCGAGAATATATTTACCAACCAAATTAACGATTGAGCTTATCGGCCGGTAATATATTAGGTTGGTAATCGATTGGTAATCAGTTAGTAATACAGTGAGAAAATATTTTACCAACCTACTTACCGACAGAATAGTTTAGTTGATAATGTCATCAGTTGGTATTCGGGTGAGAAAATATTTTTACCAACCGATTTACCAACTAATGGCTCGGTTGGTAATTTATCAGTTCGTATTCGGTTGGTAATCCGTTGGTAATAGGGTGAGAAAATATTTTCACCAACCGAATTACCAACTAATTACCAACCAAAAATTTTGTAATTTGCATTGAACATTAAAAAAAAAAGAAATTTCTAATTTCAATATTTTTATAATTAATTTTATATCAAGAAATATTTGTAATTAATTATATATATTTATATATGGCATGAAAATGTTTCATGATTTATTTGGATCATGTGATACAACCTTTAGATAAGTAAATTCATGCGTTTTTTTGATAACATGGTATGGTTCATATATATTGGGTTCGATGTTTATATATATTATAGTTAATGTTGTTACAAGATCCAAAGTTTGAACTATATAATATATGCATTTCACTTAATTCACAATCCATACATGTAATTCACCAAGTTTATAAATAATTTATTTTTTTTAAATTGTTTTTTATTCTATTTAACTTTAATTTTCATTTTTAAGGTCTCTAATTATACTTAGTATTACTTTATTGGAATCATCTACGTCCATTGCATATAATTTAATTGACTAGGAGGAAAAGATTTTATATAATTTATATTGGCAATATTAAAATTTCATATTAATGAATTAGTGACAAATGCATGTTAGGATTATAATTGTTTAAGACACAAAGTTTAGGGTATAAGATTTGGGGTTTGGATTTAGTTTAATATTTAAAATAATTTTCACATATTAGGCGTCTCACAGACCTACTGATTTTTCCCCCTAAGGCCTCAACTCGCTAAGACAAGTAATTTATTAATCACATTAATAAGCCTTTATATAAAACCAAAAGGAAAAAAAAAAAAAAAAAAAGAACTTTTGAATGAGGAATAGCTTTATCTACAGGTGTAATATTTTTATTTTCTATTGATAAGTTAAGTCCCCCATGTAATATAAGAAATAGTACAATAATTTACATTTTAAAATTATCACATTCTACAAAGACATGATTAATATAAGTATATGCTTTTCTCGACTAACTTATTTTTGTCTTGTGAATCTCCTTGATGCAGAAAGAATAAAAACTGAAAAAAGAAGAGGAAATTATGGACCATATAAACTTTTAAGTAGAAAATATTTAAGAGAACAAGCAAGATTATAATCAAGGCAATATAATTCATATCTCTCTTATACTTTCAATAAATTTGATATTTTGGCATGAAAATTGAAGTAATTAGCTAATGTTTTTTACTCTTAGCAGTAATTTTTGGGCATCTTAAAAATTACTAAGGCACAAATTTTAGCCCCAAAATTTCCCTCTCTTACCGGCGACCACATCTCTATCTCTAGCACCGAAGCCTTTTGCTCCTCTAAAAAACACCAGCTCCGTATAATGTTAATAGCAATAGTTCCACCCCACTTCATCTGCTTCCCCTCCAAGATCGAGTGACGGACCAGTCATCCATTGCAGAGAAACGAGTTCTCTGTCTCACTCTACCTTCTTTTTCCCCTGTCCATAAAAAAAAATCTTACTGCTAAAAAAAATACTATTAATAATGCTGAACATTTAGAAAAAGAATAATATTCTTAGGCCTCTGGGGTATATGCCGTTTAAACAGCAGAGGATTCGAACGAGTAGGGTACAAAAAATTGGGCAGAAGCCCAGTAGACCCAATGCCTAATTTTTTTCTGGTTGTTTCCCTCCTGTCATCTTCTCTGCCTCGCCAACAGTCCCAGCACACACAATGCCGGTGGCAGCCAAAGACTTTTGGTGACCGCTCCTCAAGCCCTATTCTGCATGGCACCGGTTGATCCACCGGCGAGTCACATTCGAAGGTTGTATCACCTGCTTCTGGTTGTTTGCTCAGGTTTGCCTCTTCTACTTGAGTTTCATATCTAATACCCAAATTTGGATGGTCTCGTCTCTCTTCATGGGATTTGATTGATGGACCTCCGCCAATACTTCTTTCAACAATTGCATGTCTAGATATGCATTTACAGAAGATAAAATTCAAACCTCAGAATTTGCTGCAGAAGAAAGGAGGAGACTTTGGTTAGTAGAAAAAGCTAGATTGGTGACTCTATAAGTGTGTTTTTCTAGCTTCGACTTAACCTACAAAAAAGGAAAGTTGTTATATTTATTTTTTTTTTTATTCTTGAAATTGCAAATCTATTCAACAATATAAATGGCATTGTAATTTGTACCTTCTTCAGATAAATGTTGTATATATTTATTTTTGCATCACTCATGCCAACAAAAATAGTATTTTTGTCTGTATGGTGGAGAAGGAGAGATGTCGCCACCGGTGGTGGAACCAAGAAAGACAATGTTCTCTGTGTCCAAGACAAACAAAATAATACTAAGATAACTTTTACAGCAACAACAAGACATACTTCAAAATTACTTTATCCTGCATAACGAACCAATACAAGTAATGGCCAAATTTACATTTGGAATATGAATTTGTGAAGGAAAAAAGAAAAGTAAAAGGAAAATAAAATTACTAATTTGTCTTATTTTTCATACTTAAAACAATTAAAAATTAAATTTTTTTACAAATATCTATTCATTTTCTTATTATTTATCCAACTCAACCAAAAAAAATATAATAATTTTTTTTCTATTTCATTTTGCTTATCTAACATTTTCTTTCACTTTTTCTTTCCCTCCACAAATCCGTGAAACCAAATTCAAAGGAAGATCAAATTTTCTTAATGTATGTGTCACTTAAACTTCTTCTTGTAAGCATATCCATTTATTTTGCTTCGTAGTAATACCTTAAATTGTTTTGTGCTGAACAATGAAACTGAACTGCTAGATGCTGATACAAGAAGATTTTCATTGTTGGACAAGGAAAAACAAGCTATGCCATCTTCACTGTTAGTCAAGTCATTTGTCATTTGTTGTCCTTTTGCTGGCTTCAACAATTAAGGGGAATACATGGCCATTGCTTGCACCATTAGCCAGTTCATCACAGTTATTATCAAATTTTTTTCATTTTTAAAGATAATTTCAAACTGAAGACGAGAAAAACTTTACCTTTCCTTTCGTGTTCATGCAATCTTTTGGCCACTTCTAGAGTAGAGGAACGCCATTTGATGCTAAAGCTAATAGTCCGGCACTAGAATTTGTGTAGCTTAACCTTGATATCTGCATTATTCATGGGAGAAAAAATGATGTTATTTATGGCTTGTATTCGGGGCCACGTATCCAGTTTTGGGATTTTTTTTTGGCCTATTTTTTAATCTGACTTTAGAGTTATAAGTTAGAGATTTTTGCATTAAAGTTAAAGGGTAACTCTAGTAGCTTTTTGTGCTAGGGTTACACATCTTGTACTCTTTATCTTTGTTACTAAATTTCTCTGCTACTTTCAACCATGGACGTAGGCTTTCAAGCTGAACCACATAATTCTTCTTGTTGTTTTCTGTGTGTCTATTTCGTTTTTCCGCAACAAACTGGTATCAGAGCCATGTCTATGGCGAAATTCGAAGTAGACAAATTTGATGCCAAAGAAATTTTAGTTTATGGCGTATCAAGATACGTGTTTTGTTACGTTAGCAGGAATTGGCAAAGGGTTGGATAGCAAACTTCCTGAGAAGATAACGACTGAGGAGAAAGTAGTTCTGGACAAGAAAGCACACAGTGCAATTTGGTTATCACTCATAGATGAGGTCTTGCGAGAAGTCACAGATGAAGAAACGGTTGCTGGTTTGTTGAAAAAGTTAGAAACCCTCTACATGAAGAAGTGTCTAACCAACTGTTTGTATTTGAAGCAGAGATTATACACCCTACAAATGAGTGAAGGTACGACCATTAAAGTTCACTTTAATGAATTCAATAAAACTATTATGGATTTAAATAATATTGATGTGACTATGGAGGATGAGAATCAAGCCTTGATTGTTCCGTCTTCATTGCCTAATTCTTTTGAAAATTTTGTTAATACAATGTTGTATGGTAGAGATACTATTTCATTAGTGGATGTGAAATCATCTTTGAACTCAAATGAGCTATAAAATAAACTGAATGACAAAGGCAATGATGGGTGATTGGACCCCTATTGTCGCACATTGACTAGTTGATTTACACCTTTTTATGGCATATAAATGATATAAAACTCTTGTCTTATGCAGATTTTATCTCCCTCACTCAAATAAAGCATATGTTGAGTTTTCATCACATGGAAGGTAAATTGAGCTCACTAAAGTTGCAAATGAGAAGTAATGAAGAAGTGAAAGATTGGATGAGCTTGAACACAACACATCAGCTGATTTAAACCTCTTTGGGAAGATTCAAAATTTTTCTTAAGATCAATACCAGGGGATCAAATCATCAACTCTGAGATTTTTGAAGCAGAAAATTGTATTCAGATGATGGATCTAACCCATTCGAATGCTTTTAGAGAGTGCATTGAGTGCTGGAGGGAATCTCGTATTCGAATACAAAGTTGCAACATTCGAATGACGCGTAATATCCCAGTAACAGATCCCACGTGCATACACACGGGAGGAGGTTACAGAGAGGAAGATATAGAGACAGAGGGAGCTGGAGAGGTTTGAGAGTTTTCTTTTAAGTAGAGGAGGAGAGCTTTGTTTTTCTCATCATTGTTATTGCTGTAGCTTAGGTTTTGGGTCTTGAATTTCATATTTCCAATTTCAACTGCTGTAATTAGATTTCAACTCAATTGCAATTTTAGATTTCCATGTCTCAATTTCATTTTTCTATTTTTGTTTCTAATTTCCTGAGAATGACCAGCTGAGTTCTTCTTGGGCCAAGGCAAAGACAATGTCCTTTCCAATGATTCTCAAGATGCTGATCTTCATAGGTTTATTCTGAGTTCTTTGATCACAAATTCTGTTTGTATCTAATTGCTTTAGACATCATTGATTCAAGGTCCGATTGGCATTGATTTACATATTCTATCAATGGGCTCATAGGGGTTACTTAACTTAGAACTTTCATTGCAAATTTGTATGAGAGTTGCTGGACTTAGAATCTCTATTGTTCTTAAGATAGATTATGCACATCATGTGTTTGATCCATGGCTTGTTTTAATTGAAATTAATTTCTTAAAAATTGGAACAAATAGGATTGATGATTGATACACTCCTGGCATTTTGAGATTGATTTGGAGAGGCATTGAAATTGCCTTGCCCATCTTTTTAAATATCAGTTTCCAAGTAAATTCAATTTTTATTTCAAAACTCATTTTCAAAACCAGAAACATTTCCAAATCAGATTTTCATTTCTGTTTTACATTTTTGTGAGCCTTTGTTTTGCTAATCAAATCCATTAGATTCAACCATTCATTTGCTCCTTAGGTCCCTGTGGAAATGACCTGGTAATCACCAGTATTTTGTACTACAATTACACCTTGCACTTGGGGGAAGTTTGCCTCAATTTTCTTTACTCAACCTTCTTAAATCTGAATTTTGTAATTAAGAGTGAGGTAATTGAGCAACGACAAGCAATGGGCAAGCCAAAGGTTTGTTTGTGAAGCTTGCGGGAAGTACTAACTCAAATAATTGAGGTCAAATTGGAGACAAAGATTCTGGTAAAGGTAAAGGCAAAGGCAAGAGTAAAAAAAGAAGTCGCTCACAAAATAAATCAATGAAGGATGTTGAATGTTACTACTGTCACAAGGTTGGTAATTATAAGTCAGATTATTCAAAGCTTAAGGCAAAATGAGGAAACAACAATTCAAACCCCTCCAATGTTACTAGTGTTGCAGAAGTGAACTCTAATGGTTCAAAAAATGTTCTTACAATTACAAATTCGAATCGTCGTATTGATGGTGAGTGGATTCTAGATTCTATTTGTTCTTATCATATATGTGCTAATAGGGATTGGTTTGCTACTTATGGAAAACTTAATGGTGGTTCAGTCTTAATGGGTAATAATATAGCTTGCAAGACTTTTGGGATAGGTACAATTAAAATCAGAATGCATGATAGTGTTGTGAGAACTTTGTCAGATGTTCAGCATGTACTAGATTTGAAGAAAATTTTGATATCCTTGAGCTCACTAGACTTTATTGGTTGCAAGTTTTCAGTTGAAGGTGGAGTTTTGAAAGTTGTCAGAGGTTCTCTTGTTGTAATGAGGGAAGACAAGAAAAATAGTCTATATGTTCTTTAGGGCAGTACAGTGATTGGGACTGTTGGAGTATCATCAGTTGACTCAGACTCAGACACCATCTTTAGCATACGCATTTAGGGCATATGAACGAGAAGGGGATGACACTCTTAAGGAAACAAGGTTTGCTTAAAGGATAGAACACTAGGAAGCTTGACTTTTACGAACATTGTGTGTTTAGAAAGTAGTGCAGAGTCAAATTCAGTACAACCATTCATAAGACTAAGAGTTCAATGGACTACATCCATTTAGATCTTTGGGGCCCTTCTTAAGTTCCATCAAAGGGTGAAGCAAGATATTTTTTGACATTCATCGATAACTATTCAAGATATGTCAGGGTATATTTTCTGAAGCAGAAAAAGTGATGTATTTGTCAATTTTAAACAGTAGAAGGCATTGATGTAGAAGCAAATCGAGAAGAAAGTCAAGAGTCTTAGAATTGACAATGGCATGGAGTTCTGTGAGAATGATTTTGAAGAATTCCGCAAGAATAAAGATGATGATCGCAGAACTTCGTGGCTGCAACCGGGTCTCTGATTTCGGATCTTTCGACTTTGGTTGAACGCCTCGTTCCTTAGAACACTGGTGTGGTGCCTGCCAAGTCACCTCCGACGATCAAGTTAGTCACACTGGGCAAAATTAAAACTCAATAAATTAGGGTTATTGCCCCTTACCTTCGTTTTGTGATCTTCTTCCCATTTTATGGGCTTCCTTCCCCCTTCTTTGGGATAGAGATGGAGAACTTCCCCCCTGATTTCCCGTTATTGCCTTGTTTGAATAATTAAAATATTCTTTCTTGATTTTCTCCACGCGAAGTTCGCCTTGTGAATAACGAAAATCTCGTAGGAGTATCTTCATACGTTTGCAATCCTCATTTTTCACCAACTATTTAACCGATCCCGAGCTAGTCCGAGCTCCACACGACCGGTCAGTCATCCGAGCCCGGGTCGGTCCGAGCTCAAGACGACCAGTCAATCATCCGAACCCGGACTGACCTCAATGGGTCAACAGTCTACCTGTCACGGGACTGACCTGAGGACAATTGGGTCACTTTTACCAAGTACGAGAATTCTCCTCATCAAAAGGTATTGTGAGACATCACACAGTAAAGAAGACTCCGTGGCAAAATGGAGTTATAAAACAGATGAACAGGACTCTTTTGGAGAAAGACCACTACATGCTCTCTAATGCTGGATTATCTAAGGATTTCTGGGTTGAAGCAATGCTTGATATTTGGTGAATCATTCTCCGTCTATTATTATATAGTGTAAAGCTCTTATTGAGGTATGGTCTGGTACTCCTGATTATACAAATTTGTCTGGTACTCCTGATTATACAAATTTGAAGATTTTTGGTTGCCCAGTTTTTTTTCATGTCAATGAGGGTAAGCGTGAGTTTAGAGCGAAGAAAGGCATTTTCATAGGGTATGCCAAAGGGATGAATGGATATAAAGTATGGAGTTTGGATCCTAATTCACCTAAGTTTGTCATTAGTACGGATGTCACTTTTGATTAGTATGCTATAATTCATTCTAAAAGGGAGTTTGCTGCTGATTATGATGTTAAAGAGAAGAGTCCTAGCAAAAAAATGGAGTTAGAGGTAGAAGCTTCGCATGATGATAGCACTCATGTTCAGTCGTTGGTGGATATTCCTGACTTCAATTCTGATATGGATGCACAAGAAGGGGAATAATACAGTATTATAACTGGCAGACATAGACAGCAAATTAAGAAGCCTCAGCGATATAATGATTTAGAATTAGCTACTGATGTTCTCATTATAGCTGAGGAGTTTGGTATTTAGGAACCTTCTATGTATGATGAAGTTGTAAAAGGTGATGAATCAATTTAGTAGCCAACTGCCATGAATGAGGAGATTGAGTCTCTTCACAAGAACTAGGCATGGAATTTTGAGAGATTGCCTAAGGGAAAAAAAAGTAATTGGCTACAAATGGGTCTTAAAAAAGAAAGAAGGTATTCCAAGAGTGAAGGGTGCACATTTTAAAGCACGCTAAGTTGCAAAGGGCTACAGTCAAAGGCAATATGTAGATTTTAATGAAGTCTTTTCACCAATTGTGAAGCATAGCTCTATTCATGTGTTGCTTGCCATGGTTGCTCAAATGATCTGCAACTTGAGCAACTTGATGTGAAGACAACATTCCTGCATGGTGAGCTTGAGGAAGGAATTCATATGCATCAACTAGAGGGTTTCGTAGTAAGTGGAAATGAAGACCATGTATGCAAGTTGAAGAAGTCATTATATGGCCTAAAGCAGTCGCCAAGACAGTGGCACAAATGGTTTGACACTTTTGTGGTGGGACATGGTTACTCTAGGAGTAAGTATGATAGTTGTGTGTACTATAGAAGGGTATCAGATGGTTCTTTTGTGTACTTGCTACTTTATGTTGATGACATACTCATTGCTGCTACGAGCATGTCAAAGATTGATGCACTTATGACACAGTTGAGTGAAGAGTTAAAAATGAAAGATTTGGCTGTAGCTAGATTTACAGAGATAGAAAAAATGGGAAACTACATTTGTCTTAGAGAAAGTATATTGAGAAAATAGTTGAGCGATTTGGCATGCAGAGTTACAAACCTGTTTCAACCCCTCTTGCTTCTCACTTCAAACTCTCAACGTCTTTGTCACCTCAGACTGAGAAGGAAGAGGAGTTCATGTCATGTGTTCCCTATTCTAGTGCAATGGGCATCATTAAATTTGCTTCTGCACTCGCCCAGACATTTCACAAGCTGTCAGCCGTTACATGGCTAAACTAGATAGAGAAATTTGGCAGGCAGTGAAATGGATACTTCGGTATTTGAAAGGCACTACAAAGGTAGAGTTTATGGCTATAGCAAAGGCAGTAAAGGAAGCTATTTTGTTGAGAGGTTTGGTCAACAGTTTGTGCTTGCGACAAAATAGTACTGCGATATTTTTGTGATAACCAAAGTGCCATGCATTTGACCAAAAATCAAATATATCATGAAAAGACCAAAACATATTGATGTTAGATATCATTTTCTACAGGATATTGTGTCACAAGGTGTTATTACAGTAAAGAAAATTCCTACAGTAGACAATCTGGCAGACATGTTAACTAAAGCCCGTTCCACTTTACAAGTTCAAGCATTGCTTGGATATGGTTGGTGTGTGCAACATTCGATGATTGTAAAGATTTTGTGGAGAAGGCAGCAAGTGAGATTCTCTGGTGATGGCTTGGGTGAATACAAGCCAAGGTGGAGATTTGTTATTTATGGCTTGTATTTGGGTTTTGGGCTTCGGCCCATGTATCCAGTTTTGGGATTTTTTTTCTTGGCATTTTTTGTGATCCGACTTTAGATTTATAAGGTAGAGATTTTTGTATTAGAGTTAAATGGTAACTCTGGTAGCTATTTTGTGTTGGGATTACACGTCTTGTACTCTTAATCTTTGTTAGTGAATTTCTCTACCGCTTTCACCCGTGGACGTAGGCTTTCAAACTAAACCACGTAATTCTTCTTATTGTTTTCAATATGTCTATTTTGTTTTTCCACAACAAATGAAAATTTGATTTTCTCTGCCTAGTAGTGTAATAAGTGTACTCTGTATTTTTATAGATATGCTAGGAAAACAGTTGTCAAATAGAAATTCAGTCAAGCTAAGTAATGTAAAGAAGGAAAATATAAGTTCATTGAGAACATATGCAGAAATTTACTTTAATACTAATTTTAGGATTTATTAGACATCGCTAAAATCAACCCTCCTAAATTGATACAAGATCTTAATGGATCCTCTCTACTCATTGCCAATTGATTTTGAGTATGATACTTAACATTAATAAAAACACATGGACATACAAAATGAAGATAAAACAGAGGTATGAGCACAAAATTTCTAACAGGAAACAAGTATCAACTATCTTTCTACAATAATAATAAGAAGTAACGAAGTTGTACCTTATAAATTTCTTGAGGATCAGAGATTGTCAACAACCGAATATAATGAGGCCAGAGTGCCGTCTTATAGATTTCCAGACTAACTTCTATTTTATGCTTCAACTCCTCAAATTGGCAAAACCAATTAGTTAGGTATTCCACAAGTACTATCAAAACAATTTATAGATTAAGGTTCCATTTTGAATTGAAAGAATGCCGCGTGATCACAAGTAAAAACAGATAGTGGCATGCTGTTAAAATGTAGAGGATAAGAGAAAATTATGTGAAATTTTGCAAACACGTGTAAAATGGTTTTAATAGATATGGATGGAAGAGTTAATAGTCTTACCTCATCTGAACTCCCACATGGTCTTGAAGTGGCTCCGCTATACTCCCAGATGCTTGTAGAAACTCCACCTAAACCAGGAAGTTTGGTTAACTGAGAGTTCAAGTATTGTGTGCTTATGTTTAAATAGCTGACCTCAAATCAGAATTCACATTACTGTACTTACTTGGGATTGTAAGTCTGGGAAAATGGGGAGTCTGAAATGAATATAGAGGCACCCTAAGTAATCTTTTATATAAAAACTATCGGATAGAAAAAAAATACAATCAATTTGATCACAAACCTCTTTTTCAAAAACTTGGTCAGGGGAAAGAATGAGATTTCTGCATATTCACCCACAAAAAAGTTTAGCAGTTTAGAATTACAGCTGGGTTTTCTGCAACTCGTACCCTTGATGATAACAATTTCATTTAAGTGCCTGCTATCCAACCAATCCAATTTATAACGTAAAGCAAAAGGGGCCAAAAAAAACTGGGGGAGCACAAAATAAAATACAGACATATGGCGATAATGCAATATCACATTGGCAAAAGCAAATTAAAAAAAAAATTATGAAAAAGCTAGCAGAATAATTTCCCAGTGGAAACTCGAAAAGAAGGAAAAGAAAAAATGAAGGAAATAAATAAATTATTTTTCTTTTGCAGATCAAAGTCCAGCACAAAACGAGGACAAACGGAGTGAGATTCAACGATTAAACTCATCCTCATCATTTTTTTGTAATACTAATTTACTAAACTTCCGTATATTCCCATTCCCACCATAACTTACCTATCAAATTTCTGTTATTCCAATTGAATGTGTTCGACAAAATGTTAGACCCACGCAAGCTCTGTTCAAAACTGCCATAGCTGATCTTCATCCACGAACCATGAAACTTCTGGGTTTGATCTCTTGCCAGTTGGGTCGGTACGGTTCCACATTTTTCTTGGAGATAAAAAAATATGGGTTTCTATCTGGGTTTCGTTTTCGGCTAGGCAATGAGCGTTGGATTGATAGTTGGTTTTGCTCGTTTCCAAAAGATCCGATCCCTGCGTCGCTCTAATTTGGTATCTCATTCACATCTCTTGATTATCATTTAATCCTTGTCTATATTCATACTGTACACGCAAAATTCGTGTTTGGATAATAAACAGAAAATTGCAAGAACAAACGGAATTTTATTGATTTAGAAAATATGGATTACAATATCGAGTAATTTCTAATCAAAGAATTAATCTTCTGATTCTTCTCTTCAAAACGTTGATGCGAGAACTTGAAACTTGATCTCAAATCAACATTTGTATTCTTGATGCTTGAGAGGCTTGTGGGGTTTTAATTGTTTGATTTAGCAGAGTCTCCTTGTATGCACAAAGAATATCTGTTTTTCTTTAATGGTGGCCCCTATTTATAAATGTGGAGGAGAAAGTCATAACTGAATTTAACTTCTCTAAGATAATTATCTCATTATTATTTAATTTATTAATAAAATAATATCATACTTATTAATTTAACTTCTCTAAGATAATTATCTCATTATTATTTAATTTATTAATAAAATAATATCATACTTATTAAATAATTATCTTTTATTTATTTATTTATTTTGTAAGAGATAAATATTAATAACTATTAATTATCTTTAGTGGTGGGCTTGTTGACATGTAGCTTAATTTGATTAACCAATCTTGTCATCTTCATACTGCATCATTTTTATACGTGGCGGCATGTAATTTTCTTAAAATCCTCCACAAGACACGTGGCAAGATCTTATTTGATGATCTAATTGGACTTTTATATGATACTTGGCAACATTTGATTGGCCAAAATTTGCGTGTCTATAAATGCCCTTTTGAGACTTGATCATGAATACGTTGTAATAGTGTTGAGAAATGAGCAGGTCTCAAATTTTGAGAATTTGACGTCATTAACTGGAATAATTTGAGTTCCTGTACAATGACAAATTTTAAAATTTGATGCAAGTCATACTTCAAATATTTTAATTTCTATCATAGAAATTAAAATATTGAATTTGAATTTATTTTGAATTCCAAATTTGAGTTGGAATCAAAATTATTATTTTTTTATTTCAAATTCCAAATTTGGGTTGGAATCAAATTCATGAAAGAAATTAAATTTATTTTTTTAATTCTAAATTTGAGTTGGAATCAAAATTTGCTTTCTTGAGAGAAATTAAATTTATTTTTTTTTAATTCCAAATTTTTCTTGGGACTGAAATCCATTTTCTTCCAAAATTTCAAACTTAATCAGGAATTGAGTTGAAATTATATGTAATTCCAACATTTAACCTTATCAGAACTTGATTTTCATTCATTGTAATTCCAAACTTTGCAGAGATGATATTTATAATAATGACTCTAATTGATATACGCAACTGCAACTTCAAATCCAAACTGGCTTGCAAAAGTTTTAGAGTAATTAAAACTTAGCCGAATAATTCATAGTGGATCAGCTCAAGTTCTAATCTTGAGGGAACTTGGAAATTGCTTTTTCCAAGTAATCTAAATTTGATTAGAAATTGTCAATTTCAGAATTCATAGGATATTTCAAATCATAATTGAAATATGATTTAATTTTGTCTGTATAAAGATGCCTCCATCAATTTTTCAAATTCATGATTTCAACTTTGCAACTTTCTACTTGTTGGCTTTTGACTTCATTAATTCGAAGGCATATGTTTGAGCTTATATGAGCCAAAAATTTTGAATTTTGCTTCAAGATTTAATTTAGATTATATCTATTCAAGCCTTCATCAACTAGAGTTTAATTTCTATTTCAGCATTTTCTATTCGAGCCTTTTATTTATTAGAGACTTCTTCACTTCGAGCTTTCACTATTTGAAGACTTTCTCACTTCGAGATTTCTTGATTCGAAGACTTTATCACTCTAGACTTTTACAACTTGAAGATTTCATCACTCCGGGCTTTCACCGCTTGAAGACTTCATCATTCCGGTTTTCTATTGCTTGAAGATTTCATCATTCCGACCTTTTACTACTTGAAGATTTCATCACTCCGAGCTCTCACCACTTGAAAACTTCATCGCTCCAAGTTTCTACTATTTGAAGATTTTATCGCTCCGGGCTTCTAGTGCTTAAAGATTTCACAATTCTGGTCTTCTTTTGCTTAAAGATTTCACCACTCCAAGCTTCTACTTCTTGAAGACTTCACCACTCCGGGCTTCTACTGCTTGAAAATTTCATTACTCCAGGCTTCTATTGCTTGAAGACTTCGTCACTCCGGGCTTCTACTGCAAAGACTTCATCACTCGGAGCTTTTACTGCTTGAAGACTTCATCACTGCGGGCTTCTACAACTTGAAGACTTCATCACACTGGGCTTTTACCACTTGAAGACTTCATCACGCCGGGCTTCTATGGCTTGAAAACTTAGTCACTCCTCCGAGCTTCTACTGCTTGAAGACTTCATTACTCCGGGCAGACTTCATCATTCCGGGCTTTTACCGCTTAAAGACTTAGTTACTCTTTCGAGCTTCTACTGCTTGAGACTTCATTGCTCCGGGCTTTTACTGCTTGAAGACTTCATCATTCCGGGCTTTTGCCGCTTGAAGGCTTAGTCACTGCTCCGAGCTTCTACTACTTGAAGACTTCATTACTCTGGGCTTCTACTGCTTGAAGACTTAATCACTTCGGGCTTTTACTGCTTGAAGACTTAGTCACTCTGGACTTTTACAACTTGAAGACTTAGTCCTCCGGGCTTTCACTGCTTGAAGACTTCCATCACTTCGGGTTTCTATTGCTTGAAGACTTTATCACTCCGGCCTTTTACCGCTTGAAGACTTCATCACTCCGGACTCCTACCGCCTGCAGACATCATCACACCGGACTTTTACCACTTGAAGACTTCATCACGATGGGCTTCTACAACTTGAAGACTTAGTCACTCCTCCGAACTTCTACTACTTGAAGACTTCATTACTCTGGGCTTTTACTGCTTAAAGACTTCATCATATCGGGCTTTTACAGCTTGAAGACTTAGTCACTTTGGGATTCTACCGCTTGAAGACTTCATCACTCCGGACTCCTACCGCCTAAAGACTTCATCACACCGGGCTTCTACTGATTGAAGACTTCACCACTCCAGGCTTTTACTACTTGAAGACTTCAGCAGTTCAAGTCTACACCAGCCAGAGCTTTTGAATTCGACTTTGACAAGCACTCAGAGTTTAAAGTTTGTTCATGTTAGCATTTGATCGTGCGTACAACATCCAGAGTCTTTGAATTTGACTTCAGCAAGCACTTGAAGTTGAAAGTTTGTTCGTGTCAGCATCTGTTTGCACCTACGTCGTCCAGAGCCTTTGAATTCGACTTCGACAAGCACTCAGAGTTGAAAGTTTATTAGTGTTAGCATTTATTTGCACTTACATTAGCCAAAGCCTTTGAATATGTACAAGTCCAAAAGGGCTCTATCTTGGAGATTGGGTTTTAAGTAGGACCAGTGTGACCCCTACAATCTTTCCTGGGAGCTTACTTAGGTTATGTCCTGGAGATTGGATTTTAAGTGGGTGTAATCCCTCCAATCGCTCCTGGGAGCTTGCTTAGGTTCTGTTCAGGAGATTGGGTTTTAAGTGGGGCTAATGTGACCTTTCTAATATTTACTAAGAGCCTACTTAAGTTCTATCTAGGAGATTGGGTTTTAAGGGGAACCAGTGTGACCTCTCCAACTTTCCTAGGAACTTACTTGGATAGTACTATTCATTTGTAAGGTAAAATTCATTGCCAAAAGACAGTTCATCATTAGTCGAAGGCCTCGGGAATCTTTACATCAGACCCTTGTTCCCTTTCACATCATCGTTACCTTCAAGGATTATTCACTGCATGGTCAGAAAAGATTCGATCCAATCATTGGCTACTTTTCTTGCACTTGGTCTCCTTTTGTTGATTTGCGTCAATGGTGTCTTGCCGTGAAAAGTGACTTATTTGATTAAAGCAATTCAACCACTATTTCTTCATAAGTATTGTTCTTGCAGTCCTTGCTTCATTCCAAAGACTATGATGTTGATCGTTTCATGCTATTAGGTGATTGCTTCGATATTGGAATGACCTCTCAAAGTTGTTCTCAGCGTATCACAAGTTTTATCATAAGAATATGAATTATGGATTCTCGAAATTTTTTTTTTTTTTTTTTTTTTTTTTACTGGATGACTGAGTTTGAAACAAAATTCAAATTACCTACATACCTAAGATGGGATCAAACCAGACGTAGTTTATAACAATAAGGAATGAATGAAATATTTTTTTTTTTTTTTTTTTTTTTAATAAATGACTGAACTTGTAACAAACTCCAAGTTGCCTATATACCCAAGATGAGATCAAGCCAAACGTAGTTCAATTTTTTCTTTTTTGGTGCCTTTCACAGTTTATACTCATGTGAGCCAGGAGTAGTACATGATTTCTTTAAAGATAGTAGCGGTTCAGGAACTTGTCATTTATGGGGCCTATTCTCAAGCCATCTTTAGCAACTTTCTTGTATGCTCCATTTGAGTAGATTTTTTGCATGACATACAGACCATCCCACTTGAAGTTGAATTTGTTAGAAGAAATTAGAAAAAATTTATAAAAGTTGAAATTTTTAGTATTTGTAAGTGAACCAAACACCCCTTATAGGTGGGCTTGGAGTTCAAACAAAAACTGGGACACGGATGGTAAAACCACTACCCCAGTGGTCTTACCATGCAACTGATTTTTTCCGTCAGCAATGGCTAACCCATAAGTATAAACCAGCCAGCTGACAGATCAATCCTCTCCTTGCTTCCAATCCAAAACCTGCAGTATTTGTAAGTCAAGTTTGAATGGAATTCTCTAACGAGAATCAAGTGCTGTGACGATGGGTTAAGAAAGAATCTACTAACGGTCCTATTGATATATCATTCATATGATGAATAATTAGGAATAAAATGCAAACTGGAAAGAAATTGTTCAATTTGCAAGAGAGGTGCACAGAGAACAATCCGACTTCATAGTCATCAGAATACATGAATCTACCAAATGTAGGCTTGTAATAATTCAGGTAGAGAGAGAAGATTAATAGGTCAACTTCTACAGAGGGCTGGAGCTTTCAGAAAGAGAAGCACAAAACCTAGATAAATCCTAATTAACTAAAAGGCAAAACCATTGATGTTCCCTTGGCCTTAATGACTTACATTTTTAGTTCCTTGAACGAGAATAATGACCATCTTACCAACCATTAACTAACTGAGCCGGGCATAACCTTTACGAAAGATAATTCACTATTTTCTTGGATCAGTATCAACTTCCAGTGTCTAAATGGGAAATGATGTCAAGTGAAATCAGGCACATACTGATGATTCAATCAAGTTTTCTACTGGCTAAATAAAAGGACATCTCAATTGACAGAGAGCACAGGCCAACTAGAAAAGATTCTCGGACAAGAATTGGTTCAGACTGATTTGAACACATCTAAACTTCATAATAACTTTCTAATACTCCATTCTTCCAACTCCTCCTAGCTAACCAACCAGGATGGATATAGTTTCAACTAACACTGCATTTAGAATTTCAGGAGCATTTGAAACAGACTGCTCTCTCTCTCTCTCTCTCTCTCTCTGCACGCGCGCGTGTTCAACTTCTTGATCTTCTTTGACCAACATTCATCAGCTACCGAAATCAACACTACCGGCGGAAGATCTTCAGTGCTTTTCAGGACCAGTTTTATTGGATCCCCAGCGACCTCGCTCATTGATGTCTTCATCTGAATAACACCCAATATTTTGCGACTCACTTCTCAGAATAGACTGACACGCACTATCAGAGGAGTCTCTCTCATCACTAGAGTCGTATCTGTACGAATTCCGATGCTTCACAGAAAATTTATCTCCAGATTTTGAATGTCGAGCCACCTTATCAACGTTTTCACTGTAATAGTATCTTGAATCAGTATCATTCGGTTTAATTTCTCTGCTTGACTGATGCTGTTTCTTCACTCTTTTTGGCTCAACTTTCTCCAAGCCAGATTCCTTATTGTAATATTTATCTTTCAATTTGTTCACTGAATTGGCACGGTCATCGAATTCAAACTCTTCATTTGAATGCCTTGAATGTTTTCTTTTGTGCTTGCGGTGTCTAACTATGTCCTCTTCCCTGGAACCACTATCACAATTTCTGTCCCTGTCATCCCTACTATTGTTAGGAGACCTCGGCACTGTTTTTTGATGTTTTGAGCTTTCCTTCCTCCAATTTCTATCCCCCTCATCCCTACTATCGTCAGGAGACCTTGGCGATTTTTTTTGATGTTTTGAGATTTCCTTCCTCCGCCCATGGTATGCATCTCTGTCCCTATCCTTATTGGATGAGTACACAGTGGAACCAGTGCCATGAGTTCTGTCTTTGCTTTCATAATCATCTGGGACTCCATACACCATCTTCAAGTGACTTGAGCTTTCCCGTTTGTCATGGTGGTGTCTGTCTCTATGTCTCTCCACATACAACCGATGTCCATCAGAATCGCTTCCATGAAGGTTGTCCTTGTGATAATCTTGGGACTCTAAAACTTCAATCTGGTTTATTGAGTTTTTCCTTGTATTATTATATTGTCTGTCTCCACTTATGTCCTTGTTCAACCACCCTTCATCAGAATCAGAATCACCCCTTCTATTCTTGCTTTTGCGATTACGTTTAGAAATCATTCCTGCTTCACAATTTTTTTCATCAAGGACATCTATTGCCTTTCCACTGCCATGTGCGTGCCTTACCCGGTGCCTGCTCCTCCGAGTATCATATTCCTCATAGTGGCTTCTAGAAGAACCTCTCTCCCTCGAACGAGATCTTCTATGGGAACTGCAGGATATAAAGAGGACAATGACACAGTATCAATAACCAGGATAAAGAAAAAAGATACAGAAAGGCATAAAATGTAAGCAAAAACAAATGAACTCTCCCCCTTCCAACCAAAAAAAATGGTAATTATACTTCACCCATTGTGGCTTGACTGAAGAAACACGACTCCCTTGTATTTAAAAATTGAACACACAATCCCCTCAACGTTTTAGATTGAAGTGCCAAATGCACAGTACTAAATTTAACATGCAATATTCGTATGTCATGTAATGCTCTATTACCTTTTTTTCTAACCCAAAAAAAAGGTAATTAAATAACCAAATCACCTTTTAGAAAGATAATAGCTAAGAAGCACACATATGGATATGAACATGTACAAACATGAATATAGTGATTTTAAAAAAATATGGACATGGATATGACAAGAATACAACCAAAAATTATAAATTTTGGATATTTTTATTAGTTGCATACATGAATATCATATCCACAACAAAATTCAATACATATTCAACATTCAAAACATAACAAAATAAAAAATATAAATTTTGTAATTTGAGGGGTTTCGGCTACTTAGATCTAAGTTTGTCTTAATCATACATTGTAAGCAAAAATGATAAAATAATAAGACACGCTATGTGGTATGTCCAATAAGTATCTTGGAGTGTCCAAAGAACAAGTGTGCTCTATACGTGTCAAATATAGAACGGCACCCATTTTGACAAACGCAGACTATTGCACGGAATCTCCGCTGAATTTAACAAATACCATCTATTTGGCACTTCAATCCAAATCATGAGGGGACTACGTGTACATTTTTTAACTAGCAAGTTGTGTGCTTTGTGGTTAAACGACAGGGAGATAAGAGTATCTAATTACCCCATAAAAAATACTAGTAAGAGAACCTAGCAAATAGAGTTCTCTTGATAAGAAATAACTCCAATAAACCCCTCCATACGTGTCAAATATAGAACAGCACCCATTTTGACAAACGCAGACTAGTGCACGGAATCTCAGTCGAATTTAACAAATACCATCTATTTGGCACTTCAATCCAAATCATGAGGGGACTATGTGTTCATTTTTTAACTAGCAAGTTGTGTGCTTTGTGGTTAAACCACAGGGAGATAAGAGTATCTAATTACCCCATAAAAAATACTAGTAAGAGAACCTAGCAAATAGAGTTCTCTTGATAAGAAATAACTCCAATAAACAGAAGGGGTAATACTAGAACAATGAAGGAGTGCCATAGCTCAGTTGGCGAGCTCCCGTTCGGCCTCCTTACCCGCCTGGGTTTGACCCCGGGTTCCCCCCCCCCCCCCCAAAAAACCCCACTTACCAATAAAAAAAAAAAAAAATACTAGAACAATGAATTCTTCCACACACACACACGCACACAAAAAAAATTAAGGAACTCCCTCAAACACAAACAACATAAAAACCCTAACTGAGAGACAAAAGGAACCCAGTAAAATCATCCAGAATATAGCTTTTCTTCAAAAAACATATGCAGCAATCATAATATGATGGATTGTTACAAACACGGAACAAGCCAACTGGGTGGAAAATTTTCTACGCTAGATGGTCAATTACTAACTAGTTTTAGTTTATGCTTTAGTAAGAATGATAAAAGATAAAAAGAAATTCTGCTATTCCAACAGACTATTTATTTGTTCCATCTCACAGAACAATACTACACATAGCAGGACACATCTCATATGTTAACTGTACTGTTGGATATCAAACAGATCTAGAATTACACCAGAATCAAGATAGTAGCCCAGTTCAAATATATAAATTAGCAAGAAGAAACAAAAACACAGTGGGTAGCATCTTGAGAGGGATTTAGCATTCTTTTACTTAGGTAAAGGGTTTCAAGTTAGTGGTCTGTTTAAGGTGATTAGAAGTGAACCAAAAAAGCATATTCACCAAGAAGTTGCTCACAAGATGGGAAGTTCAGAATCTGGATCCCTAGAGTAAATGGAAGGGGGTTCACCATGAAATGTTAAAAATACAACAAACCTGTCTGGATCTGCTGTCACCATCTTGCTGGAGTTCCTTCCTTCTTGTTCCACCTGGTTATCATACCCATATTCCTCTGAATAACCAAATAAAGCAGCCATCTTCTTCACCCAATATTTTGGAGGTGGTTTATCCCAATCAGCCCATTCATAATCTCCACCAGGGTTGTGGAAACAGTGGATAAAATTGCATGCTGTCCCACGAGAACATGTCTGACAAGAAAGATCAGATATGTAGTATTGCCAAAAGGCAAGAAAACCAAATCTCAAGATTAATACCAAGGAGGCTTAAATCTGTTATAACTTCAAACATAATTTTGTGACACCTCAATTCAATAGAGAAACAAACTGAAATCAAAGAAGCTGACTAATTATATTGTGTGGGCATTCCAGTGGATGTAATATACCTTAAGCCTTGACTTCATGTACTCCCCGCATATGGCAACTTTCCATTTAGTCACAGCAACAAACTCACATTGTACCTATCAAGAAGCACAAGACAGGCTATTACCATTCAGAAATAACAGTTGGAAAACCAGGTTGCATATGAATTTAGAAATGTAAGCATATAGGGCACGTATTAAAATCAATTATATGTGAACATAGCAAGTAATGAAAAAAAAAAAAAAAAAAAAAGAGAGAGAGAGAGAGAGAGAGAGACGTAACATTTAAATCCATCAATGCATATTTGTCTAACCAATTTTCTAGATCTATTTAGATGATCTTCCTTAGCAAAACAAATTGAAGGACTCTACACGGCCTTAGCACGTGGGGCAGGGGAAATAGAAATTCAACAATAAATAGGAAAAAAATTGACTAAAGTATAATTGGAGATGGAACAAGGAATAGGAACTAGAGTTCATTAAAAAAATAAGGGGGGGGGGGGAAATAGAACACTTCAGTAAGGTATGATACTAACAGCCTCCTTACAGTGTTGCGGGAGACTACTTATAATAGCGTTATAACAGCCCTTTTATTCTTAGCCATTATTTAATGTAAAACTTATTAAATCTTAGCCATCCAAACTCACTAAAAGTAACATGCCAGTCACATGACCTTTTAAAATAAATTAAGCTGGAGAAACAAAAGAAATAAGCAAAATCAATAAAACAAAATTTAGCTACTATAGCGTCTACAACGATGTGAACAGTAGCTTAGATGCTCCTGCATCACCATGGAACATAATTATTTCTATACAACTGTGTCAATGAGTCGAGCCATTCACGACCTACTCGTAGGCAGCGTATTAATGGCTTAGCTCGGCTTTTTAATGAATAAGCCAAACTTGAGCCTTTTTTTTCGAACTCGTTTATTAAATGAGCCAAGCTTGAACTGACTGTTAGGCCCAAGAGCCTCCCTCACCCAACTGTACAAACAAGACATAAGCAAACTCTTGGTTTGATGAATTGGTGTCTTGACTCCTTCAAATATTCTCCTATTTCTAACTTTCCATAGGATCCAGAAAACACAAAATGGAGTCGAACACCAGGCCCTTTTTCTAGATGTGCTTAAGCTGCAGCCCCACAAAGAAATAAAAAGCTCTTGATCTCTCCAGGAAAAACCCACTACACCCTATAACTGGACAGAAGCAAATCCCGCAACTCCTCAGACCACTGACAGTGAATGCATAAGTAATTGATAGAATCCTCTTGGCGCATAAGGAGCATATATTAATCATGACTTGCCCCCTCATTTAAAAATTATCCAAGGCGAGGATCCTCCACCTTAATACCCATCATACAAAGAATGCAACGTTGGGAGTTGCCCAGACCTTCCAAATTTTGGCCAACGGAAACTTCAACGTCCTACCACTTGCTAAGGCCTTAAACTAAGATCTCACCTCAAACTTTCCCCCTTTTGAGTTTGCCTAGGACACAAAGTCGTCTACTTCTTTAAGTCCTGTTGTATATAGCAGTTACATAAGTTGGGGGAAACTCTACATCTCCTAATCTTGAAGATTTCTCCTCAAGTCACATTTCAATCCCAACATTCTGCTACTAACACATCCTTGTCAATTGCCAAATCAAAAATGTCTAGGAATAGGTGCACAAGTCTTTCCTCCTTCCACCTATGCCTCCAAAAATGAATCCTCTCCACCCCTCCCAACTTTCCAAACCAAATGGTAGTTAAACTAGGTCACCTTCTCCCTATCCCCTTCAAAGGGCTTGACCCATATGAACTTGTGCAACTGGCTAAGCTCCATCGGCCACATTTGTCCCCAAACTTTGCCACTATTATCCTTCACCAAAGTCTGTCTCTTTCCTTTGCATATGTCTATAGACACTTGCCTGGCAAAGCTTCATTGAAATTTCTTAAATTTCTAAAGGCAAAGTGTTTTCCAATCCACCAAGTGATACTTTAGCTCATCCGCTCTACCCCACATAGGAAATCCATTCGAAGCTTTTCTAGGTGCTTTATCACTAATATTGAAATAATAAACGGGGACATGAAATAGGCCAGCATGCTAGAAAGAGTACTTCTGCTCAAGGTTACTCTAGTCCTTTTGAGAGGTACTTTTATTTCCACCTGCCAGTTGACAACGTCATCCCAAACATGCTTGTCTTTGAAAGAAGCTCCCAAAGGGAGACCTAGGTAAGAGGATTGAAATTTATTAGCTTTGCATTCCATCACTGCTGCTAAAGAATCTACATCCTCCACCTCATCTCAGATTTCCTTCAATTGATCTTCAACCTAGACACAGCTTCAAAGCACAACAAAACACATCTTAAGTGTCCTAATTGTAATGCCTCAACCCTACAAAACACAATAGAATCATCAACAAATAGAAGGTGAAAACCATCATGGGATCATGATCTGTCGAGAAGCCTTCAATGAAACCAACATCCTAAATGCCTCCATCACCAAAAACAAGAAATCCCAATTGACATGATTGTGTACTTTCTCGATGTCGAGCTTACAGATGCTCCTTATTCTAGAATCAAAAACTTAATTGGCCACTAGAACTGCACTCAGAATCTGCTGACCTTCAAAAAAAAGCATTCTGCAATTCCAAGACTACTTGAGACAGATTCATCTTAAACTTATCAACCTATTGGCCAAGACTTCTACAATGATTTTATACAACCCACCTACCAAGCTGATGTGTCTAAAGTTTCTTATATCCACTGCTCCCTGTTTATTTAGAGTTAGGGCAACAAAGCTTGCATTTAGGCTTCTAATAAATTTTAGTGGAATTCATCAAAATTCTTCATAAGGTCATCCAGCATCTTTGGGGAAAGGATAGGGTCCACCCATCTAGCCCCGAGGCCTTATCCCCATTTAGTTTCTTTAAGGCCATTCTATCTTCCTCCTCAGAGAAGGACATTTGTTGACTCTAACTCATCCATTCTTGGTCTTCACGCCTCTTCTTTTGTAAATAGATTTCTACAGAATCCCAGAATATTACTCATTATCAGATCCATTTACTCTTGCTGAGTGCCTTCAACACTGAGCTTCTCTACAAAATTGCGTCTTCTATGCACATTAGCCATTTTATGAAAGAATTTGTGTTCCGGTCCCCCTCCTCCAGCCACAAAATTCTTGATTTTTGCCTCCAACTAATTTCCTCCAGCTTAGTTAACCTATTAAACCCATGGATCTTCCTCTCTCTTTCCAGCCTCTCCTACTTTTGGAACTTGCCTAGGCCATCCTTCTGGTACAGTAGGTGTGACTAAAGTGGTTGAGAAATTTCCATATTTGGATTCCATCATGCAGAGGGATATATAAACTAAGCTATGGGACAACTCATTTTATGAGTTTATTGTTGTGACAGATCTGGGTCAAAGGAAAGTTCTTCCATTGCGAACTAGGAGTCACAGGTTCGATAGCCTCTTTGCAAATAGGGTAAGATGACATATATCTCTGCAGTACTGGGGCCTCATGTAATGGAATTGGATTGCCCTTTGTTATTGTGGTGGATCTTTCAATGAGTAATTTGGAGATTATCTATTGACAATTTTGCAATTTTTTTTTGGGGGTAAGTTTGACATTTTAAATTGAGTTGTAGTTTTATTGTTAATCATATTACTAGGTTTGTACAAGGCTTACGTGTGCCATGTGCCAAAGGGGGGCGTTCTCATCTCTAAGTGTGTGCAAGATGTGCAATACATCAAGCCAACCTCACCATAGCAGGTCACTACTTTTGCAATCAACATGAGCAACAAGACAGAGGAATGGACTTGACACAAACCTACTGTTCTATGACAAAATATTATTCAATAAATCATGGGACACTAAAAATTAGCATCACAGAGGTTCTCTTCAAGCAATTCATTAGCTAAATCAGCAGAACCCATACCGCAGAACATTTGTTAAAATTCATACTATGACCCAAAAATACAATAACTTGAATCAAAGGACTATGTAATACCTTTTTGCTTGCAAAATATCGACCATTTATAGATTGACAAGCAAGCACAGCTGAATCCAATGACTTGTAATGTACATAAACATTCCCCCGCAAATGGAATGAACTGTTTTTGCATACCTGACCATGAAGATAATACTTGTTATGCATTGAGACGCCAAGTAGATCAAAGAAAGCTCTAATATTTCATTTCAGAGCTCAGGCAACTTCAATCACCAAAATTCAAATGGAAGTCTCATGGCTCTTATCACATAGTCTGGAAAAGGGAGATTGCGTGTGTTGTGTGTGGAGGGGGGATTCAATAATTGGAGACATAAAACAAATTCTAGAATACTACTACAACTTTCATTATGTCACTTCAGAGCCACAGAGAGAATAATTACATGTTCAACATCAACTTATTTTAATTATCTAAACCAAGAAATTTGCAATCATTAATTTTTCAAAACTCATTTCATTCATTTTAATTTTTCGGTCATTAAGTGGACTAGTGCCCCAAAAGAAGTGAACCAAAAATGTTAAAAACAGAAATATCATTGACAAATAGAAAAAACTCAGCCACCTTAAAATTTACAATTTCCCCAAACTTCAAGAACTCTGTGTGCACATCCTCATAAAACTCTTCATAACAACGTTCAACCTCTTCATCTGTATACTGAGAGAGAGCGAGAGAGAGAGAAAGCGCGAAATCATAAGGATTTTAGAAGTAAATATGCATATATAAACAACAATCTGAAGCAGAACAGAAATTTAGTGGTACAGTATGCTTTACAAATAATTCTTTTTTGATAAGTAAACTGTATTAAAAAGCATCTAGGATGCCTACCATATACAGCATGCTTTACAAATAATTGATATGCCCTTTAGTTTGAAAGGCTAAAGCTAACAAATGACTAGTGTCCGCATATGCATTCATTGAGCATGGCTTAACCCAATGACCCACATAAACACCCAAAAAATTTTCATGGTTGCTTACATCAATCATTCAGAATGAACTAAAGTTCTCAGCTGTGAGTGATCAAATCAATCGGTTTCTGTTGCTAACATCATGCATTTCCTATGGATTGCACAAGGATACACATAAACACCCAAAAAATTCTCCATGCTTGCTTACATCAATCATTCAGAGGAAACAAAACTCCTCAGCTGGGAGTAATCAAATCGATCAGTTTCTATTTATTGTGTCTGGTTAGACTTCCAATAGCAAAGATAAGTCCACAACAAAAAAACAAACATCTAAGTTTGTTTCCTAATGAACCAACTGATGTATTGAATTGGGTCAATAATCAAGTCAACAAAAGGAAGCAGGAAATACAATTGTAACATTTGTAAAGTGATGCAGACCAGATTGCTCTTTTGCTCTTAGAAGAATTAGATAGCAAGAAGTTTTTCTTTATAGATTCACTTTGTTGGTCCAGATTTTTTAGTCCAGCAGAATTTCAAGAATATTTTGAATTGTCAGTCAAGGGTGTTGGGTCTTGTAGTCTTCGATCTGGAAAATTGTTTATGGGAAATCCAAGAGCCTATCAACATGCATGGAGAATCTGCATAATCTAGAACTGCAGGCAATTCAATAAATAGGGAACCTCACAAGTTCTTTTACCCATTTTGCTCCTATAGACCACATGGGACACAATATAGAAACATTCAAGGCCTTTCTTCTGCTACTGATGCCACATCACAAAACTTCATCTCTAAAACCCTTGCAATGAATGAGTCGGCATAAAGCAACAACTGGGCCAAATAGATGCTATCTCAGTATACAAGTACTAGTTCTAAGGCATGTGCAAGAAGTCACAAAACGGAAATGCCTAGATAGGAAGGGAGTTGATTGCTCAAGTATTCCAGATCGCTGCATTACGCATGTGTGCAAAATTTGCAAAGCACATCAATGACAAGGAACACAACTTCTCAAGCAAAAGAAAGGAATCATAAGTCATATCAAAAGTGTTGTTAATAAGTTTGTAATATTTGAAGAAAAACAAGAATGTTAAAAATAAGTGCATATCAGCAAGAGAAAAAGAAAAATTTGTAAGATCAACTCCGAGAGACACATTTCCCAGGTATAAGGAATGAATAAAGGTTTAAAATTATGAGATCTAAAAGCTTGTTATGTCATTTTTCTTTCATTTCTTTTTTTTTTTTTTTTGACAAGTAAATAAATTTAATCAAAAAGGCATCAAGGAGATGTCACTATTCAAGTCTGGTTCCTTCCCCCACTAACCATTTATACAAGTATATCAAAAATAAGCTTTTCAATCTGTGTAGAAGAAATGCCTTGGAAAGTTCTTCCATTTCTCTCCTCCCAAATCAAGCAAACTAAAGAGTAAGGAAAGACCCATTTTTAGATATTAAAAATCCCTCCCCCCCAACACACACAAGCAAATCTCAAAAGGAATTTACCAAAAGATCCTCATTAACAAGGATGTACATATATGGTTGAGATGGAGATAAATGGGAAAAAGAGAAACCAAGAAGCAAGACAATCGAGCTTATGAGAAGACAACATCAGTTACAGCTCATAGACACCTAGTTATGCTAACTTCCAAAAATACTGATGTAACCCATGTTCCATTTACTCCCCCTAAGAATTGCAGTGTGGAACAACATAGGTGATATACACAAAATGATAAGCAAAAGTTCTTGCTATGAGGAGCCTACAAGTTCAGTGATGGGCAAGGAACAAAACCTATTACATGGACTAGAGTAATGGTGTTGGATACAGATACATATATAAGAGTCGGATCTATTAATTCTTGAATTCAAGGACAAAGGAACATGGAAAATATTCATGTATTTAATATAATTATTTTATTTTTAGGTTAATTTGGCGCTTGCAAGGGGTAATTAAAGCATTTCATGCATAAAATATAATTTCTTTTCATATTTGTACGCTAAAATTGAATTTCTAAATATGCTTGTACGGATATCCAATTATACATGGGATACATATATCATGCCCTCATCCAAGTGTCCTTATCCAAGTGTCAAGTATCTGACATAGGTACATCAAACATCAACAAAACTACCATTGATTTCCATGGAAACAACCTAACCATTTCCATAATTTCATTTCCTAAGTAACTGAAATGAAATATTAGTGGAAAAACAAAATGTTAGGGTTAACATTAAATCACACTAGAGCATGGTAAGATGAGAAATTACAAGAGAATACAACGAAAGAATAAGTTGGCTAACACGAATATAGTTCTACATAAACATTTTTACAATATTTTTGAGAAAAAATGGATGTCTTTTTACCATATCAATTAATATTTGTATCATACTATAGTTATCATTGTCTAATCAAATGTTTGACGTTATTTTATTCAAACCATATGCACAAGTTAACTTTTAAAATCATTTACACTTGGTTTTTAATTAAAACTAAATTATTTGACGATAGGAACATTGATGTTTTGATTGTACTGTTATTCTTTTATGTGATGGGTATATAAATCTCAATGCGTTTGTTTAAATAATTAACTGGCTCGTATGGGTTTACATAGATTTTAATTTATTTTTAAAATATTTCTTTGTATTTTTCAATTCTTTTTGTCATGAATGAAACATCTATAAAAGTTTCAATTTCCTCTTACAAAGTAGAGAAGACACTGGTGCAAGCTCCTCTGCAAGCAAGCTGTCCCTTCTTGAACTATATGTACTGTTAGTGTGTTTTTTCACTTCTACAGGTTTTAGTGTCAAATATACATACACGCACATATATTGGTTGAAAGCACATGCAGGCTAGGAGATCATAAAAATACAATTATTTTGATTGTAAACCTGGTCCCTCTGCGCGCGCGCGCGCGCGCGTGTGTGTGTAGTATCAAAATTTTAAATAGTTATGAACAAAACAATTATTTTTAGAAAATATGGCTTGGGGTTTCTATTTAAGCAACGCTAACATAGAATAACTATAGAGCGACTAATGCTAGATCAACATGCAAAGAGGTAGACATTAATGACCATTTTAATACACACACATATTTCACAGAAATATGGCAACGCGAATATTCGGTATTCATGACTAGCAATGCATCAATATTATTGTTAACTATGAATTTTGCAACTTGTTCGCACTAAAAACTCCAAAATCACCAACATAGGTTGACTGTAAAACTAAATGTTTAGCCAACAACAGTACAATGGTGTTTTCTAGCTGGGAGAAAAGTCAAAATGTGAAAGACATAATTGATGCTGACAAGTCAAATGGCTACTAACAGATATAATAAGTATTGTTAGTTATCCTTATTCTGCACATATGCAGCATAACCTCACTCCTTTTCCAATCATAATGTGATGTGCGTCTTCACAGTAAAAAGGCTGTCAACTGTACCCATTACAAGTATGTGCTGTTACTTGCAAATGCAAACCTCATGGAGTAACAACAGCCATCAGCAGGAAATCTCCAATGCCACAAGATAAGATATTGTCCACCAAACTAAAAGTTGTCAAGGAATTAAAATTCATTTGAAAATAAAGTTAAGACAGCGCATACCTGAATTGATCTATTATCATACTAAATATTTACACTTTTCTTTCTGTACCAAATAGAAGTAAATTTGCATATAGTTGTTATAGATTATCGGAGCTTACATTATTGATTTTAAAAAATAAATAAAAATAATAACTTAAAAATATAGTTACTAATTTAAATAAAAATATTACTGAAGGTACTCCAGGATAAACATAAACACTCAGAAGCAGCAACATGTAGGATACAGAATTCCTAATATCTTTAATCTCCAATCCATGCCAAAAATATGAACCTCCATCAAAGTGAATCTCAAGAAGAATGTCTGATTTAAATTAAGTCAAAGAAAAGAAATAACAGTTTCTTCTTAAGCTTGTTAAATCAAATCGCAGACTCCGCAGAGAATAATGCAACAGATAAAATCCACTATGTAACAGACAATTACAATGAACAACACTTACCAAAAATAATAATAATAATAATAATAACAATGAACAACTACACATAATATCTAAAGACTTTATAATAAAATAAATTGCCATTCTTTTGCATCGGAAATTAGGAAAGCACTACATGAAAAATTAGGATTCACTCAACATGCAAAGAAGTATAGCATTCCACATTGGGCACCAGTTCAAGGATCATATGATCTGTTGGCAAGACCAGCGAAAAAGCCACAAGGTAAAATCATTTCAACCTACCAAATAATAATAATAATAATAATTTCTTGGTACACATCATAGCATGCAAGAAACACTGCCATACAAAACATGTTCTGGTTCACTAGTGATGACAGAAAAGACCACAAAAAAAATTAAAAAAAAAAATTCAAGCAAGCTATGCTGGAGTCCACACAAAAGAGAGCTCACCATTCTAAGCTTTGTCCTTTAGTTTCACTTGCTCAATAATAAATCAATAAATAAATAAGGATCAGGAAAAGCAACAGAAAGGGTCTACAAAGCCACCTAAAGTGGCAACAATAATAATATTAATTCCAATGATTCAGCAATGAAGTATCAGGATACTTTAATGACGTGAAGACATCATTTACAGACCTCAAGCCCTTCATCCTGCTCCCAAGCAAGGCCAGGTCCATTGTACATGTTCTTGATAAGCAATGTGCAAGATTTGTCAGGGTAAAAATGAACTCTACTGCATCGCGACCCAAATCGACAAGCACCGGTTTTAAGATGGAAAGGACAATGAGCTTTATCCTGTCATTCATGCAATAAAGGTTATTGTAAAGCAAATGAAAAACACTTGTTCAAGGCAGGAAGTGGAAAAACCATCAGCAAGTGTATGAAGTTGTCATAAAAAGATTGCATAATTGGAAAACGAGCTTTGTGAGAATTTACAATTTAATTTTTACCAGTTGAAAAAAAAAAAAAAAAAGAAAAGGAGATTTGTGAAAGACATGACACGCATACCTGTTCTGTTCCAAAGTTTGGAATTTGTTGAGCAGCATTCTCCAATAACTGCTGTGCAGAAACCACAGATCCATTTGTGGAATCAGCGAAGGCTTCAGATTGTGGAGGAAGAGGATTTGATGTAGGTCTATTTGAATCCTGCAAAATTGCATAATTATCTTCACTGTTCAAGTCTTACCACAACAAAGAAAGTGGAGTGCACACCACACAGTAATCTATACAGAAGCAAAATGCCATCTGCAAGACCATGTAGTAATACCTCTTTTCTGATATGTATATCCGCATCTGTCCTTTTCACCTTGACCTTTTTCTTCTTGACAATTATCTCATTTCCTTGCCAAATAATCTCAGGAGGCCCCTCCTCTATGTATTCCCATTCATTGTCGTCATTTTCATACTCCTGTCCAAACTATTATAAATTTCACAATTATACAAGGAAAACCTTTCAGATTACCAAAAATTAAAATATGCATGCCCTTTTGAGATCAATAAAATGCTAACAGAATCCAATGGCATGCCAAAAGGCAAAAACTAATTGTCAAAACTCAAAAAGCAAAGGGAGATACTTAGAACTCAAATATGAAATGTGCCAGAAACATTGTATCACCAGTTAATTACCAAAACTTTAACCACAACATGTTAGGTCATACTTTATTTGATTGGCAATCCATGATCAAAATAAAGTTATAATCTATATAGACTTAGATGCAGGCTAAGTTGTCCCAAATTACTTGAGGTCAGTTACGTAAATCATTTTCCTCCATTCATTTCTATCAAGAGTTATGTTTTTCATGAGATTATTTGAAATCAAGTCTTCTTCACAATTTCAATCCATAAAAATTTAAGTCTTATCCTTTATCTTTTTTACAGCTTCTCGTTGCATCCAATCACTCTTTTTGATTGGTGCAAACAATTCCCCGTCTAGTTCTTATGATATCATACATCCAAGTTAGATTTCGATTGCAGTTAAGTTTCCAAAAGAGACGATTTAAATTACCTTTAACGGCCATTTGGGTTTACCTAAATCCAATGGCTTAATCGAGGAGGGGCAGGATGGAATCAGATTTGAAAACTTCTATGATAATCGGGTAGTAGGGTGGAGTGCACACTCTACGTGTGGGCATTTTTGTTTGCTTTTCTTTAAATTTTTTCTTTCTTCTTATCTACTCTCTCTTATCTTCCATGTCTCTCCTATCCCTTTTATTTTTGCTTATTTATCCTTATATTCAAAATTTTGCCGACGACCCCACCTAGTGGGATAAGGTTTATGTTGTTGTCGTTGTTGTATCCTTATATTCAAAATTTTAGACAGGGTAGTTATGACATTTGCATGTCAAAATTCTAATTATAGGAGTAAGAGAAGTTAAAATGACATTTTGGGAAATTAAAATTGTGAGTTAGCTCAAAAAGAAAAAACACAAAAATGTCTTCTCGCATCATATATTAGTATAGATGCATCCAGGGGTTTAGACCCATTCACATGCATGCATGAGTACGGAGAGGGTTTTCCTCATGAAGGTCGCAAAGAGAGAGAGAGAGAGAGAGAGAAGGCTAGGAGGCCTCCCTCCCGTTACTCTGAATTCCTCTAGATGATTGTTACTCATATGCTTGTTGTTTTTTGTTTTTCCAAATTCCAATACTAACTTATTTTGTGCATTTTTTTTCCTTCTTCTCTTTTTGAACCTAGAGGATTAGCAAGGAAAAGGATCGCTTCATAATTGATCTCACTCCATTCCATGATTAGGAAGACTTCAAGGCTTTGCTCAATGGGAATTGCAAATAAAAAGGATTCGCATTGTGGAAATTACATCTATTGGTCTCCTCCTGCCATTTGTCGTCCTACCATCCAACTTGCCGTACAGAATGCAGCTTTTATGAGTAAGGCTTGGTGTGCCTCCTTTTACATGTCATTTCCAAGAAACAGTTCTTTAATTCAAAATTACAAGGTCAGACAGAATGTTTATGGACGTAGACGTGGTGAATGTAGATATTTCTGGTTTAAGGTATTCTGTAATGAAGTGGTCAGCAATTAGCTCTAAGTTGTCTTAACCTTGTGCAGAAACTTTTCCTTCATTTTCTTTTGGGGTATGCGGGTGTTTTATGGATTTGACCAGTCCAGGAAATCCTATGCCCGCCTATTTTCGGGTTTGAATGTGCTTTTTATTTTATTTTCTTGTCATGATGTTCGGAAACTTCTTTCATGAATGTCATCTTGCTGTTGCCAAAGTGATCAGCTAGAATTTTATACAGGGGAATTGACCATCTAATTGTCCCTCTTTCAGCTCATCACCATACAGTGGATTGTCCACTTAGGGATGCCGCTGTTTAAGGGGAAAAGAAAGACCAATTCAAGTTATGTACACACACACGCGCGCGCGCACACACACACACATATATATATGGTGAAGGGTGAATAAAACAAAGCAAGTGGCCCTCTAATTTGGTAAACAAGAGGGAAGGGAAGGGGGCAATCAAATTAGGACTGAGAGCAAGGATTCTCTTTATCCTTCAACCCTCCCCCCTCTCTCTTCAATTTTCCAGTAATTGTATGATTGATGGCTTTAGTATTCAGAAAGGTAATTGCATTTATGGTGTTTCTCTCATCAAGGTCGCAAAACCCAACCCACTGTCATCCCCAGTTTCAACTCCCTAAGATGTTTATATAAATCCTATTCTTGACCCTAACACTTTTGTAATCCATCCAACTCTTGACCTTAACCTATTTATATACATCCCATATCTATCCCATCAGGGACAAAATCCCTATTAATTGAAAATCTTCTGCTACATAATGGGAATTAACACACACTACCGAGTGACATACATGATAAACCCAGCATATATAAATGAATTACAAACAATTTCCTGCAGATTAATATATATATTCATATATGCACGTATATTATATGTGGGCGGGTGCGTTCACTTGGTAAATGTAGATAATTACCTTATTTTGTTTCGAATCTTCTTCTAGAGCTTCCCTCCGTTCTTCCTCTTCCTCTTCGGCCTTCCTCTTCGCCGCCAAGGCCTCGAGAAACATCTTCTCTCGCTCCTCGAACTCCTTCCTCTCCCTCTCCAGCCTCTCATTTTCCCTCTCCTCCTCCAGCTGAATCCTCCGCTGCTCTTCGGGATCTTTTAGCAGGGCCTCCTCTTCTTCCCGCTTCTTGGCCGCCAACTCCTTCCTCTTCTGCTTCCTCTTCTCCTTCTTCGCCATCTTCCTCCTATCCTTCCGGTTCATTGCCGCCGACTGCTGTGCTTCTTGAACGCACCCCAGCGATCCGCCTCCCCCTCCTCCGGCTGTCGCCTCCGCCATGATCACTGCCTATGCATACAACCGACTGTATCTATATGCTGAGAAGTGCATTGAGAGATTGCCGGTAGGTTTGAGTTGTTTAATCGCAGTAATCGTTGTGCAATCTGACGAGCAACAACTCGGGTCCGAACGTAAAATGGGCCAAATATTTACCATCTGATGGGTTCGGTCTATACAGACCCAATTAAATTTACAAGCCCAATTGACCCATACGGCCCACAAAATTTGATATTTTTTTTTTACCCAAAAAAATTAATGACCTTCTAACTTTTCCTTTCCTATTTCTTCTATTTTTTTTTAAATCTCTTTTAATATTCAAATCAAGAAATTGTTACCAATTATCTATATTTATTCCTATATCTATATTTATATTTAATATTTATATTACATATAATTGATTATTTTCGTCCGTTGCACGGATTTTTTATATTATATATTTATTTTAATCTTCATATTAATAATTATTTAAAAAATTTTAGCTAAATTAGATTACCATAGTTAAATAAAATATTTTTAATTCAAAATAAATAAAAATAAAATTTATTTAGTAATTGATTTTATCACATGATAAATAAGTTATCATTGTCACTTAATTATATGTTTTGTATCTTTATCATATTTTTACTTCATTTACTTAAGAATTATAATAAATGTAAAATATAAAAATTAAAAATACTTAATTAATTTGTATAATAATTTATGAAGAATTCAACTTATACGTACATTTAATCAAACTTAGATAAATATATATATATATATATATACACGTACATTTAATTCACGTGATAAAAATATTTTTTGTAAAAAATAATTTATAATAAATAATATATTAAGTTATAATTAGATTTGTAAATAATAGGATTTAAAAATAATTTACTGCATCATTTTTCATATAAACAGTATTTTATTTTTTTATTTTATTTATCAAATCAAAATGACATAAGAAAATAATAGTATTGAAATTGGATTGTAATGGTAAACGTCTTATTACGATTTATATATTAAATATTATATTTATCAAACCGTCTCCTCACTAAATAATAAATTTATATTCATTTATTTATTTTTAAGTTGTTTAGGCATTGATTTAATTTTAATATCATGAAAATATATTAATATTGGAAATCAAATTTATATATCAATTAATATTGAATTTAATTATACATTATAAAGGTAAAAATAATAAATAATAAAATTGATGGATTTCTTTCAAATAAGAAATTTCATGTTATAAAATACTCTTATATTTCTTGTATTGGATAAAAATTAATGATATATTTGAATAAACAAATTAGTAATCACGTTAAAGAAATAATAATAAAAACGTGAAAAATCACATCTTATGTATTTGAATGAATAAATGGAGAAAATAAACAAATATCTAGAAAATGAAAAGACTCCCAAAATCTAATACATGGGAAATATATATATAATTTCATGACACTTTCCAACGTATACGTCTACAAAAACGCTGTTATATCCAACTATCTACTATATGTTTTTGGCTAATCACTTAAAAGATCGACCTTAAGATCTACAATACAGATGGCGTAAATCGGATTGGAGAGAAAGACATGATTACATGCAACTCATGCACACCCATTTCACATAAAGTTCCATATATGTGCATTTTATTTCACAAATACACATTTACAACACACGACTTTTACTGAAATTCTGTCAAAATGGTTTCTTTAATCTTCATAGCTAACTTAAGTATTGAAAAGTTTTTGACAGATACCACACCGGTGTACTTAATTATTTTCCAATATTGGATTAGATCTTCTAAAGAAGACGAATTTACTGATTCACCAGTTAGCGTCGTCTGCAAGAATCGACTTTCTCATAGTTTTTTATGGTCCAAACTGTCATAATACCTAACTGAAATCACAAGTAACAATAGTGATGAAGAATCAGAATGATAAAAGAATTACTGCAATAGAGAGGCAAATGGTCGATATGATAGTAGTAATTCAGAGGGTAATAGCCCCTAATCAAACATTGCTTCAACGGGTGAATGCCGCGCCTGTTGATTTGAAACGAAGTTTGCTTTGATTTGTTATTTAAGTTTTAGGGTTAGAATCAAAAGTTCATTTATTTTATTGAATATGAGAAGAATGATGTCTGCTGGTGTAGCAATTAGTCCAATGCGGAATGAGAATCCTCTTTCCCATGGTAACATACATGATCAGTCGCTCAGTGAGTCCGTTTTGGTATTTGTGGCCGTATCAGGTTTCATAATCCCTATGCAGGCTTTGGAGTGTGATTCCATTGAATCTATGAAACTTAGGATTCAAACTTGTAGACAGGACAGACTCATAATTTAAGATTAGTTTGAATTCATTAAAAATTTTAAAAATAAAATGAGATGAGTTGTAAAAATTTAAATTAAATAAAAGATTTAAAAATATATAGCGAGAATTTAAGTTATACAAAAAAATTTAACATTATAGTGGTTTGGACTGGAAAAAATTAAAGTGAACTAAATTTAAAAAAAAATAAATTAAAAAAAAATTTTGTGGGCCAAATGAGTTAACATAGAGTTCTGCCCCTTGTAAAGGGTTCAATGCGAAGAATCAGAAGAGCATGGCTTGTGTAAATAGAGAACTGGCGTGTAGCAGTCTTGACCCTTTTTTTTTTTTATTGCCAATTTTACATTTGTTGGGTTAATTATGGGAGAGAAAAGACTAACAACTGTTTATTCAATGAAAGTTTTATTTTGTTTCTTTTCTTTCCTTTTGATTTGCACCAAGCGGGTGTAGAGTGACAAAAAATGAGATAAATCGAAATAATGAGGATCTAGCTGAGAAGTAAGAAACTCATTTGACATCTCTTCATCTGCAAATAATTTTCGATGTGAAAACATAAAGACAAAGGGCCGATCTTTGAGCGGGAAAAATAGTGGATTTATAGGGTCCTAAATGAACTGGCTTATTCAAAAAAGGTCTTGTTGTGAGTTCGTAATTTACGAGTGAGATAAAGATGAATAATTTTTAAAATTTTTTAGTATTTTTCAATGCACTAAATGCACCCTTAAAAACTGTGTTTGATGATGAATTTATTAAGAAAAATTAGATAATGGCCAGACACTTATAATAGAGATAATACTTTTCATTGACTCTTGAACTTTTTCAGTTTTTAACTTTTGATAATTTTTTTGCTAATCATATGAGTAGTCCTTCAATAATTTTCAGGGGATGTTTGGAGTTTTGTGAAAATTCAAAAAGAATAAAAAAATCAAATTAGTGCTGAAATAATGTAAAAGGTAATATGTGGTGAAATTTAATTAGAAAAAATTGAAAACTTTTAAAAATTTTTTGAAATTTTTTAAAACATGTGGGGTTTCAAATGGAGCCTCATTACCACATATTGAATTGTTACGAGGATGAATGATTGGGGCAAAATCCCATAATATTAAACAATTTACTAATATTTTGTAGGTTTGTGAATAATTACATTAAATATAGTGTATTAGTCTTTTGTAAATAAAGAAATTCTGTTTTGATAAAAAAATTTGACTTCTCACTTTTTTTGTTTGTTAAACTGATTTTTCACTGAGTTTGAGAATTTTCCATTAACAATTTTACTCAAAAAACCATGAAAAAGAAAAAAAAAAGTTGATAGCTATATTTTTCAAATTCTCTTTTGCATCTCATCTTATTTTTATTTGGTGGTTTTTATTTTAATAATTTGTTTTTATAATTTTTCATGTAAACTTAATTTTGGTTAAAGTGTGTCTAGATCATAGTTATATTACTGTTATTCTCTTTTATTTTTACATTTTATTTTTATAATTTTTTGTGTAAATTTGTTTTTTAATTTATAATTAAGCTTTTTACAAATCAAATTATATTTTTATTCTTAGTTGATGAATATCTTTTGTTTTATTATATTTTTTTATCTATCTAAATAATGACATTTGAGATTTTATATTTTCTTTTTTTTCTGCTTTTTTGTTACTTCTTCCCTGTCAAATCCCACTCCAAACACATTTTAATTAAATGGAACAATTAGTGTGGAGTTTGAGAAGGGGGAAAAAAATTTAACTATTTTTAATCTAGAATACAAGTAATTTGTTTTTTTTTTTTTTGGTTTAGCACGAGTAATAAAAAAGTGAGATAAAAAGGATAAAATGAAATAAATTGTAAGTTTATAATTCGTATAGTGAAATAAAAAATGAATAATTTTTAAAATTTTTTTGTTACTTCAAACAGAGTAAAAAAAAAAGTTAATTTCTTGTAATTGGTTTTTTTAAACTTTTTTCATAATATTAAAAAATTCCTAGTATATGAAGGCACTTTTGATTATTTTTTGTGAAATCAAAAAATAAAAAATGGAAAAATTTCCAAAAGTACCTTGCAATCAATCAGAAAGAAAAGTGAGACCAATTCCGTGTCAAGTTTGAACCCTATCATTCGCGGGTCGTATACAAGATACAAAAACAAAAAATTGACGGCTCCAAATTAGCATCGCCAGCCGCAGCAGGTGGTCTGGGACGCAGGTTGTTTGGATACGCGCGTCAACAGAATACACCGCAAAGCAAAGCACGACTCGAGGACATTCAAACAGTTGGGAGAAGCCAATTAGAGTGAAAGTGAACTAGAGAGAGAGAGAGGGGTGATGCCGACGGCGACTTTGGGAGGAGCGATGAGCATTGTAAACGGCGGAGGAGGCGCGCAGAGGACGGTGCTGATAACCGGGGTCAGCAGAGGGCTGGGCAAAGCCCTAGCCTTAGAGATGGCCAAGCGTGGCCACACCGTTATCGGCTGTTCTCGGTCTCAAGACAAGCTCAATTCCCTCCAAGCCGAGTTATCTTCTTCTTCTGCTTCTTCTTCTGCCGCCCAACCCAACTCTAATCCTTCGTCCTCGGACAAGCACCTTTTCATGACGGTCGATGTGGTCAGTCATATATGTTTCTTTACGTATACATGTATTTTGTTTGCATATAGGACATTTCATTATATTGGGTGCTTTGATTGTTAGAATGTTGGTGAATTTTGCGTTTGTCTCATCACACGTTCCTTCACGAGCGTAGCTCTCTGTTCGTCTTCTGTTGCTACGTCTCCCTGTGTGTGTGTGTGTGTTCGAATGGCATTGCCTTATGGTTTGTTTTTGTCTTCTTTTTTTGGGCTTATTAGAGTTTGAATGAGGAAAATCATCTTCCTTTTGTGTAACTCGGAACATGCATTTCTTTTTTGCTTGTAAACATCGCTAACCGTTTTTTCCCTCCTTTGTAGTTTAGTCATCTTGTAATTTATCCTAAACATTAGTTCATTTTTTTTTTCCTGAATAATTAGGAGGTATCTATGATTTAAGGGACAGAAATGAAAATACTGCCATCATTCCATATTTTATTTGGAAAATGGGAATTGGGAAGGCAAGAAAAGAAACACAAGGCTTGTTGTGTAAGATAGTAAAACGAGTGAAAAAGGAAGCTCTCACCATTAAAATTATTGGTTAAATGGGTTAAATGCAAACACCCATTTCTTCCAAACAAGTGGGATTAAGGGAGGGGACTTTTTTTTTATATTTTTTAATATTTTTTATTTTGTAAGAGGAGTAAAAAAAGAATCATGTTCCTTCAAAATTTTTGTTTAAATGGATAAATACTAACTCCTCCTTAACTTCCAAACAAGTGTTTGAGATTAAGGAGAGGGGACTATTTTTTTCCTTCCTTTTTTTTTGGGGGGGGGGGGACAATCCCCCGATTGACATAGATGTAACATTATGTGGGTGCTAGGAGAGAAGGGAATGAAAAGGATAGTTAGGAAATAGGATAGGATGGAACAATTAATTTCATTTTTTAGATTTCTATGTTTTGCTAGTTCAATGTTTTGATTGCCTCGTATAATTTCTTTATTTATTTTGATTCGTTTGACCTATGGACGAAAATGCAAGCATACGTTTCATGCTTGTTTGAGTAATAGCAATGAGATTTCCCAATATCATGCTAAGAATTGCTAGGATTTCTCGTAAAAATATTTGGAAAAGAAAAGGATATAAGGCAGCCTTAAAAGCTTTTTCATTAGGGAAATCTCTAGCAAGTTCATTGATTAAAGTAAAGAAATAACTCATTTTTATAGATAATGGTTTTTATCAAATATATCTATTTTCTGTTCGGAACAATTAATTTCTTCTCCAATTTGGGAGGCTGGCAAAGGCAGACCTCTGTTTTTTGGTATTTTATTAAATAAGGAAAGAAAAGAAAACTGTGGTTTTTATTTTGTGGATGGGAAGGTAAGATTGGAAATCATTCATGACATAAAATCAAAGTTATGAAATCATGAAATTTAGAACATCGGCCAAAGCGGGTTGCCACTAAGTTGGATACTTACTATTCTCTTTGGCAAGTTGAAAGATATTGAAATGGTAGAAATTTGGGCTTGTATATGGTTTCCTTATTCATTACGTAAAAATCTTAAATAAGATATAAGATGGATGGTTCAGTGAAACTATCACAAGCCTCACCCCCACCCAACTATGCATCCCATGTATTGTGTGTGTACGTTTAATTTTGAAATTGTAGGAGCATAATGAGAAAAAAACAATGATAAAGAAATACATATAAGAGAAGTGTAAAAATAGACGATTTTCAAATTAATTGTTGAGGCATTATATGTTTAGTGGTATAATTGGGAGTAATTTTGGCCTAGTGCTAAGTAATGCATGTTTGAGCTACGAGTTGTAGCAATTTCCAAAGTTCACTTGTTAGAAGTTATAACCTTTCTATATATTGTACTTGAACTTTTTGGGAAGAGCAATACTTAAAGAGACAAATCGGAAGCTTTTGAAGCTTTTCCCTTTTTATGTGTGATTAAAATGGACTAAATCAATTGAAAATTGTGTTGCCAATATAATAAAAATAGATTATCATGACAAAGTTTATCACATCGATTGTTTATATGAAAACCTAAGAATCACTAACCTCCACGAGAAAATTAATTCAATAATTCGATGCATAATTCAATGTACAAATATGATATAGGAAATTTTATGATTTTAGAGGTTTTAGTCACTCAAATCTAGATTTCTTTTAAACATTTTTGAAAAAAAATAAATGATAAAATTATCGGACATGGTAGACATGTATGTTATCAATTGTGGTGTGTTAAACATGTACTTCAATGTGTTTGAATGGTATTTGTGTCCAATACATGCCGGATATGGCAAGATACATGTTTTGATGTGTCCGTGCTCCATAGTTGAGAACTCATAAGGGGAGAAAATCAGAGAATTTTTGTCTAATTCTAAACCCCTGAAACTCTTTGGGGGATGTGTGGAGGTTAACACCAGTAAGAGAATAATATTTGAGGTTTCACAAATGAATTTTATCCCAAGTTGGACTCCAACGGCAATAATATTTGGAAAAAAAATTTTAGATTTCATTGGATGGCGTACATGGAGATCTATAGGCAATGTTTGTTTGAACCATGTGATTAGAGAGGTAAGTATTATTATGGGATGATAAATGAGATTGCATAAGCTATAATATTAAGTCTTATATGTGATTATTTATACAATGTTTGGCTAAGGTGTGATAAGGAATGGGATAACAGAAGAGTTTGAATTTTGGTAATTGGATTGGATGGGAATTTAAGTCAAACCGTCCAGATAGTTATCCCCCACTTGGGTTTAGGAATCCCATCTGGATTTCTAATCCAATATATATATATATATATATATGCACACCAAAATGCAGATGTGTTGGGTCTAGGGGTTGAGAATTCCAATTCTATCTCCCAAAATACACGGAGCCATTGAGAAATCAATGGATGAGGGTCTATGCTCTGATAGCTGATAGAGTAGCAAGAGTTTAGTTTTGTGAAACCACATTGAATCTGTTTGAGTTAGTTTTGTAAATATAAGAGGAGTATAAGATGGTTGAAAATGATATCATGGTTGCAAAATAGCATCCTTTAGAACCTGGAGGTAGTTGATCCATATAGGTTTGGATTTAAATTTTGATCTTGGAGATTATATATATTTAGAGGAGTTCTTTTGTGTGATTATGTTGAATGCTGATCCCTTATTTTTTTTTTTTCCAAATTTTTTATCATGGGTCTTCCTAGAGCTCAAATAGTAGTGTGGAAGAGTTGGTGCATGCCGTGGTGGAAAAGAAGGGTGTTCCAGATATTATAGGTACAATTCCTTGAATTCTGAAATGTGCTAATTCACTTATTGCTGCAATGCAATTGGGAATTCACCGTTTTGTTTGTTCCATTTTGTATAAGTAGGTGCCATTATTGGTATTTATGAAAGACTATAAATCCTTGAACTAAACCTTCAATATGCATTATATATAAGTTTTTTACACGTGGAGTTTTGTATAGGATACTTATCACACTAATGATTATGAATTTTTGTTGCATCCTCAACTTGATGATATTTCTACTTGATATGATTATATTTTGATTATGAAGATTTGCAATGACATTATGCTATAAGGTTTGGATCCCAGATATCTTGTGGACATAAAACTAGCTTAAATTTTAGAAGTATAGGACTCCCCCCCCCCTTTTTTAAATAATAGTAGATTTATATTAGAATGGTACCGAGGGGATGCCTTCCCTATACAAAAGGTTGACTAGAAGCATAAATTACAAAATGTGGGTGATAAAATCTATAATTTGAAGAGCAGCATGCATAAAGAGTCTCAATACATCAAGTAAATTACCTATGCTAACATTAATAAAAGCAGGAAAAAAACTAGCACAACCTTTACTTACATTGTTACTTGTGGTGATCATTTTAAAGCTTCAATTTTTGAACAGTGAATGCATACAAGTGTCAATTTCTGATGGAGACATTGAGCTCCAAATTTATAGAAATAACCATGCATACATGACTATTTAAAAATAGGCCTGTCAATGGACCAAATTGGGCCAGATCAGACTAGATCCATTGAGTCTAGATCCATTAAGCAAAGATCCAATTCAGACTTATAATTAAATGGGTCTGGCCATTACACTCCAGATTTGGCTCGTTAACCAATGAATTTGACCCGTTTACCTAATCCGACCCCCCTTTTTAAGGACTTAATTAAAAGAAACTAATTCAAATGAAGGAGAGAGTCCTGAGGATCAAGTTGCTTGCGCAAACCGAGATAAGTAAGATAAAGAACTTGATCGTTTGCACCCGTCCGATGATTCCCACTATGCTTGCAAAAATACTTCAACTCAGCGAGCTTACAACACCCAAGCATTAGTCTAAACAGCAAGAACAACCAATTGATGGATCTCTTCTTCCCGATCACCAGCTTCACTCAGCTCTTTTGCTCGCAAAATTCACAATCGAGGAGGGTTGGGTTGACCCAAGCCGCTGGCACTCGATCGTGCATCGTGTCCGTGTTCTTTGACACTAAAGATGCAATTTCGAGGAATTTCTTACTCAAATCGAACTCAATCTCGTATTGTTTGTCGCATCTCTTGCGTTGCACTAAACCTTGGATTTTGTCTATTCCGATTGAGGATAGGTGGTGGAGATTGTGAACGGTGGCTCGTTTTGCAGTGGCCTATGGGTACAGCGGTGGTATGGTTCCATTCTTTTTGGCTATCTTAAGAGCTTGTGTTGGGGTCCGTCGGGTGAGGAAGGGTCGTGCCGAACTGGTGGCGGCCCCTTCTTGGCCGGACATCGGGAGATCAATTGGGAGATACATGGTAGAAGGCGATGGCGGCAAATATGGTGGAGGAGGAGGCAATGGTAGAGATGAGAGTTGACCGAGCCTAGGGTTTCAAAATAGAAAAAAAAATAAAAATAGAAGTGGATCTTTGGGTCAAAAGTGGATCTGGTAAATTTATCCAAATCCGATCCAAAAATTAATGCATCAAGTGGATTTGGATCTTTCAAATTTTCACACTGGGTCTTAAGGGGTTGGAGCATCATTAATGAACCGGATCCGGATTGGATCTGGCAATGCCTAATCCATTGATTGGCCTATTTAAGAATGCATACTCAGCAATGCACGTTATCTGGTGACCTTTGGAGGTTTTGTTAGAGGAAAGAATGGAGAAGTGCTTGGCTATTTCATTCTAGAAATAGCCAAGATAGGCTCTTCCCTAGGATTTAAGTTATAGAGTTCTAGGGAATCCTTTAAAAGATTGGTTTCATCATACTCCTCTTTAGACATGGTTGTCATTAACATTTTTAAAATGCTACTAATTGGGGACTATTAATTCATATTTTATCTTGTAGAGTCGGCTTTGTTATAATTGTGGATTAAAGTTATTATATGACATAATGAAGTTAATTATATCCTCATTTTCTCAATATCAATTAGAGTTGTTGATCAATAACTACTTCTTGGAAGCATTAATTAATAAAAAGATGTTAAAAAGACTTTAGAAAGAGAAAAGAATTATTTTAGTGGACATAATGTCCTATAATTTCTGCCACTTCAAAGATTTTTATGGGAAGTCTTAATGCTTCCTTTGAAAGTCTAGAACAATGAAGGTTGAAATTAGTGGTGGTTTCTCAAGGTTCATTTTGTTTGAAGTGGGCAATAGTGATGGAGTTGATTTCAAGGATGACCCCTAATCAATGATAGAAGCCTGAGGGAGGTGTATCCATGGACCTATTAGTGAGTAGGGATGGCGTTGTAGCAGATTATTACCAATGCCGTAATGGAACCACTATTTTGAATTTAATGTTTTGGAGAAATGTCCAGTAGTGGGAGATCAATAGCCTCACTAGACTTCTTAACAGCCTCAATTCCCTTGAGAGAGAGAGAGAGAGAGAGAGAGAGAGAGAGGGGGGGGGGAGATACTTGTGGAGCATTTTCAAATCTGCCACTTTGAAGTAAAATCCTATTATTTGGACCAGCTGGATAATGGAGAGGTGGTCTTTCTGTGAAAGACCACCTGGAGCAGTTAGGCTCCTGAAGTTGTTTTTTATTTTTTTTATTTTTGTTTTTGCTTTTGCTCCTTTTTTGTTTTTTTTTTTGTTTTTGTGTGTTTTTTTAATTAATTAATTTATTTTTTTGGGTATGCTTCATGGTAGAACTCTCATTGTCTTGACGACCTTATCGGGAAAAAAAAGGACAACCTTGGTGCATTGACGTTGTCAATGAAATGTGATAGGGAGTATATAAATCACCTCTTTGTGCATTGTTCTTGGGCTAGAAAGCTTTAAGGTTTGGGTTTTTGTGTTTTGGGATGTATTCAGCATTTTCATGAAAGGTAACACCGGTTATTTAGGCGTGATGGAGAGCTTAAATACACAATGGTAAAAAAGTGTTGGTATTAGGCGTGATAGCGAGCCTGAATACACAAAAGCAAACAAGTCATGGTGTTTTAAGTCCTTTTTTTTTGCTTAGTTTACGCATCCCTCCGCGCCCTCGGGGGGGGGGGGTGTTAGAAATATTTCCATGACAATAAATAGATTGACAAGCACTTTTTTGGGTTTATTTTGTACAACATACAATTTGGGGGTGAAAATATGGAATTACTTCGTTTTTTGCACTTTGTCCAATACATTTACTCCTTATTTTTGTAGGTAAAGGCACTTTTTGTTTCTTATGTGGCATCCCTATGATGTTTATTGATTTTTTTTTACTACAATTTTAATTTATTTATCAAAAAAAAAGAAAGAAAGAAAATAATATAACCCGTGAACTAAACCAACTTAGCATTTGTGGGTTGCCTTGGTTAGGTTCTAATAGAAACTTGGTTTGGTTTTTTCGCCATTTTGGGTCCAACAATCCTGTATCTAACCAATTTGGTTCAGTTCTCCACTTCTTAGTCACAGAAGACCCTTATTCATATACCTGTTGCAGGATATTATACAAATTAGTATCATTGACATGTCAAAAGTGTTCTAAATAATGACAATTTCGTATGTAAATATTTTTTGAGGGGCTACCTCAGGTGAAGAACGCACCCCCCACTGAGACCAAAAGGACTGAAGTCATTGCAACTCCCTTCTCTTAATAAATTAGAAGTGGGTACACACACTGTGTGTGTGAGGAAAAGAAATATTTATTAATTTTTTCTAAATTGGAAAAAAATTAATCAATCTTTAAAGAGATTGAAACATTTATAGTCAATAACAAATAGTGGCATTTAAGTAAATTATGAGTAAATAAAGAGTATCTTAAGAGAACAAACAAAAGTAGTGGGAAGCTAAGGAGCATAAAAGAAATAAAAAAGTACGAAGGTAAAATTCCTTAAAAAGCTTATAGAATTTTGAAGAAGTACAAAGGTAAAATTCCTTCAAAAGCTTGTAGAATTTTCAAAATTACTTATACATCTTTTTTAAGTTATAGGTAGTTATTGGTAGTCAAAGGATATTAAAGAACAAAATTAAAAAGTTTCACCAAGCAGTTGGCTTCACCAAATTTATGGTTTCACCAACTACCCATACCCTTCCCTTATTATAATAGTGTAGATATTTACTTATGAAAATAAAATTTCTTATGCAAATATTCTTACAATCATCACACGCAATAAATCGTTTATAGTTTCATATTATGGACTTTTATTATGCAGTGGCGCAACGCGAACCACCTCAATTTTTATCACATTGGGTGAGGTCAGTTATGAATCGAAATTTTGAGATGTGACGAAATCATTTTATTCCTTGATTTGACTATAATCTGATCCATGCACACCACTCGTTGAAATAGCCCGTCATTTTAGGACGTTGGGACCAAGGCCTTAATAGAATTATTCTGGAAACTGATTCACTTGAAGTCAGGGCCTCATTCAAATGCCCATGGATCACCACTCGAATCAGAATTTGCTTCTGCAGATTAACAGTTGTTATTGAGGCAATGGTTGCCTGTTCCACGGAACTTAAGTCCTAAACCTTGTCCTTCCAATTAGTATGATAGCAATAGCATAATCAATTTTCAAGATACTAAATACATGTGTGATGAATTTTTTAAGAAAATAATTGTAGGTGCACTACAATCTTGCAGTTTTTGGCTGATACTGTGGTTCAGTGCTATGTCAACCATAGTACCACCAGCCCACTATATTGGGATGGCAGTAATGCCTATCATATCAATTTTGCATTCCACTTTTGCTCTTAATGCTGGGACTCTGGGAGGTCATGTTTTATGCTGGTTACTTATCGTAGTTGGTATTCTGTGCTATCATAGCTTTAATAAATGAAGTGTTATAGGGGATTATGATCTCAAAGCAACTAGGGGCCATATATTGTTAGGTGGAAATTCTTTGGATGGTAAACTTCATCCTTCTATATAATTAGACAGTATTTTTGGGGCCTTTTTACTTTCTTATTTAGTGGGGAATGCATGAGGTTTTACTTCAATTCCCTTCATTTACTTTGCCTTCCACGTGCAACTAAAGGATTACAAGTCATTGATTAAATCAATAGCCTTTTTTTTCCCCTAATTAAAGCATTATATAATACTTGAATGTGTGGCTTGGTTTATTGATTTTATTGATCCAAAAATAGAAACTATGAAACTTTAACCTTTGCTTTTATTGATTAAAAACTATAAAAATAGTAAAAATATTATAAAGTATTAATAGTTGAGCTGGTAAGTTTTATGTATTTATTTATTATTTATTCTTTTTCTAGTTTGCCACCAGACATCTGAAATAGAATGAAAGGAAAACAAGGAATATGCTACCCCCATTAGAAAGAAAAAATAAAAATAAAATAAATCATGAATATAAGTTTATTATATGTGGTTGTATTTATTAAATCAAGGAAGAAGCTTCGTTATCTCATTCTTTGCTTCTAATCATGAGTAATTATCAAAGGAAAAAGCAAAAAGGAAAGGTTATGTGTGTTTGGATCTGAAATAAGTGTATCTTCCAGTAAACAATGCAGGTGCTATTAATAAAAACAACAGAATTTGGGATGTTCCAGTAGAAGAGTTTGATGCAGTTATTGATACCAATGTAAAGGGAACAGCAAATGTGTTACGTAACTTCATCCCTCATATGATTGAAAAAAAGCAAGGAATTATTGTCAATTTGTCATCTGGGTGGGGAAGATCTGCTGCTGCACAGGTATGGTGTAAAAAGTTTGCCAGTGTACTTTTATGCCAGAGTTTGTATATATATATATATATATATATATCATCACTGGATTAATAGATTTCTATTTATGTGTGCCCAGATCTTTATATTTTGTCTGACCCAGGTGAATCTTAAGTTTAGACCTTCCTATAATTTACAATTATTGTTTTTGATGAATTGTTCTGCTGCATAAAAAAATTAATGTTGATTTGGCAAATATAAACCACCGTGGTTGGTGAAAAATAATGGTTGACAATTCAAGTAGAACTAAGAAAAATTTTCTTGGTTTGAGTTTATTTTACAACTTAGAGCTCTAGACCATGGGATGAATTTGGAAATCATAAATGGATTCAAGTTTCAGATTTTGGATTTAGGTTGCCTATAAATTGGGAAATTCTGTATCCTGATAGCTTTATTTTGTGCTCTAAAAATCTTTACTTCTGCTCATCTTAGATTTGTAGACTTGGATCTTTGAAAATATTGATTTGCTCCTAATGCTCATTAAATTATGACAGGTTGCTCCTTATTGTGCTTCTAAATGGGCAGTGGAGGGCCTAACTAGGTCAGTGGCGAAGGAGTTGCCCAGCGGAATGGCAATTGTTGCACTCAATCCAGGTGTAATAAACACTGAGATGCTTGCGTCATGTTTTGGCAGTTCAGCTGCTCTATACCAGTCACCTGAGTCATGGTATTGATATTTTCTTTTTTAATCTTCTTTTCTTGTGTATCTTATCAATTCTAATGGCACCTCATCTACAGCTTTGGAAAGCCCTTTTTATTGATTCTGGCAGCATATGTCATTTCTTGCATGTTCTTCTCATTGTCATGCATATCAGTACAAGAATTTCTAACCACAGCTCATTTAGCTAGAGATTTTATATTTCAGATTTGGAAAAAATAAAAAATTCAGAAGTAAAGCTTTCTGAAAGTCTTGAGGGTTGGAATTTTGAAATCCATTCAGGAAGTTCACATTCCATTGGCTACAGTCCAAGATCTAATACTTATCATCTCAGAGCCAACTTGAAAATAAGTTTTTGCTTTCTTTCCAGAGGTATTTGTACAAATTTCCTCAAAACACAAGTGCGTGAACTGCCATAGGTAGAGGAGGTTTCAACTTTATGAAAAATCCATTAAATATAAATCTTGTCAAAGAATAGATGCTGAACATCTTGTATGAAATAACTATATTTGAAGAACAATCCTTAACTCTGCTTGTGCACTGTCCACTAAGTTGGACAGTCCATTTTAAGAGATCAGATGATTATTCTCTAAAACGGCCATAAATTACTTGATCCATAATCAAACTTGCATATAGCAAATGAACACAGTTTATATTGCCCTTACTTTATTCAACTTTTTGAAAAGGAAAATAATAAAGATTTGATATACTCTAGTGACTGAATATTTTAATGCAGTAGGGAAGTTGTTGTAAAGTCGGTTGTATAGGGGAAGTTGTAAAATGAAAAAATGGTGACTTTTTAGAACATGTTAGAGCTTTCTGGATACTTGCATGTAATATTTTCTTGTTGCTCAATTTTGCATATCTTGAGATTGTCCTAATTTAATTTTTCACCCCCATATTGAGCAGGGCTCCAAAAGCAGCCACAATGATACTTAATCTTACCGCGGCAGACAATGGTGCGGCACTCACTGTGTGAAGGAAGCACCCGGAACAAGGATGCTTCCAACTCGTTTGTGCAGATGCCATTGTGATGGAAAGGCTTTTGGTATGTTGAACCCAATGTCCTATTCCTTCTGTCATTTTTGAATGTTCATTGCCATGAAGTCCGGATTTTGGAGGAAGGCATTGCAATTGCCACTTGAAATGGCAATTTGTCCTTGTTAATGTATTTTCTCAAATTTGGCCTGTAACAGAGCCTGTTTTCTCATGGAACCTATGTAGTCCTTGTGAACCATAGTTATTAACTCCGTGCAAAAAAGGTGACTTATAGTGTGTCCGTTTTGTGAGATATCTGTATAAGTAAATATTTAGCCAATCTTGGAAGGTATTGGTAATTTTTAAATTTTTAGTATTTTGTATTGGATTTTTTTTATCCTAAACCTTATAAAATCAAGAATGACATAAAATTATTTGTTTCTTTTCATCTTTTTTTTTTATATCCAATTTTAAGTAAAGATTATTTATTTATTTATTTATGTATTTATTTTGTTATCACTTTTATAAAATATAAAACATGATAGATTAGTTATGTCAGTAAATATTGGGATTCAAGGTTGCAGTGAAGAAATGAAGGGCTGAGATTTATTTTCACTTTAATGATGCATAACTTTTTACATTCTGTATTAATTGTATTTCAATCAAATTTTTTAATTTTTATTTTTATTTTGAAAATAATTTTAATTAAATTAAATTAGAACCATTCAATTAAAAACAATTAAATCTCAACCTTTGATTTTTCACTGTAATTTCTTGATATTTATAATTATATTTTATTTTATAACGAGTTATTTAAATGATACGTTAATTTTTTGAACAAATGTGTATTCTTTATAAGCATATAATTTTATAACGGTTGATTTGGTTCTTTTTATTGGAGGAGAATTGTTTATATGTAATAATGGAATTACATTAGATGGTTTAGCATGGTTAATTGATATGTTGGATTTAGGATCATCACAAAAAGACGTCTCTCTCTCTCATGACAGTGGGTGGTTCTACTACTTTTTACTAAGAATTATTAAAAATTTTTTACGTATTCTTTTATAAATTAGTTTATTTGATTTTTTTTATATTTTAATACAATATAATTTTAAATGGAGTTGCAAGAACATTTGAAATCTCACTGGATTAGGATTCAAACATGAATTTAATTTTGGCTCAATTTGAATGTGTTTTGTTGGTAAGGTTGAAGCATTTACGATTACTGATAAACTTAAGAATGAGTTTGTTAATGTTCTCGGGGTATAGCTCAGCTGATCAACGGGCGAGCGTTAAGATTTCCACATGCTCGCTCGACGAGTGACGGGCGTTTGAAATCGAGGCCAGTCGAGACATATCTTGTGATTTACCTCCTCTGTATAAATCAAGGGGGGCCGAGCTGCAGGGGCGCCCGCGAGGGGGCGTTACCCGAAGAATGAGTTTGTTAATCCTCTTGAGATTTGCACAAAGAGGGAGAAAAGTGGGTGGTTATCAAATAGTCATTTTATAAAATACTTAAAAATTAGTAAGTGGCTAAATTATTTTTAGAAAATTTTTAATTTATCAAAAAAAATGTTCTAAAATGATGTGATGATGATAATTGTATAATAACAGCATACTTTAGTTTCGTTTGGAGCTCCAAATTTTTTTTGGAGTTTTGAAAAACTCTAAAAGTTCTTTAAATTTCCCGACGTGTCACTTTTGCACTAACTTTTAATTTTTTTAAAAATTTTTTCAGATCTCTAAACGACATCAAATGATTGTATAACGTTGCTTTTGTTTTAATGATATAACTAATTAATTTTGTTGGAAAATTTTAATTAAAAAAATTATTTCAATTTGATAGAAACAAATTAAGCGTTCTGTTTTGACATCGTGCTAGGGTGGAGGGCATGCTCTTATGTATGCTCAATTTTTATTATTGTTTAATTTGTTCCGTTCTCTCTTCTGTCTCTATATATATCTTAGGGCTGATTTGGTTTATTTTTCTATTTTTTGTTTTTCGTTTTTATTTTCTGTTTTCTGTTTTGAACTTATTTTCTATTTTATGCTTTTGAAAATAAGGAAAAAGATCAAAACGCATTTGGTCACTTGCATTTTCAAAATTTGTTTTAGAAAATATAAAATAGACTTGCACATAAAATGAAAAATGACAAAAATTCATTTTGAACATTTTTAATCCGAAATAAAGAAAATTTGAAAATAATGAAAACATAGCATTTTTTGTTTCTTTACTTTGAGATTTTAAAACATAAAATGAAAACAGAAAATAGAAAACAGAAAAATAAACCAAATGCCACATTAATGTTTCATTCTCTGTTTTTACTTATTCACCCTTGTATTTTAAATTTTTAATTAGAGTAGTTATACTTCTTACATTTTAAATTTCTAACCGAACAATTAAAATGAGCTAAAGAGGGTACTTTGGAAAGTTAAAATTGTGAGTCAGCCTTATGAAAAAAGAAACACCAAGATGGATTCTCAAAATAAATAGTAGATTATAATTGAAAATTATAAAACTTAATCTTTTGCTTCACGATTGATGCGTAAACACAGATTACATTATATTTTATATTTCAGTTAATACGGATACAAATACGAAAACATTTTAGAAACAATTCAGAAGTGTTTTTAAATATTTTCTAAAGATATTAAAATATTTATAATCTACATAAATATACAAAATTTTAATGATAAAATAATTAAATATCTTATTATTTTAGTATGATATCTCGTATTTTTGTTGTAGACACTAGAATTGTCATTCCATTAGTATTTTGTTTTGGTCTCCTAAAAAATAAAAAGCTTTCATTGTTTGGTGAAAAATAAGCGATATTTTGATTATTTTTGTGTAAAAATTGGCCACCTTTAACATCTTGATTGTCGATGGCATTTTTCAATTACCTGAAGCCTCGTCGCGTTGTATTTAATCAAAGTTGGAAAGTTCAGTGCACTCAGCTCCAGGGTCTGAGAGTACACAACGTTAATGATAAAATTTTTTTAGTTTGATTTTATAGTAATATTTGAGTTTGATTTTAGTTAAGAATATGCCATTGCATTATTAGCGTTGTGTCAAATTTTTTTCATTGTTGACTGTCACTCAGTTATAAGAATATAACCTCCAAACACAAGAGCGTATCCTTGTATTCTTAATTTGGTGAGTCTAGAGTCTCCACCGAGATACAATAACTTAGAATTTTTTTATAAAAATATCCCTTAAATATTAATCATTTCTTTTTTTTTTTATTTCCATCCTCAAACTATCAAACGTAACTATTATATTAACCAACTATTTAATTTTGTTCTATTTGATCCGAATACTAATTTATTTTATTAAGTATACATTAATAATTTTATTTTACCAAAAAATGGGTTACAATCAAGTTAAAGATGGGACATACATGATAAGACGCATTTTGTAGTAATCTATTCAGTTGGGTTCATACGCACCTAATAGGGATATTGAGGTTAAATGGTCAAGTGTAGACCAATTGTTAAGCCTACTGTAGGCTTTTTATGAATAAAAGGGACCAGTGAAGTTAGGATATTACCTTATGTATATATTATATATAATGACTAGGTCTATTATCTTCACAATATACATAGACATTTTTTCTCATTGATAACCGTCATAGAGTTTGTGACATAAAGGAAGATCATAACCACCACATATAAGCTAATTAAATTGAATTGCCCTGTTACTTCATCTTTGAAAAGTAAGATCATGTGTAAACAGGTATGTTTTTTTTTCGCATTGATTCATTATGTTGATGTTCCTATATTTGCATACACATAATGTTTATTATATTTATATGTGGTATCAGAGCCTAATGTATGTGAATTAGGGACTCATTGTATGATTCCATGTATTAAAATGTTTTGCCAAAGATGCAAGTGCTTAAGTGTCATTTATCTACAGACGTAAGTGCCTAAGTGCTAGTCCTCATGGGCGTAAGAGCTTAAAGCCTCACCTTCCAAGACGTAAATGCCTACTGACCAATCTTCAATCTTTCCTCAAGTAGTGTAAGTACCTAAGTACCAATCTAGATCCCCAGATAGTGTAAGTGCCTAAGCGTCATTTAGTCTTCTCAAACTAGAGCTAAGCTCCTCACAGGCTTAAGAGCCTCATAGCCAATCTACACATTTTAAGATATGTAAGAGCCTAATGGCCAATCTCTAGCTTCCCCAGTGGTGTAAGTGCCTAAGCAACAACCATAAAATTTACACCTAAACGATGAAAGTGCCCAAGTGCTAGCCAATCTATCAGATCTACAATTAAACACTCTACACATATCGTGATCATCGATTTAGATGCGGCATTTGACACTAAGTTTATCCCCCAGAGTGTCATTACAAACACTCACACATTCATGTACATACTTAGCTCATAAGGGCTGATGATGACTATTGAGCTCACTAAGTTGACATCTATGGTATTTTGGTCCTACATACATATAGACAGCTCATACCTAGCATATACACACACATAGTTTGGACCTCCTTAGGTCTAAACTATGTCGACTTGATCCCTCCTAAGGATACAAAGGAAATTGGGCTATACTCGAGTTTGGTCACCATAGTCGCTAGAACCATTTCTTTAACAGTAAGTCACCACAGTCTTCATAAACCATTTCTATTCACATCTCCCCAGTGAAGTTAACATTATCTTTTGTAAACAAAAGAATTATGTAGATCCAATTCACCCCATCTCTCTGAGTAGGATTCTTAGAATAGCATGGCATCATCTCCAATGGATCTCAACTATTATAGAGTATCCCAGCAGAGCATCTGAAGATTAGTTATTAAAATTGCATTAAGTCTCCAAACTAACATTAGAACCCCCTAAAAACATTATTGTCATCTAGCTAGACATTTCACTACACTTATATACACAAACTACGATTACTTGATTCCTTATGAGATACGCAAGTAACACTACAAGGCTTGGCCGTCTCATATAATATGAACATTCTTTACTATTTTTGGGTTGTATGGTATTGATTATTGAAAATCAAATATTATCGCGAGATTAAGATTGCAATGATCGGAAAGGGACTCTGGATATCCCTAGGTATATAATCGTGATGGTTCCCATGCACAATCGAACTCTCAAAACTATCTTCTCTGGTTACAATGATTAGTTTGGAGTCACTAAAAAGGGTTATTTATCACATTTTAAAAAATATAATTAAAGTATTTTTAAATTAAAAACCAATTTGGGTTTCTCAACACACCCATTTCAAAAGTATCAAATAGTAACTCTAAATATTTATATCATAGCCCTACTTAAAATTAAAAATCATATTTTTTTACTAAAATGGGGCAATCACGATCGCCTAAGTCACATAAGCTGGGAGTGGAAAACCGTTAGTGGTTTGGATTGTTTCTAGAGAGGTAGGATGGTTCTTCGCTTAGAAATTCTGGTATAAAATTTAATGGGATGATTTCATAGGATTTTATACAATATCGATTCATGGACGTGTGTCCATGCTCTATTTTGCTGGTAAGTAATGTCTTTAAAAAGGATTCTTGGTTTATGAAGAAATTAATGAGCACTTGATGAAATTCGAAGCATACCTCGTCTATTGATATGAGATCATGCATGTTTTTTATGTATTCCAACTTAGTTATTTCACGCATGTCAAAATATACATAAAATTTCTAGGTCTTTTACTAATAAATTACTAAATTAAGCTCGGATTTATAGAAGGTGTTCAAACACTCCTTTCAGTGTTCAAAAAGGCATGTGCTCATTTAAACGTTGTTAGGTTGTTTTGTAAGCTACTATCTCGTCTAGACACTATTCACAATGTTCTAATTATTTTGATGTTCTATAATGACTTTGAGCCAAGCTTTTGCATTTTAGATATGACTCAATAACAATATATATATATATATATATATATATATAAATATTCAAATTGATAGGCCACACTAAAAAGACTTCTTGTATAAAAATGAATCCAGCGACCCTATTATTTACTTGAAGTAACTATACTGTTTACATTGATTTAGTAAATAATATTTAAATATTTGGGACTTACTGCATGCACGTAAATTGTTTTACTATCTAAATTTTCATTACTTGAATTTATAATATATTGACGATGAATTTCATGGATTGTAATATTTTGATTTAGAGAGGGCATGGAGATGACCTTTTTTTTTTTATTTTTTCGGAAAAATTGTTGAACTCAAGACGAGATCCTGATATAACCTGGCCCGTAATTTATCCCCGTCACCGAGCTAGTTCCCGAAGAGTACTTTGGATATCATTTATGTGAACCACGCTGCATGTGATTGAAGTTGAAAGCATCGTTTTGGATAACGTTTTTTAGTGTTTGATAGGTGGTATTGCTTGAGGTGTCCTTGGGGGCAAAAGTCCTAGCACAATCCCTATTTAAGCTCAAACTCAATCATCTCAACACATCCATGTCAACTCCTTTTAAGAGATTTTGTAAAATAAAATAAAATATAATTTTATAATTTCTTTTTATTGAAAAATAATTTACATCAACTATTTGGAGTGCACTGCCCTTCTTTCCCCTACCTATGATGACGGAAAGAATAAAATCAAGAAATGAGTTTCGAAAAATTTTAGAACCCCCAGGCCTCCTCAAAGAAATAGATTCTCAGAAATTATTCTTTTTTTTTTATCTATTCTGGAATTGCAGTAAAGTTTTTATAGTGATACATTGTAATTATTTAACCCAAGTTAAGCCCAACCATGGCTAAACAAACTATAGTAACTATCATAACTATCCTTACAATTGTATGTAACAAATTTAGTTGGTAAGCCCAGCCTAATGAGAATGAACTTTATAGCTAAAGATAGCATTATCAGATTGGGCCACTCTCTTAACCCAATGTTCCTTGTAGCCTATGATCCATGAGTTACCCCACCTGACCCATCCAATCTTCAACCCGTTCATCTGTCAATGACCCGCCTCGTTTCTTTCTCCCAACTTGTCCTAGAAGCTTCCCATCTTTTCCTTTGCCCAAGCATTATTACACTCACCTACCACTGCACCTGATTGTATCTTGTCCATTACCACTGGAATACTTGTATGACTGAAATTAAGCTTGTCCTCCTCTGATTTGAGCCGTCCAAATGAGCTGATCCAATGCTTAATCTGAGAGCACCCGAGGCTTACGTTTACATTTCTATGGCCGACTGTTTGAATACTGTGAATCTTTTCTATTCCATCTAACTCTTCCTCATGTTTGCTTTCCACACTGTTGTCTGCTATGAACTCCATTTTTGCTAGTTTCTCAACCATGATTTTGTTACACTATTCTAAATAATTCTTCTGACGAACTCCATTTTTGCTAGTTTCTCAACCATGGTTTTATTACACTATTCTAAATAATTCTTCTGAGGTCAAGAAGAAGCCTACAACCGCTACCCAAGGGTACGCACTGAGTGAAGCCCACCTTGTAGACCAAGATGACAATGACCCACAAGGTAATAAACCAATATAGACAAGCCCTAGCTAACTGGTTCAACCGAGGAAGCTATTAGGAGATCGCGTACGCGGTAACTGCCCCACTAAAAAGAGATTCGAATTCAGAACCTTTAGAAAGACCGAGCCCATCAACCACTCACGAACTCCACTTGACCACCCCCGAAGAGGCTATTCTAAATAATTCTTTACAATAAAGAATGCTATACTTACTTTATACATTTAAATAGCGACCATTAAATTCTAGAGCGTAAAAATTCCAGTGTTAACTTGTTCTCTTCCCCCCCCCCCCTCTTTTAGACGAGAACGAGCTTATCATATGCTGTCCGAAAGGTGGTTTGCCCAACAAGAAGAAATTAGTTGCTATATAATCTCCAACGGGATGAGATCCACACCAGTGATGCTTAGCATTATCAACGTTGCGAGTTTCACAAATTTATGGATTTTACAATGGCTTGTTCACACTTGATCACCGGCAAACGAAACATTAAAGAAAAATTACAGCCCCCATAATGTGGAGCTCTACGAACATAAAGTCAATTATAATGCAGTAAAAAGTAAAGGGAGAGGGCGAAGAAAGAAAGAAACACATGGAATTACGTAATCAACTAATATAGGGCAAAAAAATAATTTCTAGTGATGTTTGGTAGAATTACATCAGCAGGGGTGAAAAAAAGGAAAAAATAGAAACCAGCAAAAGAGGAGAAAGTCTCATCGAACACTCACAATCCAGCAGCTGTGAACACAATGAGAGAAAAGGTAAAAAGGTAAACGAAACAACTGCAATCTTATCTACACGGGCGAATAATTCTAATTCTACAAAAGCTACTATGACATGATTTGAGCCCTATGCAACGCCAGCTCAAAAAAGGGGGAGCACGAGCAAACACTCACCCAACAAGAATGCATGAATCAATCACCGCTGAAAATTTATCTAATACTTGTATGAAGAACCGGGTGGTGCAGGAGGCAACCGGTTTGGGGTGCGCCGGCTGCTCGACTTTGAGCCTGAGCTTACATCACCGTTTTGGGAAGGGTCACTGTAACGACGGCTGTGACCATTGGACCCATATCTAGATTCACTGTATGAGTCAGCTGTAGGACCATTGGCAGCAGCATCAAATGCGGATCTCCAATCATCGGCAGGTCCACTGGTTCTCGGACTGCTTTCTGCAGAAGAAATCAATATATATAAAATATGACAATGGAAAGCATAGTATAGAAATGCAATTTCCAACTAAACAGGCAAAATCTTTGAATAAAAATTACACTAGTCAACTAATATGTAATCAGTTAAAAGATAGGTCCTCTTTAAAAATAATAATAATAATAAAAAATAAAAAAAAAAGCTAAAATGATACATAATATTGAGCACGAGTAGGAGGAAATAATTATTCCAATAAGTCAGAATTCCTACAAGCTTTACGTTGTCAGCATTATCTATTATGCTCATTGACCAAACCTCTCAATTTTGCTCATCAGAATTAGCAATGCGATCCTATGTGATAAAATGCGTACTAGGGGTTAAAAAAAAAAAAGAAAAAAAAGGGAGCAATGCTATCTCTAGCTTTCGTCACCTGATCCAGCACCAGTATCCAACATGCTGGAGGCTGCAGCTGCCCGATTGTCATGAATGCTAAGCTGCCTTGTGAGCTTCGAAAGAAGAGACGATTGTTTCTGACAACGCTCCCTTTTCCGCTTCACGTTTTGGTCTTCCTGGATCAACTCTTCAATCCTAGCTGTACTTTGAGAACTACACAATTTATTTGCAAAAGGTTATTTCACAAGGTCTCAAAGACAAAAATAAATAAATAAACATGACAGCAGATATAATAAGACAGAAGGTAAAGAACCTAAAGATGGCACTTTAATTTATATACACGCTTCCATTAGTGCATGTTTTATATTTCAATACGTAACAAGATTAATTGATGTTTCTTGGTGTTGCATTTATCCAAGGTTGCAGTTTGTTCTTTATATTTTAACAAACTTAGCATGGTGAATCAGAGAATTAAAGATATACATCCACAGCTGCATTTTCTGCAAGCTTTCTGCCCAAAATATGAAAACAAAGATGCCTAAACAAAACATAATTTCTCGTCCAAAATATCCTACTTAACACAAAAAGGAAAGATGGAAATAAATTAGCTCCTGCTAGCAAGCTATGCTTCTCATTGGGTTTCCACTAATGCAACAAACATCAGGACCGCAAAAGCTATCATAAATAACACGTATAATGATCACAAAAACTTGCGTCGATGGAATATTTTTTACCCCCTTTTTTTTCCAATTACGAGGATATGGTAAAAAATATTCCCTCAAAAAAGACAAGATGAAAAATAATAAATGCACCCAACCTGACAGAACTGTATAACTTATTAAGCATGTCTTCCTTTGCTTTCTCCACTTGGCAAAGAACCACTGCCTGCAAAACGAGAATAGATAAATTAAACATAATACAAAACTTAAAAGGACAAGCATTGAGAGAATAAAACCGACTTTTGGAACATTGGCTGCAAGGCTATTCAGTACAGCTTCAACATATCCACGCACTTCTTGGGCCATCCACCTAAGTTCTTCCTCTGGATCAACAGGTCTTCTGGCAATCGTGTCCTGCATTGAGCAAATAGGCTAACAGTTCAGAGACTCGGCAAAGAAGTAATTAACAATTCAAGAAAGGGTAATGATATACAGCACTTGTAGGCCTATGACTTAAAAGCAATAAACCAATAGAAATACACTTTTGTTACAATATTACCCTATCACTGTCAGAATAATTGATCAAAAAGTAAAGAATTTCAAGTTTTAACACCAACTTAAAAACAGTAAACTCGAATTTCAAGATTTGAGATGTATTTCTAGCAAGAAAACAAACCAACTGAAAATTCATCATAGTGACTAAGAAACAAAAAATTCCAAAGCAAAGACAACATTATAGCAACTTCAAGTGAAATGACAACAATTAGAAAACCAGTTTTGCAATAAGTCCGCACATGTGCCAAATTAAAAAAAAAAAAAAAAGCCAATGGTAACTCACAAGGGAACCATCAGAAAGACTTTGCCGCATCGGAAGACCTGATTCACCCCTTGGTTGACCTCCTTTAGAAGGTGGGATCACATTTCCCAACTTTTTTAACCACTCAGCCTTATCCGCCACACTCTCAGCCTTTAAAAAAACAGCACTGTGAGCTGCAAGATCATGAAAAGTTTAATGCTACATCGGCCTTTAGCCCAATAGTCGGAGGAAATAAAAGATAATCAAGTAAGACATTCTTCACCATGAACATGAATAATATATACCTTTAAGAACAGTCTTATACGGGACCTTGCTTGTAAGCTTGAATACAAGAGCAGAATCTGGTCCATTTGCTTTTTTGTCCTTGGAACTTTTTGAAGGGGGTTCTTCATCATCAGACACTTCTTCAATATTACATTCCTGAATGATGCATCCAAGATCAACTACTGAATGCAGTCTCTTCAAAATGAAATTGTTATAACCATTGGTTTCAGTTATCAAAATCAAGTAGGATAACTCCTTTCCCCAAAATATGATGAGATTTATTATATCCACTGCTAGAGCATATAGAGGCAAATTTTGTCTGATATGATTAACTAGTCGAGTTTTAAAATGGGTAGCTTTTTCCCATCTAAAAATCTATACATAGAAAACCAAAGTTGTCCATAATAGCAACTAACTATTGTAGTCCAAAAATAAATAAATGTTAGTTCAATCTTAAGTGTTAACATGTTATACCTCCAAACTGATAACTCCATGGAAACGGCTTTCTTCCTGCCTTTTTGTGTATCCAAGCTACAAAATGAAGTTGACAATGGAACATGGATAAGATGATAAACATACATAGCCCCCAAACTGATAAGATGCTAAGATAAAAGGCCCCCAAACCAATACGATGCTAAAATAAAAAGCCCCCAAACCTATAAGATGCTAAGGTAAAAACTATAATTGATGAGATAAGCACAACTTCAATTCTAATTTCAGGTAAAGATGCCAGGATTACCATGACAGTATCAATAAAAAAGTTAACGTTGTGTAGGCACTTCACATAAAAATTAAGCATATTACAAAATTCTAATGACATTCAAATTGCATATCAAGTGCGTCCATGTGCACACACGGGAGAGGGAAATCCAAAGAGTACAAATTTTTTAGTATAATATTTGAAGGGGAAGAAATGATGAAAAAGGATAATTAAAAATGATGCAGCACTCAACATGCTGCAGGTTAAACCATTACAAGAATATAAAAGAGGTTCAAGTATCATTGATCTCACTCTAGGCTGGTTAAAGTGGTATATTACTTGATACAAACCTTTCCAGTTTTCTCATTTAAAACAAACCATCTTCTACTCCAAACATTCTTTTTTGCACTTTTCTTCAACAAATATCCTGCAATCACATAGAAAAACTCAAGTAAAATAACAAAATAAACAGGCCAAGATCATTTTTTTAGGTACATTAGTTACCGTATTCATCCAATGTGTTTCAAGCACTGAATTATGGAAAGATTAGCAAATTTTCTCTTCAAAACAACATATATCCTAAATTACCTTAAAAATTGTCCACTCACATTTACTTTGACAGGTCATATATTATTAGAAAGGCATCAAGGTGATACCACCCAACTACAAAAAAGGCGACAAAGACAACCAAGGAATGCATATCCATACTCTCAACAAAATATAAAAAAGCTATCCAAATCTAGATCACTGCCATCACATAAGCACCTAATTCAAAATATTAAAAAATATATATATACTACTCATCCTACACAAATGAAATTCTAAGAAACAATCCTATAGTTCCCTTCTCCCTAAATAAGCCAACTTAACTAAAAAGGAACTATTCTTTGCTCTTTTAGCGAAAACCTATTGCATGCCAAAGCAAGACATCATAAACTCCCACAACTCCTTAGTCCACTCTCAATGAACAAAAAGATGTCAATAGACTCACCATCTTTATTACAAAGGCAACAACATTCATAACAAACAGAAAGTATAATAGTGAACATTTTATTATCTTGACAAATGAAGTAAATATCATGTAAAGAAACAAAAGGAGCACAAAAATCATTATAAATAAGTTCCAAAAAAATTATGCAAAAGCATGAACCTGCAGTTATCTCCCCATCAGCTCCTGCAGTCTTCAAGCTTGATCCCTCTTGCACATCCTTATCTTGTTGACTGGGTTTGTCCTTCATTGACTTTAAGCTTCCCCCCATTTGCTGGCCTCCTGTTTGAGGGCTGGTGGCCTAAAATGGAATGCAGAAGCTAATTAGAATTTAGAGGAGAAAAAAAAAATCCAAGGACATCATTCCAAGGTAAGAGAACCAAAAAAAAGGGGGGGGAGAGGGATGAGGATGAAAATGCAATAAACATGTACAATTTACAGGAAATTAGACCAACACGAATGTGAACTATTTTCACATCACGAGAAACCACACATACCCTATTTAGTATAGATTGCTCAGCATCAACTGCTTTTCTAGAAGAACGGTTTTTTTGCTCTTCCTCTCGTCTCTGCCTATCCATTCTGACAAGAATTAAACATTAACCGTTGATGGAGATAGTACAAGAAACCTAGAATCAACTGAATATAAAAAAACATTCAACCTCAAAAGTGAAGTTATGCTAGACATTATTCAAATGAGACAACAATGCATAAATAGACCACAATAAACATCAGTGAAACTGCATCAAAGCGAGGACCATGAGCATTTTATATTTGCAGTATATTAGTTGTCTTGAGGAGATAATGTGGTGATTTACAGAACAGGGGGATCAAAACCACAATTCACTTCAGTCTTTATTTTACCATTTTAAACATTGACATGTTTGACAGATTACGTGATACCATGAAATAGCTATCCACGAGAATGATAATTCAATCTCAAAAGAAAAAGGAGCTTTTGATTCCATGTGAAACCGTACCAACAGAGCCACAACATTAAATGAACCTTTGGATCAAAACACTATTGAGCTATCAGAAATCTCCTGAAAACTATTGCAAAGCCCACACTTCGTATATCAACTATACATCTGATCAAACCACTGTTGAGCTAAACCTAATAACATCTCATTTGGAGGGTTCTGAACTGATTATGAAGGTATATCCTAACAAACGTCAATCCCTAAAGAACACGAAATTCAACGTGGGAGCATTATGAATAATATTTGAGAGGAATGAAAAAGTAATAAAAGAATTATATTCATTCTATGAACAAATCAAGTTAATAGCTCTTCCTACAAAGGCTTGATTGTTGGGAAAACAAAGTGACCAAATGGAGATAGGAAAGAAGGGTTTACAGCCTTCTGCAAAAGCAGAAATATAGTACAAGAATGCCTCAATCGGAATTCTCAATTCTAAGAAACATTGGGAGGAAGTCCATGTGAATAGATAGGCTCATTACTTGGATGGCCTCCAACTCCAACTCTTCTACCTCCCCAACTTTCAAGGGATTTAAAAACAAAAAGCAGATAGATAAATAGATAGGAATTTAAAAACACAAAGCAGATAGATAGATAGATAGATAGATAGATAGCTTCTTCATGCTATAACCGTGTCCCATGGCAAAGCTGGGATTTAGACGTCACGCCCATTGTAACAATACATACACTACCATTCATCCATTCTTCTGATAGTATACAGCTATGAAAATTCTTCTACACTTTTTAAGTGTATAAAGTAACAGAACTTAATATTACAAAGACCTTAAAGTTAGTCTACAGAACTTACATTAATTTTATGAAATACATTGAAGGCCACACACCATCTAGTATTGCATACAGTTTGTTTAAAACTATATCTAAAAGCAGTTAAATAATCAACTTAACAGAACATTAGTTCCAAACTAGTTAAGGTTGGCTACATGAATCATTTTCCTCCATTTCTGTCAAGTTTTATCTTCTCCGTAAAGTTGTGTGAAATTAGGTATTTTTTCATAACTTCAGCCCAAGCAATCTTAGGTTTACTTTTTTCCACTTTTTATACCTTGTGCTTGGATTCAATTACTCTTCCACACTAGCGAATCTCTAGGTCTAAGTTAGACATAACCAAACTATCATAATGAGCCTTAACTTTTCTTCTATTAGTGTCACCTCAATTTTTTTCGGATATATTCATTTTTTTTTCTGTAGCCCTTAAAGTTAGTCTACAGAACTTACATTAATTTCATGAAATACATTAGAGGCTACACACCATCTAGTATCACATACAGTTTGTTTAAAACTGTATCTAAAAGCAGTTAAATACTCAACTTAACAAAACCTTAGCTCCAAACTAGTTGGGATTGGCTACATGAATCATTTTCTTCCATTTCTGTCAAGTTTTATCTTCTCCATAAAGTTACGTAAAATTAGGTACTTTTTCATAACTTTAGCCTGTGCAATCTTAGGTTTATCATTTCCACTTTTTATGCCTCCTACTTGGATCCATTTACTCTTCCATACTAGTGTCACCTCAACTTTTTTTTCTAGATATCTTCATTTCTTATTTTATCTTTTCTTGTATTCCACTATTATGCATCCATCTTAACAACCAAATTTCTGTTACACTCATCTTATGAGAGAGTTGCTTCTTAATGACCCCACACCCTGTACCACAAAGCATAGTTGGCCTTATAGCCATCCTACAAAACTTTCCTTTTAACTTGATTCTCCATTTTAACCACCCTACCTAAATCCCTTATGAGTAACATGCTCTACAATCCCTCCATTTGAGTGGATAATGAATTCAAGATACAGAAAATAATCACTTTTTGGTACTTAATCTTCGATTTTCACTATACAAACGTTTGCAGTTTTAATTTTATTAAAATTGCAATGCAAATATTCTATTTTAGTCCTATTTACTCAAAAACCTCTAGACTCTAAAATGTGTCTACAAAGTTCTAATTTATGATTAGCACCAGACCTAGTTTCGTCCATTAATACATATCATCTGTGAACATCATTCACTAAGGGATTCCTTTTTGAATATGCTTAGTAAGCCCATCCATAGCCCAAGTAAAATATAACAAAAATACATAACTAGCATTACATGAAGTAATATCACAACAAAACATTTAACATTTGATAAGACCGCTTCTTAGATCTTTAAAAATGCATAATAAAAATATATAACTAGAACTACATGAAGTAATATCACAACAAAACATTTAACATTTGACAAGACTACTTCTTAGATCTTTAAAAAATGCGTAATTCCATTCAGACAGTCATTGTTCCAATATTGAGCATACCGCCTTTGTACCAAACGGATAAAATGTTGTGGAGGAACAAATGCACGCTCCATGTCAACAAGTGCAACCACCATATTTTTTGATTCATTCTTAAACCCATCCAACGCAGCAGTTGCAATTGCCACAACCTATTTAAATTAATAACTATGGATTAGTGCCAGTAGAAAGAATTGAACTTAGCAACACAAACAACAAGAATGAAAAGCAGCAACGCATAATTACCTCTCTCTTGAAAGGAGGATATCTTCCAAGACCCGGTGTACCATTTGCGGCTGCTGAAACTATATCGACAAGTACGCGGTGGACCTAATTTTACAGTTACATTAAAAAATGGTTAATAAAACAAGGAAAATACAGCAAATGAGAAACAGAATTACATGCACTACATGTGTATATTTGCATAATTTATAAAGAATATGTGACCTAAATCCTGAATCAAATCAGAGTCAGTGTGGATTCACAACTAAGAAGTATGCAGTTGGACATTGGATGCACAGACAACACAAAATGTTCATGTGCATCTAAGTGAAATTTCCTTGAGACCCCCGACAAGTGTCCAATGATTATCCAGTTCTCAAAGTAGTTCAAAACAATAATAATAATAATAATAATAATAATAATAATAATAATAATAATAATAATAATAATAATAATAATAGGATACTTCTAGAAAGGCATTCGGAGTGTTAAGGCCCATAGAAACACATCACCTTTGTCAATGTTCCTTAGATTCACGGTATATTCTCTTCATAAGATAACTTTATAAGAAAGATTATCCACGCAAATAGAGGGTTAAAGAGGATTTTGTCAACAGTATTCGAGAAAGGTGGCTAAAATGGAAAATAATTTTAAGTAACTGTAGAATATATATTAAGCTTAAAATAAAATTTATAAGGCCAACTATACTCTATAATACATAATGTCAATACTCTCATAAAATGAATGTGGTGGAAATAAGGATCTAAGCTGGAGGAAAATGATTTACGTAACCAACCTTAACTAGTTGGGACTAAGGCTTTATTGTCCTGAGTCAGTGAGTGCAAGAAATGACCAAGAAATTATCAAAGCTAAATGGGAAAAGATTTTTCCTAATAAGCAGCATCTAATCTGCAGCATTAGTTCTAATCAAGATTGAAGGCACACCTCAAAATATATATATATATATATATGTTCCAGGTGCCACCATTGCACCTCATCGATTTTTTTCAAACCCATTTGGCTCATTCACTCTGCTAATATACAGTAGTTGAATCAGATAACATAATCTGAGAGACGCTCTGGATATTTTCAAGAAAAAAAAGTCACAAACCAATTGACATGCAATCAAATGTATGTGCTTCACGATTCAACTTGTTTCTTAGTTTGTGAGAAGCCAAGGCATTATATGGCCATGGTTACTGTACAACCAACAGAAAAGGTGACAGAAACAGAGACTTCCAAAGAAAAAAATGCCTGTTGGCAACCAATATTGTAAAAACATATATATATATATATATACATATGGTAAGGGGTGAAAAACAAGCCAGTAGGTGTACAAAAGGAACCACAAGGATAAAAGAAAGATACATGCACTAAATTGTTTTACCTCATCAACACAAAGGCGTGCAGGCTCTTTTGCCAGCTCTAAAACACCTTTTATCAAAGACCTCAATCCTTTTTCTGGAGATATAAGGTAAGGTTGATAACCATCTGCTTCAAGGACGATCTGGAACAAACCTAAAAGGGTCACCGCATTGCAAAAATACAAGTAACTAAAATTAGAATAGCCAAGGATATATACCCTTTTGACATTATTTAGGTCAAAATGTCGGTCTAAAGGAAGCTGCTTAATCCTGTTAGGGAAGTTGCCCTCAAAACTAGCAACAATTTTCCAACCGCTACCCTGCAATAACCAATAAGTAATTGTAATAGTAGCTAAGCTAAGAAAGGAAATAAAGCGAACAGAAAATTTTCTCTCCCAGAAAATAATACAGATGACAGCAAATGATTGAAATTGCCAATACCCTCATAATTTATGTATCAAATGATTCTGATTAACAGATTCAGAATCACAAAATGAGGTTACGGTAATGTAAATCTAATTCACACATCTTGTGGCCCTACCTCTCTTTCCGGACAAACACAGTACGTGGAATATGTAGAAGAAAAAAAAAACCTCCCAAAAAAGGCAATAAAACATAAGAAATATTCACCCAGTAACCTTTAAGCACACTAATAGCATGCAAGGAAAAAAATTGTCAAATTTGAATTACTGTTCTTATTAGGGCCAAAACACTACCCCTAACCCCCCCCCCCCCAAAAAAAAAAAGAAAAAAGATAAAATAAATGACCTGCAAAAGAATCACAAGATAAAAACTTCTTCTGGCTTTTTTCAATTTCCAAACAATTAGATTCATGATATTCAAGCAAGGAAGAAATATGGGTTGCTTTAGTAGTTCAGTAAAAGCTGAATCCTATGGTGATTTGTTTGCCATGAGAAAAGATTCTTTAGATGTTTTGAAATGGCAATATCCTTGTATAAAGGGCACTATGAAAGGGAAATTTCATAATGCCTCATAACTTAGCCACATTTCTTTCAATTACTGAAAACAGTACTTCTTACCAAGTTAAAAATTATCTAATGGGAGAATTACTAGCATGATTGTTATGTTGGCTCTGTCACCCAAAAAAAAGAGCTTCCATTTTCCCTAGCTTGCACCCCCACCCCCAAGTAAAAATAAAAAAAGTGCTCCAAGACTAATGTCATAACATGGACTCCTCCCAAGTATTTTACTTTCTCTTCTCTACCACTAATGTTTCATTTCTTACTTGAAAAGGGGCACAATTCGGAGGTCACCCAAAGTACTCCTTACATAAGAGGCAAGCAGATATTATGACTTACAAACATAAATGCACGGTATATTTAAGAGGCACAACATCAACAATTCTTCAATCTAATGAATAATCATGCAAATTTAAGTCTCAAAACTTTTTAAGATGTTGCTAATGAGACAAACTCATTGCTGTCCACTGATACAAACACATACCCCCTATATCACGAAGGGAAAAACTTGCCCCAATAACTACTATTTTTTTCCCCAGCTGAAAAAGAAAGAAATTAAACAAAATGCTCAAATAGAGCGCCATCAAATGTCAGAAGTCAGTCTTCTGTCACAATGAACCATATCAAGTACATATGCAAAATCAGGTTTTCTTTTCAACCCAAATTCTCACCTCGCCAGTTGTAATATGTTGCAGAAATTTGTCCTCAAATTCACGGCAAAGCTCCAATGCCAAAGCTCTTGTACCTTCAGAGCTACTAACCATTTGTTCACCAAGCCTTACTAATTCATCCTGCACTACTTGAGACTTCCCTTGAAGCCTGCAATTACCCAACAAATTAAACAATTTAGGAAATTAGGAGCTTAATAAAGTTACTTTAAATTCTAGTATACATGAAAAACACTAGAAGAATTCTCAGTCATGCGAAACCGCTAATGAATGCATAAAGAAAATAGGGGCATGAAAGTTTCTGAAGTTACGGCCACATAACAAAAATAGACCATGAAGGAAGTGGCAGCCGCAGTTATTCCCCCATCCAAAAAAAAAAAAAAATTCAGATCCAACAATTTTAACTTTCCTCCCTCCAAAATTTCCTTGGCATTTCTTAATTGTTGTAACATTTTTGATTGACCAACTAACTCTTTATAATTAATCACATCATCTTTTTCCACTACCCTCCACAAATTTTAATTCATTTCTTAGTACCATTATCTACAAAGCAATTCTGGGCTTGTTAAAGCAATATTCAGAAAAATAATACTCTTCAACTAAATTAGTTTCAAATTTCTAAAAGCTATTTGAACTACTCAAAAAAATTGTAATCAAAATAGTAATTACAATCTGATATCTTTTAGTAAATTACTACAAAAAATTGCAGTCGCAAAAATAAAAAATACAAACTTGCATTTATGTGAATATCCAAGGAACAATGAAAAATGTTTATCACAGCCAACCCCTTAGTTTCTTGGAAATAAATGGTACAAACTTCAAAAACAAATAAGCATTATATATCATAAAAGATAAAAGGCAAAGACTTTGCTAATAAATAAGCACTCAATTTCATTATACCATCAGTGCGCAAATTGTTATGTTGAACTATAGGTTGCACAATTTTTTTTTTTAAATTAATGATCATACTACTTTTTTGGGAAATAAAACATTCATGTCATAGACAAAACAATTCCACTAAAAATTGCCTCAGCAAAAATATTAGGCCCTCCAAATCATAAATGCAGAAAAAAAAAATCAATTCGTTATGATCTTATTTCCTCTTTATCACAGAATCATCTAAGTCAACTATCATAAAAGTTTCGGAGCACCATGAGCACAAGAAACACACAACCAATTTAATAGAATTTTATTTTTATTTTGAGGGGTTTTAGTTCTATGTATGTTGCCAACTTTTTTATCAAAAATTATAACCCAAAAAAAATTCAAAAACAAATATTAAAAATCTATTTTTCTGTATCTCAGTAGCTTTTGGTGATTTCTATTTTTTATTCATTTTTAGGTTTGATTATTTTAAAAATGTGAACAATACACCTAAACGGCTAAAAGCCTTAAAAATAAAAAATAGAATCAAGATTTTGTTGGAAAAAAACATTAAAGATGAAAAAAAAAATCTACTTCCAAGCAGGACGCATGAGTGAAACTAAATGTCATACTTGTGAAACAAAGATCAAGTGAAGATTCAGTTGGGGAAAAAAAATCATAAAGATGGAGGGAAAAAATGCTACTTAAAAAGCTGTAAAGAAGCTACTTCCAAGGAGGCCTTATGAGTGAAACTAACTGCCATATTGTGAACGAAAGATCAAACAGTAGCTGGAAGAAATACCCTGAGAGGAGATTCGGAAGCCTGACTTTCATACGGCTACGAATTTGGTGAGCAAGGGTCTCCACCAAAGCTAACCTACCAAGCTTGCTTTGAGGGGCTCCTGTTAGAATAGATTTTAGACTTTCACTCTCAGCTCGCCAAGCTGTTTCTAAGGAGCCTTCAGATCCAACATTTCCTGACTGTGCTGAAGCAATAGAAACGGTTTGACCAATCAATGCAACCCACGGGATATCAGATGTGCTTCGAGGTCCCTGACCCAGTAAAAGAGCCTGAACAGCCGCAAGAGTTTTTGGCTCTGTAGCTGCTTGATCTATTTTACTAATAACACCAATAGTTCTGGTACCTACAATGAATAGATAACTGTGCATTTAATTATTCTTCTAAGAAAAGATGTAAGAGCATCCACATCACCTTCTCGTAAGAGTTCTCTAAAACAGAGTAAAAGTGGCTATAGAAATTCTATATTCAAAAAAGCATGCTATATCAGCTTCTAATTATCTATAATAGAGAATATATTGTGACTCTACATTTGAGAGCCACCCCAGAGATTCGCTAAAATAGAGAATGGGTAGAGATGCTGATGTGGAATTTTTTTTTTTCACTCTTACCTCTTCATTTTAGGGAAGACAAGAAGTTTAAAGTATCTAACATGGATGCCCTAAAGAGGTAAGACATAGTAACACATAGTCCAAAATAAAAGATGAAAAAATAGTTCTCCAAAAGAAAAGATGAAAATTAGTTCTCCAAAAGAAAAATAGAATTTAGAATCCTTTTACAAATATAAAACAGGATATAAGGTCTATAGTAAACCCACTCTCTCCATCGTATTCCTTTGCAAGTCTGAGGGCCTTATATGAGGAAATTTCTGGTGCCAGGGCAGCAGGAATAATGACTAGCAGTATCGCATCGTTGTGTTCTACATACTCACTCTGTAAGACAGTTGGAAATTAGATCACCTTCGCACTTGAGATTTCATAAACTCAATCAGAAGAATAATCTACAAAGAGAATACACGCTTTTATCAAAGAATCATTTGCAATTCAGAGAATCTGAGAAACAGCTGCTCACCAATGAGTCATCAAAACTTCCTTTATCCACCCCAGGCAGATCAATTAATTTCAAAGGTGGAGCTGCAAAACAAAACCAATAAGTAATGGACCGAATTGGGAGTCCTACTGCATAACACATCAAATCTAACATTTCAAAATGATATCAGCAATTCCATGCTTCAAACTATTCACCTCAAGATTATCTCAATTATGAATCGAACTCTTCATCTTTAAGTCATTTCTTTATGATATTTTTATTTGTTGAACAACGCACACTAACAAGGGCTTCCAATTACTCAATTAGGTCAACACTACAAAATTCAAGCCTATAGACTCACATTTTACACCCTAAGAAGTACGTACACTTCTAGAAAAGGTGACATACCAGGATTGTGTCCATGCCGGACACTCTCAACACACATATGATACTTGTCTAAACAGGCCATATTAGTTTTAAATAATTTTAAAACTGGACACATTTTAGACACGTGTGCCATCACCCAAACACAATAAACTCATTCTAATTTTGAAGGAAAAATATTAGAATTAAATATTCAAATAAAGCAATACGAATTTTAATTTATTAATTGCTTACCCTTTAAATTTTTAAATTTTTGAAAGTGCAATTTTTAAAAATAAATACAAGCAAATGATAAATAAAATTTTTAAAAATAAATTCAAACAAATGATAAATGTGCTTTTAATACTAGCAGATGGCACACAAAAATACTTAATAGTTGTTTTCGATGAACATATATAAAAATATATATTTACTCGCTAACATGTCCCCATTGTTTCATATCCTAATTACGCATCTGCATGCTTGGGTCACGTGTCCGCATCGGGGCTTCTTAGTTTACGCCATAGATGCAAAAAGTTACCTAGAGTGCAGATTGCTATCGTATGACGAATCATGGTACACAAAGTGCTCTAAAATGTGGTGCAATTACAGGCTTCTATCAAACCATTGCGATTTACCACGACACTTCTAAATGTGTAAGAATTATTTGCTAACAATTAGACATGAAATGAAATTTAATCTATTCTCCAAATTAATTGCGTAAAGACAAATCTATAGGAACAGTGTTGCCACTTCTATTACATTTTGTCCCACCAAAATTACCCTCTTTTTAGATTTGATTTCAACATATCCTTTCTGGGTAATGAAAAGTTAAGGAAAACAAATTCCAAAAAAATGCCCAAAAAAAAAAAAAAACTCATACCATATTATGATAGATATTAATCTTTACCTATATGTTTCAGTTCTTTCTGCTAGCATACCGATTCAAAGTCATTTAAGATTAACCAGCAACAAAACATAGCGAATGATGAAGGCAGATGCAGGCAGATCTTACACATACAGCTCATAAAGGAAATAGAACACAATCTAGAATGTAGACTAACCTGTACTTGTGCGGAGTTTCAAATATATTTCATCACGTTTCTTCCCTGAACTTTTGCTTAGTCTATCCTGTAAAGAATGACGAAGAGCACCTATGATGGAGCAAAAAGAGAAAACAATCAGAGCCATCAAACACCACAAAGTTTACCATAATAAATTCGTAAGTGTGTATACATGTACAAGCCCAAACAAATATATATATGAACCGATATTGTTCATTGAAAAAAAACAAAATGCATTACAATTTGGACAGAGGCCTTACTTGCAGAAACCTGTTGGTTCTTACTGTCAATCTGCAACACAATTGATTTACTGCTTAAGGAACTATCCCTTGCTAAGTCGATGCATATGGGCGCACGAGTAGCACCACCTTCACCAGTTGGCTGTCAAAAAGGGAATGACAAAAATAAAAAATGAAGCATTGTAAAAAAATTATTTACCAGCTTAAATATACAAAGAAATTTTGTTATTACCAAAAGTCATTCAACAAACATGAAAGCTTTTAAAAATGTTAAGCCATTGCACTGGGGAAAGAATACCAGAAAGCAAAAGAACTTACCAAAGCAGGATGTCCAATTAGACTGTTCAATACAGCTGATTTACCCGCACCCTGACCAATTCGTCCGGTTAGAAAACATTGTCATTTACAGTTCAATAACCATAACAAGCATGTCCAATGAAATATAAGCACAAAAGAAAAAGAGTAGTGATTTTTTAGAAGTAAATAAACTTTATTAAAAGGCATCAAGGGGTTGCTACCCAATTATAAAAGAACAACGAGAAATGTATAAATTGTGAACTACCACTAGCATAACAACTAATGATCCACATAATCAAGATACTCAATCTTTAAGAAACCAATTCCGATCCCAAAGCAGTTCAATTTTCCATCAGGAGACTGAAAAAGGGTTCAGAAATCTTCATGCAATTAGAAATGTATAAATTTAGTTTAAACGCACTAGTAAACCTCTCAGAAATGCTAACCAAAACATGCCGTTGGTTCGCTATAACTATGACAGTAGGAAATATTGTGATGACACTTGTGATGGCACTTGTGATTATAGCGCTAATGGTATCATTAGTGACAAAACTGTTACCACTGGTGGTATTACCGAAGGTTCCACAGTAATAGAGACAGCAGTAGTGAGATGGTGGCAATGCACCAAGGAATATGGTAGTAATGGCAGCAAAATTGGTGCTCGTAGTGGCAGCGAAGTGTGCTGGCAGTTAAGAGGCAACAAATTTTATTCCCACCTCAGAGAGGCATTTTTGTGTAAAAACTGCAATATCTCACAATAAAAAGATAAATAATTACTTGTTGACAGCATGACACCTGAAGTTCTCACTTCAAATTGCAATGAATTCTAATTAACAGGGAAATTTTGAAACTAAATAAAAATAGCGTATACATTGTTAATAGTAAAATAAATTTGAAAAAAAAAGTAATAAAATTGTTAAATAGATCATTTTAACACAAAGGTGCTTAAGAAAATCAAATACCATTTGCTATCAACAGAACGTTTCAATATAAATTTTTTTATATACAAAATTAAAAGAAATTCAGAATGAGTTATAATATTAACTTGTATAAAATTACCAACCATACCCTATGCCCATCAGTTTCATTTTCAATAGTTTTCCTATATATTACGAAGAAAATTTTTAACCAACCAAGGCATCAGTTATGAGGAGAAATTGAAAATCACAAGGAATAACGAAATCTTTGAAGAAAGGGATAATGACATCTTTGAAGAACCAAAGTTTCAAGAAGAATATGGAACTCCCCTCAACTCTTCCTTCACGCATATGAATCCACCAACACAAAGAGCACCACCTACCACAAAATCGATATTCCAAAAACACCCTATATTGGTTGTCCTCCTCGTAGATAAAATATGTTTCAATAACAGCAAGAATTGTAATTTAAAATGGAAAGTACATCAGATACCAAAGGTATATTCTCAAGTCCGGATCAACATAACTTTGTCATCACAATCTACTAAGTCCTTAATTATCTCCATTAGTAATATAGGCGCAGCCCTTACATGTGCTTACTCGTGAAATTGGGATTGAGCTGAGTAGTTTAATTGAACCAAGTGGAATTACATAGTTTAATTCCATTTTAAAGAGTGTGTCGTGTTTAAACATGGTCTACATTGCTTCCTTATTGTGTTCCGAATATCCAAATAAAAATGGACAAAAGATATATCTCAAGCTAGCCCACTTCAAACTGCATGGCCTCAAAGCCCATAGTTCTGCTCAAGATATTAGAATATCACAGGCCTTGGGAGTGAGGTGCCAGTGTGCCACATTGAAAACTTGACGGATATTATTCCAGCTCATCACATGGTTTGACTTGACAAGACATTTGAGGGAAATGAAAAATTCAGAGACAGAGGAGGAGAAATCAAAATTTAAGATGCAGGCATTGTTAATGAAAGCAATACAACACTACACCATTGTCGCTTCTCCGTATACCATATTAGTTATATATTCTACGGAATCAGTGAATGGGTTGAATGAAAGATCGCAATTGTGTGCGCATGCGGCGTGGGGGGTGGGGAGCACATTTGGGTAAACTAAATGCAACAAAGCCAGTGTCGCAATGAGACAAGGGTTATTATCAGCAAACCACATTCCCCAAAGAATTTGTTGGCAATAATAGGACACTAATTACACTGACGATACCTAGGTTAAATTTGGACAGAACTCTAAAAGATGAGCTAAGGGTGATAAAGCACTGTTTAGACAATGCCTTGAGCAATCCCTCCAAACATCAAGACAAAATTTGGGCTACACCCCTATACATCAAGAGGAATCTCAGACGCAAGACACTAGGAACACAATTGACATTATATAGTAACCAAGTCAATATCAATATTAGCTCATATCACACATTTCATGTATGATACTACTCAATTAATCAAATAATCAACATTTGAGACACCACATATCATCAGACATCCATTGGCAATGGTACAAACCCACACAACAACAAACACCATCATTTGGCACGGTTCCGTCCATGGACCTCCTTGCTAAAAATGCCTACCGAATTCCAACCATATCAAGATCAGATGCACATATTCGAATGAAAACAAGACCCAAACGTAGCCAGATCCAGCGATCTAACCGCCAAATCAACAAACCGAACAAACGAAGCACGAAACTCAATATCACAGGTCCAAATAACAGCTCACCGTATTGCCAAGAGCAACAATGCTGAGGAACGTGGAAGGCCGCCTCGACGACGACGATGAGTTCTCGTCGATGTCTTCGTCGGCAAGCAACGCGGCTGCTTGCCGCATCGAGTCCGAAAGCTGTGCCAATTCCTCGATCGCATCCATCGATCGGCCAAATCAAATGAAAAAGAAACAAATATATGTATGATTATATTTAGAGAGAGAGAGAGAGAGAGAGAGGAAACGAAGTAGAAATCGGATCGAAAGAGATCCAAGGAAAAATGAAACCCTAGTTAATGAAAGAAGATGGCGAGAGATCGACAGATGAATCTATATGTAAGTATATATGTGTATATTTTGGGGTTCCGGCGAAAGGCCGGAGATTCAAAAAGTTGAACTTTTGAAATTAAGAGAGAGAAAATGAGAGGCGAACAGAAAGAGAAGAAACTTAAATAGAATGAACAAAAAAAGAAATTAAAAACGAAACGCTCTCTCTCTCTCGATCTCACTCGCTTTCTTTTTCTCTGCCGGTAATAAAAACGAGTTTTTTTCTTTATTTTAAATTTTAAATTTGTATTTTGTTTTATTCATTGTGTAGGTCCTGGAGTTTGGGAATTTGCCTTTCCACTTAAGTTTTCAAATTCAAATATTTTGAACCAGTCCTCGTTTTCCTTCATTCAAACTACAGAAACAACAGAGTCACGACAAAAACAAATTCAAAACTATTTATTACTCAAATCTCTTTTTTAATTTTTATTTTTCATTTGGATGGGGTAAAATTAGAAGGAAAAAAAGATTTTAGAATTTATTTTTGTTTACAAGATAGCATTTGATTTACTTTTCTATTTTTTATTTTAGGTGTTTTATATTTTAAAATTTTCAAAATAAGAAAATAAAAAATGTTCTGCTTTTTTTACTTTGAATTAAAAATACTCAAAACGATTTTTTTGTCATTTTTATTTATGTGTAAACTTATTTTTTATTTTTTAAAATAAAATTTGAAAACAAAAGTGATCAAATAAATTTTGAGTTATTTTCTTATTTTTAACAGTGCAAAATGGTAAATAAGTGACTCCGAGGGTTAGCTTAGCGGTTGATGAATAACCGCCAGAAGGCGTAAGCCTAGAGACGGAGGTTCGAATCCCATTGAGTGTGTCCTCGACTAAACTAGAGATGTCTTGGGTCGGACTGCTCCCCCGGTTTACCCATCAGCTACGCGGACCGTTGAGGTCTACAATAAACCAGTGGGGTTCCGGGTCACCAAAAAAAAATAGTAAATGAGTTCAAAATAGAAAATCAAAAATAAAAGTAGAAAACAAAAAATAGAAAAATAAACTAAATGCTATCTAAATTATTTCAAGAAATAAATAATTTAGTGGTAAAATAACAATATACACATTCTTTTTCTTCTATTTTTTCTCAACTTACAAACAAAAAAAAAAAACTATTATCGTTTTTTTTTCTTCAACTTACAAATAAATAAAAAAGAAATATTATCAATTCTCTTCTTTTCTTTTCTATTCTCTCCTAAATCACAAACTGTACATTATGATTTTTGCACTTAATTAAAGTTGTATTATATTATTAACCAATTATTATATTTCTTTAATTAAAATAATCACTTGAAAGTCACCCGCATGGGTCTTCCTTACGAAATTATCTAAAATAAATAAAAAGAACAATTTTTATTTTTTAAATTCTCTATTTAATAATACTTTACATCAACAAACATTAAGTAAAATTTTCCTAATCTTTTATATTTTTTTATTTATTGGTTAAATTTATTGAAGAGTTAAATTAAAAATAAAATATATTAAATATTTTCTTTAAAAATTATATTATATAATAATACTAATTTTATGTAATAATAATAAATATAATATAATAAAAAGGTGATTGTTATTAAATACATTTAAAGGGTGTTTGGAGTGATAAAAATGAAATAAAATGTGATTTAGGAAAACTTTTTACGTTTGGTACACACAGATCAAACCACATTTTTTGGAGATGAATAGTATGATTCACATTCTAACGGATTGGATTTCTATTTGAACATATTCAAAATTTTGTATCAGTCATGCATTTTTTACAGACCATATCAGACTTGAAACGGTTTCTACTATTCGTTTGGACAGAAATTAGCTGTGTGAATCAGTTAGAATAGTCTCTACGGCCTCAGAAAAATTAGTGACAATTGGTGTCATTCGGTAATTTGGGAGTCTGTGGTGAGAATAGCAAAATAAGTTTTACTATTTGATTAATCGAATTCCAATTATCGACTTTATTTTAGAAAGTATTAAACTTTTTTTTCAAATTTTAAGAAAGAAAAAATATGTAAAAATGTAATAGAGATTTTCAGAAATTTTCATCAAAGTTTGGTGCACCAAACGGGCCATTAATAATATAAATATAATATATTATTGTTACCTAAGCTACTGTAGGGAAACTTAAGTATCTATTTGTAGCACTAAAAATCACCAAAAAAATATCTCTAAAAATCTCTAATTTTCTCTAATTTTTTCAATTTTTTTACCCCAAAATCGCTAGCTTTTTCTAATTTTTACCAACTTTCTTCAAGTTTATTTAACTTTAATCGATTTGCTCAAATTTTCTTTAACTTTCTCTCAAAATCTTTAATCTTTTTTAACTTTTTGAGCAAACACATCAAACACCATATTTTGTTTAATTGAGCTAATTTTTGTTTTTTGTTTTTTTTAATACTTTTTAGTGCTCTAAATAGACACTCCCAATTATTGTTGTGGATGCCCTCAACTTGAAATTTTTTTTAAACTTTTCATTTTTCTCAATTTTTACAATCTTAATTATATTCTCAAAATTTCATAAAACTATTTCAAAACACAACAAAAATTTGGTATGTCTTTGTAATTAAAGAACCTGCATATACAACATAAAATGTTTCTATTCCAAAAAAAACCTATTTAATTTCAAAATCTGACTGTATTTTGTCCAAGTTTCAGATAAACACAAATTTTACTACCGGGTTTGAACTTCAATTTTTAACAAAATTTAAAAGCATTCTTTGTGCTATACATTCTGATGCATTTATATGAGGAATTTTCAATTTTTTTAATAGGTAATAATAATAGTTAAGATGATTGGAGTGGAAGAGTATTCAACAAAGCACAATGACGCGTAAAGTTTTTATTATTTTTGTTTTCGGGCGAGAAAGTGTGCACACACCTTCCAAGTTTCTAGAAATGACATTTCGGCTGCTGGGTTTCAATTGTGCCCTGAATTTTTTATTAATTCATTTTCACTCTCTGTTAAAAACATTATTTTCATTTTTTCTCCCTTTTATAAAAATTATTTATCTTTATCTCATTACACGAATTTCGAATACACAAATTATCTCAAATTATCTAACTTTTTGTCACTCCAAACGCTCTCTTAAAATTCTGAAATAAAAAAATAACTAAAAATAATAATAGTAATAATAATAATTAATATAGTCTAATTATAAACTTAATTTTAATTCGTTAGAATAAAAATAATAATACTAAATATTAATTTTAATTCATTATAATAAAAATAATAATACTAAAATTATTCTAAAATTACCTCTTAAATCTTAATAATTTATTCAATTTAATGCAATTTTTAAGAATTTAGATTAGAATTGGAAAAATGTTAAATATAGGGAAATTACATTTATGCCCTGTACTTAGGCCCACAATCACTAACACCTCCCATACTTCGATAATGTGTACTAATACCGCTATACTGTTCACAAAAGTGATAAAGTCGACGCTGTTACATTAAGTGCTAAAAAGTCAAAAATGGCATTTATATAATTAAAGCCCTAAATCAGTCGCCCCCAAACATGTTAGTTGAAAAGTAGCAGCAGTCGGTAATATTTGAAAGTAGCAGCAATAGGGTGACTTCGCCAGTCAAAAGTAGCAGCAACAAGAGAGATTTTACCAGTGGCAAATCCATATTCTCTTCTCAGTTTGTGATTTGGTGGATATTTATGGTAAATCTACTAAAATAGATTTGATATATGTGTGTGTGTATATAGTATTTGTTTGTGATTTTGTGAAAATTTGTAGAAAATACACCAAATTAGATTTGATATATATGTATATAGAATTTGTTTGTGATTTGGTGGAGATTTATGACAAATCTAGAATTTGTTTGTGATTTGGTGGAGATTTGTAGAAAATCCATCAAATCATATAGAATTTATTTGTGATTTGGTGGAGATTTATGACAAATCTAGATCTGATATATTTATAATTCGTTTGTATGTATAAATGTATATATAACATTTTATATGTATCCAATCCAAAGATCGAATCTACCTCCAAATCCAAATCTTTCTAAGACATAGTAGTGAGGGCATATAGTAGTGATGATGGGCTCCATACAAATTGAACTATTGTCTACCCCTCTTACTGTAATTAAAAGAACAAGTTTGCTCAACGAGTCGAGGACAATTGGAGTCAAAGATTCCTCCCTCTCACTATCCCATACATGGTCAGGGTAATGACTACTCCCTGTGTTGGTTGTTTCTAAGTTTGTGTCATCATCTAAGAGAGATTTATCAAACTTGTATGTGTCATGATCAAGTATAGTAGGAAATTTAAGTTCAGGACAATGGGTGTATGTGTATGTGAGCTCAACATCTATCAGACTTCCCATAGGTGTAAAATAAGAATCATGCATGAGGGGGTCAATAATGAGCTGGTGTGAGTAATATATGCATTGGGAACAACCCTAAATTCTATTCTTCCCTCTGGACGTGTGTGTTTGTAGGTCTCAAGGGTAGTTCATGCCATTTCCAGAGTGAGGTCCAGAAACACACAACGGCCACCCCGTCCAAAGCGTGGTGCATCTCAAAAGATAAAGCATCCAAGAAGAAATCAATAGCACGCTATAACTCAAAATCATGCTTTGGACAAGAGTGGAGAAGATTATTGAACTTTTCCCGACACTAACAGAACATTCCACCCATGTTTTGTAAAAATGGTTTAATTTGGTGTTTAAAGTTGAAAGTTCTATAGATGGGAGAGAGGTAAACCAGGAATGCTCTCCACAACTCCTCCCAAATGCACGGGGATGGACTGAAGGGCATGGTACCATTCCGTGGCGATACAATGAAATGATAGAGGAAAGAATAAAAGTCTTAAATTTTTCGTCCACACTAAAGTTGTTACACTGTGCAATTACTAACTCAAACTTAGAACTTCTAAATATAAGACTCAAACTTCTAATAAGAAGCCAACAAAAGATTTAGAATGGAGACATTTTTTGCATGAACAAAATTTATATGAGATGTCGAAGTGACAAAAGGGTAGCCATTATTCAAAGTCATAACAAAGTAGAAAATTTTGAATTCATTCTAAAAACCTGAATATCTCCAACGGTCACCATCCTCACATAAGATGAATGGAAGATGGACCACCAACAACAGCCACTCTCTGAGCATGTTGTGCTTCACCTCTGTACAGCTCTTTCATTTCTTTTTTTGCTCAGCGTGCTTCACACCTTTCTTATTTTACAGCAGCCTGCACTCAAAGCATTTCAACATCAATATAAGGGATGACATTCAAATATCATGAACTAAGAAAAGCCAAATATAAATTTATCAAATTACTAACCAATGAGAGCACAATTGAACAAGATTCTCTCTCTTTTTTTCACTCTATTTTTTGCATGAGACTAAATTCAACAGGCTAAAAAGATGTTTAACAGGCTAAAAAAGATGTTCTAGTTTGTGAGTAGAAATTGGGGGGAGGGGGGCGAAGAGGGAGGGGGCATTAAGAAGTTCTGGAAATCCTATAGTTATATATGCTAAATAAGTTGAAACAAGCAGATAGCGCACCTTCTGCTCTCTCTTTTCCTCCTTCGACTCCTGACCAAGTTGTTTCCTCTTCTGCAGCTCCTTTGTCGAGGTAGTCGCATCTTTCACTTTGCCTGCAGTAGATTTCCTACTATGAGGTAAATAGTCCAGAGGAAGCTTTTCTTTTCCTTTAAGAGATATTGCATGGCTAGGAGTGCTCAAGGCCCCAGAGACCATTTCAGCCAATTTCTTCTTTCTCCTTACTTCTGGAACTTCAATCTTCCCATGGTGGCTATCAAGATTTGAATATGTTGAAATGATAGTCTCACAATCCCACACTTCAGTTTCATCACTACTTTCCTGTACAACAACCACATCTTCATCTTTATCATCATTTTCGTACTTTTCAACATATTCCCTACACCGTCGAATAATATCTGCAGCAGAGTCCACTGACTCTGCATTTTCAGGCTTCTCTTTGCTATTAATAAGGTCTGCAGGAACTTTACATTCCTCGTTTAGTTCTAGATATTCCGTCACATGGTCCTTAAGGGCCTTGAGCTTTTCTACGAGGAAGTCATGGCGTGCATCTTCTTCAACCAAGAAATTATTGTATTCATCTTCAATGTCTGTACCATATTCCTGAAGTTCAAGCTGTATTAACCAATTTAATGTCAGACACTGAAACTTCAGAATCAGACGTGACCAGATATCTAAACATGCACCATGTAAAGAGTTTTCAGGCACAAAAGCTTACATTGGAGACTTCTGTGATGTTAAGTTAGGTTTTTATTTCAAATGTTCGACGGTCATTGTGGATCGTAGAGCAATATAAACCAAACATTTGGAGCTCAACATTTATATTAACCCACCAACAAAATTTCAGTCACATTCTTTATAACAAATTTACTCTCACAAAGTGCCTTTGTCACGCCTGGAGTTATGATAATAATAACATACTCCAGATCCAGAAATAATATATATACCCACACAAGTACCCTGAAAAATTAACTCACCATGTCAAACTGCTCATCTAGAATGCGGCAAACTCTTGGCTTCTCATCGGCACAGAATTCTCTGGGAATCTGCTGGTGATTGCTAATTTTGTCAGCGTCAATTAAGGCTCCGTTTGGGAAACCTGGATAGTAGCCGGCTATTTTTTAGCTTCAACAATACTTGGTCAATTTTACCCTCTTACATTTTAACCTTCTTTTAAACTTTCAGGGATAAAAATGTCAAATTAACAAAAATTACATTTCCACCTCAAAAAAACTCACTTTTTTTCCTTCCCAAACACAAATTTAGCAAGCTTATTTTTAACTAGCTAAAAATAAGCTTGCTAACTTTCTTCCCAAACCAAGCCTAAGTCAACCATATTTTCTTGCGAATGAGAAGCATTAGACGGATCAATTTATTTTCTTTTGACCTCAGAGTTATCAACCAAATTCAACCTTTTATCAAATTCTACATCCTCTACTTCATCAGGAAGGTTTGCCTTTACAACAAAATCCTCTTCCAAGCCCTCAATATCAGAACCAAAGCGGGACAAATCACTATCATCAAGCAAGGCAACTACTTCAGGATCAACTGCTTTCTGGATCCTAACACCCACTGTTCTTGAAGCGATACTGTAAAACGATTTGTCATCGGAATTGTCATTCACTTCAGAAATTTCTAATCTGGAAGCATCATACGCCTGAAACACAATGCAGAGTAGAAAAGTCACAAAGCATCTTCAAAATCAAAATCTAACAAAACTTATTTGTTAATAAGGCCACACTCCATTATTGAGAATCTATTAGAAAAACAGAAATAAAATAAAACAACATCCTAACTCCCACTATTCATTCCCCAACAAAGAAAGCCTTCCTTGACAGAGCAGCAACAACTTCTTGATAGCAAACAACAACAATTTCAGATAAAAGCACTAGAATTTTCGTTTCTTTTCCTACAATTTCTCCAAAACCAAGTGACGGCATAAAGAAATCTATAAACAAGAACCTTGACATCAAGTGGTAGCTGATCGAGCTGCGCCTTAGTATTATGATAATACGCTGAACCACCACCTGTGTTCTTGATCTCCCTCAAGTGAATCAGATAGTTATAACCGTCATCCGGAAACCCTAGCTCCAATGTCTCCCTCCTCGTATGATCCGGCAATGGGGCCGCCGCAGTCGGCGGCGGGGCTCGAATTAGTATACCAGAATTTCCACCACCATCTTCATCGTCGAAATCGTCAGAAGCGTCGGCGAGCATTGAACTGGGGTCGTCGTCGAATTGGCCGTTGCCTGATACGGCATCGGTCTGTTCGGCGAAGAAACCATCGACTGAGTAAGAAGTATTATCAACTCTAACGAAAACTCGGTTGCCAGACGGTCCATCGGCGTAGCTTGGATCAGAGCAGTCTCTCGGGCGAGGAGTTGAAAGGTTGCAGCTTTTTTTCTTGTCGATGAATTTCTTTTTCCTACCCATTGTTGACACACAGCGTAATCAATAGATGTTCTTGAGCGAGCGAAAGTTGGATCGAATTTGAGGAAGATGAAGAAGGGTTAAAACCCTACTTCTCAAGCAACAACTTACCATGACACGTGGATAATCAAAACTAACCAAAATCTATCAATTTTTATTCAATTTTTATATTTTTTAATTAAATTTTATTACATATTACTTTTACACTAAATTTTATACTTTTATTATTTTTTAGTCAAACAATTTCACTCTAAACAACTTCATCAAAAATTCTAATGAAAATAATCAAGTGATTTTATTAATAACAAGAATGCGTTAGGAGTGGCAAAAATAAAATAAAATAAGATAAGTTATAAATTCGTAAATTGTACAATGAGATAAAACATGAATAAGTTTTAAAATTTTTAATATTTTTTATTATTTTTAAAAATTTTTCCTATCACTGTAAACTGAACGAATGTAAAAAAATTTATAAAATTACGAAATTAATATTCAAATAAAATAAGGGTCCATTTAGAGGCTAAAAAATTAATAAAAAAGTATTAAAAGTTACATTTGATATGTTTGGTAGACTCACAATTTTTTTCATTTTTTTACTTTGCTATAGTAAAAAAATAAAACCAAAAGTTTTACCAAACACACAAAATTACTACTTTTTTGCTCTGTTACAGTAAAAAATTTACTAAACACACAAAAAGTTACCTTTTTTTACTTTGTTATAATAAAAAATTTATCAAACATCTAAAAGTTATAAAAAATACTAAAAATTATACTTTATTCCACCAAATACAAAAAAATATATATATATAACTAAAAAAACACACAAAAAAAAAAAAAAAAACTACCTAAAATTAAAATTTTTTCCTTTTTTTTTTAAAACATCCATGCGGCCTCTAAAAAGTTGCAGTCAATTATCCAATTCGTTTTCCAAGATTATAGCCAAGCAGGGCAGAAAGTGCATGCTTATGGTTATCCCTTAATAGAGATGTAAACAAGACAGGTGGGTCGATTCGAATCCGATTCGATTTTTTATTTGCCCATCCCGACCCACTTATTTTTATCTGCTCGGCTCGGTCTAACCCACACTCCTCAAGTTTGGGTTGGGTCAACTCACGTCCTGACCCGACGATCTGGTGCACTTGTCTTGAATATAAAATTCAACTATTGCTTTGTTTACCAATTAACTTGCCAATTACAATGATAGATCTATTAATCTCCCCATTTGGTTCCATGAGCAATTACAGACTCAAAGCTATCTAAATGAATGATAAGATCCTGTCGTTCAAACCCATTAAAGGTAGGTATCATATCAATATAAAGTTTCTAAATTAAAATCAATTGCAAATAAATTATAGGAAAAAACAATAAGGAGTGGATGGTGTCAGGTGAACTAGAATTAGTAAAATAATGATTCATGTTCAGGTTTTTTTCTTTAATGTAAAAATTATTTTTTAATTATTAATCTATTGAAAATAAAGCTTTTAAAAAATATATATAATAAATTTTTATTAGTGTAAAACTATTATGTCTGCGTCATTCCCTAACAACGGCACCACAAACTTGACTGCATTCAAACTTTACAATTTAAAGTAACTCTCAATTATAAGAGCGATATAATTGTATTTAGTGAGTTTAAGATTGTATCTACATGAAACAAACAAAACAAATAAATTAATCCCACGACTTAAAATTGTAGGCACATTTATTTTTATTTTAATAAAATAATTTTAATTAATTATAAACTGAATATTTAAAAATGATGGAAAAATTAAATTAGGTTCGATCCTAAATAATCTAAGTTCTGAATAAAATTAAATAAATAAATTAAAATAAAATAATGGCAATGCATAATCTAAATCGACAAATTAGGATTAACAACTATAAATATAATGGGTTTAGTAGAAACTTGAAAGCAATTTTATTTAAAAGCATTTAATTAACTAGGAACTTCAGTGATTTGAAGAGAAAAGGGAGATGGAAAGACAGAAAGAGACATCGACTGAACCAAGGTCTATATTTTTTCTATTCAATCATGTGAATAGGGGGTAAAATTATAATTTTACTCACAAAACACTCACCTACTCACTCCTCATTAGGAATGGTGACGGATTGGATACTGTCTATATCATTCTCGAACTAGTTTCTCGAATATTATGTATAACTTCATAGGTAACTTTTAATCTTGCTTGTACAATTAAATTCAAGATGTGTGCACCACAGTTAAGGGTAGAAATGAATCGAGCTATTCGCAAGTTATTTAAGTTCCGCTCGAGCTCAGTTTGTGATTAAAACGAGCTTGAATCGAGTTTGATTTATAACTTGTTTAGATTCGAGCTCGAGCTCGCATCTAGAAAAGTTTGGCTTGAAAGCTCACAAGCAGATTTGTTAAAATAGTATATTTTTTAAATAATATTTTATATTCTTTTAATAATATTTTTATCATATAATTGTTATAATATTTTATTTATTATATTTTAAACTAAAATAATTGGTTTAATCGAACTATTCGTGAGCCGAGCTCAAATCTAAATTCTTTTTTATCGAGCCAAACTCAAGCCCATATAAAAGCTCAAATCGAGTTCGAGTTTGAACTTCAACTCAATATAAAAAGCTCGAGCCGAGCCCGAACAAGTTAAAACTTGACTCAATTCGGCTCGTTTCCACCCTTAACTATAGTATACATGGAAAAAAATCACCATAGCACACTAATGTATCAATTAAGTTAAGACGGTGCTTCAACACATCGATTAGCCTATCATTATATGATGCATTATCCAATGTAAGGCATACTCTTTTTGTAAATGTCCTACTCTTTTAATAAATGGATCTCTTTTAGCCAAAATTAAACCATTATGTGGTGTTAGCACATGACAAAATTTTAATACCTTTTTTTGTAACACTTAGTCATTATCAACATAGTGGGTTGTGAGAGCCAAATATCCATCAGTTGTAAAAGACGACCACAAATCTAATGTCAAACATATCCTACTTGGAATTGATTCTAATATGTGTTTTATTTTCTCCTTTCTTCCATAAACCTTTAACACATTAGCTTTTGTAGTGTTTCTTGTAATGGAATTTACACTTAGATTCAAATAATAATGCAAATCACTGAGTCTTTCATGTTCCACAAACATAAAAGGATAGTTGTGTTTGATCTATGTTATAACTATTTTTTTACTGTATACATCTTAATTTAGCTCCACAAAACAATGAAAAAAATGGGATTACTTAATTTGGCTCTACAAAATAATAAGAACCATGGGACTACTTTTTTAAGGAAAACACAATTCATAATAAATTTGTGGCGTCTATTTTTAAATTCACGTTATACTCAAGCTTACAATTTTGATACTTAGCCCTTAGTTTCTATCAGCATTAACAAACAAATTTTCAAAATTATCCTATGCTATAGAAGTAGATCTCTTAGTTCATTTTGAAGTAGCAGTAAAGATTTGTGCTACATGCTTTCATTGTTTTTCTGCATCTCAACATCTCTATTAGAATGTAACTGTAACAATAATAAATTTATTTGCTAAAATTTTTTAGACTTTCTTGTTAAATGGTAAAGTGATGCATGATATACTATCTTTGTACTTTAATGTTACTTCTAACTCATAGTCAATAAAGTATGGCTTTTGTTTTTTTGCTTTTTTTGGGTGATTTATTTTATTTATTTATTTATTTTTATGTAATATTATAAAGTATGTTGACCCCTCAAACATTAGCTCTCAATTTGCTATAAGAAATGACACCTATTTCGTATATAGAGGGCGTCTGGAATATCAAAAAATAAGATAAAGTGAGATAATTTATGAATTTGTAATCGTGCAGTGAGATAAAAAGTAAATAACTTTTAGAGATTTTTAAAAATTTTTAGAATTTTTTAGTATTTTTCAGTACACCAAACGCACTCATAATGTATCTAATAAAAAAGAAAAAGAGAAAACCTATTCAATTCCAATGAAGAGTAGAGAAATCAAAATAACCAATCCTCATATATCATAAGGAGAAAAAAAAAAAAAAAGCTAAGAAGAAAAAGAAACTTTCACATTTCCCTAGCAGTATTAAGTTAAGGAGAATCAAAATTCGATGTTAACAAATTCGTACCTACACTACAGGGATTCTTTGAAATTCTTGACCCTTAAGTTAGCCGAACAAATGCAGACAGCAAATTAGAGGTCATTGTCTTCCTGCTTCACCTCCACGATGTTTAGCCACAACAAGAGGACCCTCACACTAACGCCTTCCAGGTTCACCAGCCAAGATATTTGATAAACATCACTCACATACATAATTTCGAAATTACTAGGAACTCCTAGTAAGCTATGGTTTGGTTTTTCAGTTCTAAACTTGTGCTCAGCTCATGTTCTAACTTGATTTTCTGCACTTGATTCAAACCCAAGTTATTCATATGGCCTTGAGGTCATGGCATTAAACAGCGGCGTTACGCAATGGAATCGCTCGTTACGTAATAGAATCAGGCTCCTCCGATACTGATAAATCCTGTTACTAGAAATGAAATGGTGATCACACCGTTACACCCATTATGGCAGCGTTACGACTGTCTTTCATAGAAAAATCAACAAAAATGGAAGGAAAACAAAAAATTCTCACAGCAACTGAATTTCGAAATCCTCGGATCTTTCAATAGAGATTTGAAAAAGAAAAACCCTAATTTTTTACAAAACTCTGTCCAAAATCTGGAATAAAAAAGAAGCATTCAAGAAGTACCATCTTTGGGTCTTCTAAGAAATCAAAAAATTTGAAAGAAATTAAAGAAAAAATCGAATCGTTGAAGCCTTCCAGTTACAAATCCAGATTACGCATATAACTTCGCCAGCTCGTGTTCTTCCAACTTTAGCTTTTAACTGAAGAAGGGCAACTGTGTAACCAGAATAGAAGAACTGAAACAGAACGAAGAGTCTGTGAAAACAACTGAAGTGAAGAAGCTGAAGTTCTTCCAGCTTTAGCTTTCAACTAAAGAAGGCTTCTTTAGCTGTAACAAAGGGTCGTCTGAGGAAAACACTCTGCAAAGTGGGTTCCTTGGCCTTTGGGTATTGTAACTGATTTAGGAGGTGGCTGGGTTATTGTAAGGGACTGGGGTCGGTGGGGGTGGCTTTCTTGGGCAGTGACCACTAGCATTTATTGCTGTGATAAGTAACTGAAGTGATTGCTGGTAACTGGTATATATAAATATAAATATAATTATAATATTAATATATAAGTATAATACATTATGTTTTAGTATAAGTATATTAAATTATTTTTAATTATAATAAAATTTTATATTAGTATATTATATAATTTATATTAGTTATATTAAAAATTATTAATTAAATGTCACTATTAGACCATATCATTTAACAAAACTATAAGTTATAATAAAAATCATGTTAAGTTAAATTATAATAAATTCAATTTAATATACTTGATATTACTATTATATTAACATATTATGGACTTATATTAAATAATATTAATTAAACATTTTATATGAAAAATTATTAACTAAGTGTAATTGTTGTACTATATACTATTTTATTTTAGTAATTGCATATTTTATTATTGTATTAATCATTGTACTAAGTCTTAACAATTTAATATATATATGAGTTTATTTTTATGCAAGTGTGTCTAAAAATAAAATTAATATTTATATATATATAAACTTGACAATATTGATTGACATAAAATCACTAAGGAGTACTAATAATTTATATTTATGCATTTTAGGTAGCGTTTGGAGAGGTAAAAAAAAAAGAAAAAACAAGAAAAAATGTGGTTTGAAATAATTTTTGGCGTTTGGTGTTTCTAATTCAAATCACATTTTTTTGGAGATGAATAGTATAACTTTTGGACTTTTGCAATAAAAAGTTAGGAAAAAAACTGTGGGAACAGTTTTTTTAGGTCTGTACTGTTCCCACGGATTTATGTTAGATTTGTTAAAATTTGTTGAAAAGATATTGGAGTTTGTGAAAATATTATTGGGGTTTGTAAAAAAGGTATTAGGGTTTGTAAAAATTTGTTGGGATATATAGATATATATAGAAATTTATATAGATTTTATGAAGTACGAGATGACCAAAATGTATTAAAGATTTTTAAAGGTTTTCAGAGATTTAGAGTTTTAGAGATTTTCAGAGATTTTTATTAGTTTTTAGCAAACCAAATAGTGCCTTAATTATTGAAACATCAAAAACTATGCAATTTAGGTGATTGTAAATTTGAAAAAAAAATCGTACTTTCGATTTCTGTTTTCGTTGCGTAACATTCGTTATATTCCATTTTTGCATCAACGCGACCGTTATCGTTTTTTAAAATCATATTTGAGATTCATATACTCACTAAATCGATCAACTCATATAGGAAATCTAACATAAATCTCAATTGAAGTAAAATATATTGAACTCAAGTTCAATTTGCACAACTCATGAAAATCCCTACCTTAAGTTCAATCTAAAAAAATATAAGGATTAATCCAAGTAGAACCAACCCAAATACTCTCCCTCCCAAAATTTTACATAATTCCTTCTCAAAAATATGTTTATAGTAGCTCTTCTACCCTTACTCCATAAAAACTTAAACTAAACCCTCCTATATATGTACATGTATATATCGATATATTTATCTACATCTATGGTGATTCAACACTAAGGAGGAGGTGGAAGACGGAAGCTAAGTCACCACGGAAGAAGAAAAAAAGAGCACACTTGGGTCCTAACATCTATACATATACATTTGTACATGTATGCTTGAGTGGTGAAGTAGTGGACAACCACCCAGACTCAACCTAGACAAGCCATGCACACGAGAGCATTTAAGTGAGAGTCATGCGCAGAAGCTCTCCTCTACTGTGTGCACGCCAAGGCTAAAATTCTAAATCTCAAGTTTCATGCTGCATTGACCCATTCCACCTTAACTCTCACTTCTAAACATCGATCACGCTTAATTACAATATTACTCACAAGCCAATACCATACAAGTAATGGTAAAGTAACTAAGTAAAATCCGAGGAATTACATTATTGTATCAATATTTATCACTTGTTTCATATAAACATATGTTATTTTATGGTTATATTTTGTATTTTGCTTAACTGTATATCTAATTTTCCCCTACTTTTTATATTGATTGTTTTTTATTATCTGATCTATATATTTTAAGCTGCATAACTCGTTATATATTATATTTATTATTACTTATAGCATATAAGCAATTAAAAGTTTTGACTACTAACTTTAGTAACTCACTCATTATTTCAAGTATTGTTTTAGGATTTAACCTTTTGGGAAAGCTTTCATTATAGGCTAATAATAGAAATTAAGCATGGACACAATCAACTAAATATTTATTTATTTATTTTATCATATTTCTATTGCTTTGCTAGATTATTATTTTTAATTGCACCCTTTTCGCATTTTTAGTACCTTGAATTTTTTTCAATAAAATATTTTTCTCGATACTTTATTTGTCTTTTGTTATATTGACAATCTACTATTAATTTGCCACAGGATTAAATGACGTATAAATCATAACATTTAAAAACTTACCTTTTATTTGAAAAAAATATTAAAAAAGTCACATCTAAAAAAATTTAAAAATAATTAAAAAATTATTTTTATACTAAAAATACGAAGAAATGATGATGTTGATAAGAGCCTACTTTTTAGACTTTTCTTATTAGCTCTATTATTTACATTGAAATATAGGTTTTAAGTAAGAAGAAAAAAAGCTCTTATATAGTCAATTATGGAATAACAATGATGTGGAATCATAACATAATTTAACTTTAAATTTTGTAAAATTCAATTAATACTCTCACCTATGATAAGAAGTTGAAAGAGGGATGATGATTACATGTATCTGTGCATTAACATTTAGTAGATAAAATTTGATCTCAGGAGACGTCTGGAAGCACCAAAAAAAAGTGAAATTTTGTATTTTTTTTAATACATGAAACTTTAATTGGTAATTAGGTGTTTGGTAAAATTTTGTAAAAGTTAGAAAAATTAAACAAAATTAGAGAAAGTTAATAAAAATTAAAGAAAACGGAAAAAAATAAGTAAGATGGTAAAAGTTTGATTTGTGTTTAGTGAGAAAAGTTAAAAAAAATTACAGAAAATTGATAAAAATTAATTTTTTTTATTCTTGTTAGTCAGCCAAACGAGACCTTAATATGTACCTAGCACGAATGCAAACTTAAAGCAATCCATATGGTGCTCCAATATTTGTTTGAGCTCAAGAATATAATTCATGACTAATAAATAGGGAAAAAAAAGGGTAGCACCAATGACGTGACAGAACCAATTCTAAACAGTAGTCAAAGCAGAGCCGCAGTATATTCATGACTAATAAATGGAGGCAAAAAGTGCACCATTGACTTGACAAAACCAATTCTAAACAGTGGTCAAAGCAGGGCTGCTGAAGGGAATGGTTGACAGAAAATACGTAAGAAATAGCAAGTGATATTGGGTCCGTTTAGTTTGGCAAAATTTACTGAAAATTTTTAAAAATTTCTATAAATTTCTGTTAATTTTATATCACATCAATTTTTTTCTCTCACTGCACGTATTACGAACTCCCCCAAATCATAATTTATCTCATTTTTTCTTACTCCAAACAAACTCATTGCTAGCATTGTTTTAAGAATCGCACTGAATTGGTCAGTTCAACCGATTGAACTAAAAATTAATCCAAGAAACGGTCTTATCAACTGATAAAACTCACTGAAAGTTTGAATCGGCCTAAAATTGGTGACCCACTAGTTCAATCAGTGAACCGGCAAACTGGTGTCGATTTTGTCGGTTGAATCGGGCTCTTTTTTTAATTTTTTAAATGGTAAAACTAATATGCACCAGCTTAGAATTGAACTTGGGTTTATTTTGTGATAAAGTACTATTATCCCACTGAACCACTAATACTTATTGTTTCTTATTTTTATTTGGTTTTACTTATATAATATATTAGTTTTAAGTGATTTTATTTTATAACACATTTTGTTAACATTTTTTATCAGTAAAACAAAACAGAGTAGAAGAATATGTAAAAAATATAAGTTTTTAAAATTATTATATAATTTTAATATATTTTTATATTTTATTTATATATTTAAATATATTTATGACGTCACGGTTCAATTCCGGTTCAATTCTAGTTGAACCACTAACCCGTGACCCGGTCATTTTTCCAGTTTCAATGAACGGTTCGATTTTTAAAACATTGATTGCTAGCACAGCTGACCGAAAAAAAAGTACTAGTAATATCATTTGCCTAACACATGTTGAAATTATAGGATTAATGAGATTTAATTTTATTTGATAAAAATTTTTACTAGTTTTTGTATTTAAAATTAAAATAAAACATTTATAAATTAGATCTGATTTGATTTTATCACTTACATTGAATTTTCATACCGCTTGAAATATAATTTAAAATAATAAAATTTAATAATAATTCATTCTGTTTGTAATCCACATGAGTAAGTGATTTTTTTATTAATATGATCAAATTTGAAATTTCTCTTATATCAATACAATTAAATTCGTGAATTAGAACATGTGTTTCAACACAAAATTTTATTTATCAAATCAAATTAATTCAATTATTTACTCCAAAATCAAATCCATTCTAAACAAAGTGCATTAGATTGCTAAGAAAGATGAATTTATTAATGGCTGCTACAAAACAGAGGTTTGAATGGTGCATAAGATCACAAGGGTCACCTGCATCTCGACAAATAAATAATCACTGCCAATAGAAGCATCAAAACTGCTTCCCCCCAGCAACCTCTCACTGTTCAAGCAATAATAAGAAAAAATCCATAAAAACTTTAATAATAATAATAATAAAACAAAAGGCCATATGAGGAACATGATTATTGGCAAGATAGATGAAGGATTTGGAGGTCAGCTCGGGATACCGGATGAGAGTTATTAGATTAAAATCTAACTGTTCAAACACATTTACATAATTTTATTGTTGAATTTTATTTCAACTGCCCTCACCCACACTGTTACCGAACTGACATTACTTCCCTTTTCATGATGAATGCTAACTAATGTGTGATTTGCTTTTCTCACTGCTCAAGCGAGCTGCTTGTGGGTATTAATGTGCGGATAAAGACCCAAAACGTGCTCTGGCATAAAATCGTGCCTTGTCAAGATTCCCACAACTGGAGGTCTCTGCAAAACATGAAAAATAACATATATATATATTATATATAGTTATATATGTGAGTTATATCTGAGCATTGTGTTATGGTTAAAAACTTTTGAAAAAGAATCCCTAACTAGTCATAAAAATGTCCAGTAAGTATGCCACAAGAAACAATATGAATAGCAATTTCCAATGTCACGGTCCGAAGCCCCCCTCCAACGGCCTTTTTCATCATTATTTTTTTTTCTATTTTTATTTCAACTTTCCGATAAACAATTCAATTGTAAACAAACAGAGTTTTTAACTGAACAAGTAGATGACAGTTACGTAAGACTGTAAAACAAACCAACCAACTTTAGTCTTGCTTGAATTGGATTCAGTCATAAGTTCGTTTAAGTTGGACTCGAAATGTAAACGAATCAAACTTGAACTACAATTTTTAAGCTTGCTACGCTATTAAGCTCAATCAAAGTCCGACTTGATAAACTAATACTCGATTGTAAAGTCTTGTGGCAAATCTAATCAAAATATTAGTTAAATTAGGAATGCTATTAAAGTTTCCTAAAGTGATGCAAATTGAAGATTTGAAGAATTCTGAACAATTAAGGAGATAAAGTAAATTAAGTTGATCAAGATTTTGAAGAATTCTAATTAGTGTGAAGGATTACAAAACCTAATAGAATTCGGACGCAGATTTCTGGGACGTGAATGAAATTCCAGTGTACCTCGCAGGCACGGCGCGGGGAGCTCGCGGGTGCGCCCCAAGCACGCAGGCAGCCCGCAGGGAGCGCGCGGGTACGCCAAGGTGTCTCAGAAATTCCAGTGAGGTCCGCAGGCAAGAGGATGGGAGACCGAGGGTATGCCAGTGTTATTTCCTAAAGCGCAAAAATTTCAGTGCAGGTTGCAGGCTGGAGGATGGGAGTGCGAGGGATCGAACTATGAATATTTTGTTCGAATTCAATTTCCTATTTTGCCAAACTAGGGCAACTTTGTAATCCTATATATATGTGAAACCAACTCTGTAACTGTAAGAGGTGGGAGAACATATTATAGGGACCTAGAGAAAGAGTCTTTGAGGATTGAGAGCTTTCATGTTCTTTCTCTAAATTCGTCTTGTATTTTCTTTTTACTTTCTGTGTGAGGCAGAAAGCCTGCTTGTAGGGTTTATCGAGTGATTCGAGCAAGAGTGACGAAAGGATTCGTGCGAGTGATTCGTAGAGAGTCTGAGTAGAGTCTTGTAACCCGTTGATAGTGGGATTGTAAATAGAGGTTTTTCTCCCTGTGATAGGGTTTCCTCGTTATTCTCTTGTGTGATTACTTTCACTGTGTGTGTGATTGTGTGGGTTTGGAATTTTCAATTGGTATCAGAGCGGGTCACTCTAAGTTCTTGAGTGAAGATCTTCATCCAAACCAATGGATCCACCACGTGAAGGAGGCTCAAGCACCAGACCCCCTTGGTTTGACGGTTCAAACTATTCATACTGAAAGGTACGAATGCAAGCTTTCCTTTTAGGAATGAATTACAAAGTCTGGATGTCAATAGTTCAAGGATGGGATGAACCGACTCATGATGTTGATGGAAAAATCGAACAAAAGTCAATTCAGACGTGGACTAAAGCTGAGCAAGAGAGTTCGGAGTGGAACTTCAAAGCCTTGAGTGCCATATTTTCTACAGTTTACCCTAATGAATTCTGCCGCATCTCAAGTTGTACGAGTGCCCGAAAAGCGTGGTTAATTCTGCAAAGTACACACGAAGGGAACGAACAAGTCAAAACCAGCAAGCTTCAAAAACTCACTTCTGAGTTTGAGGGAATAAGGATGAATGAAGACGAAAGGTTTGATGACTTTTATGTCCGGCTCAGTCACATTGTTAATTCATGCCACAACCTTGGAGAATCTATTCCAGAATACAAAGTGGTACGTAAAATTTTACGTTCTCTTCCACGAGTGTTTGATTCTAAAGTTACAGCAATAGAAGAAGTCAGAGATGTGAACTCCATGAGAATAGAAGACCTTGTGGGATCCTTGCAAACGTTTGAAGCAAATATGGTGAAACCTCGTAAAGCGTCAAAAGGTATCGCTCTAAAGACAGTGGAAGAAGAAAGTGATGAAGAGGAGTCGGATAAAGAAATGGCGCTTGTGGCTAAACGATTCGTGAGATATATAAGGAAGAAGGGTTTATTTAATAAGAATAACAAGAATGAGTCACAATCTCAAGAAAAAAGAAAGAAGATCAAGAAGATTGAATCTGGGGAAGAAAATAAGAAGAACAAGATCAAGTGTTTTGAGTGTCATGGATATGGACACTTTGCTCAAGACTGTGCAAACAAAAAGATGAAAAAGAAACAAGTCAAAGTCATGAACGCTACATTAGATGATGAATCCAGTTCAGATGAATCATCTTCAGCAGTATCCTCAAACGATGAAGGTAATTTTGTTGCTTTTATGGCGTCTCACTCATCGTCTGCAGGAACTCCATCTGGATCTCAAAGCGACACCGATATATCTAATCATGAAGATGATGACTCTGAGGATGAATTCAATAATGACTTGCAAGTGGCCTATGATGCTCTCATTGTCGAATACAGTAAGGTAAAGAAACAAAGACAAGCCCAACATAACCGCAACAGTAAACTCCGAAGTGAACGAGATTCCTTGAAGACAGAGAATGAAAAACTCACAGGTAAAATATCTATTTTTGAATCTGACAAAACTTCTCAGTCTCATAGTGCAGAAAAGTTCAAAAGAAAACTCGAAGAAAAGAATAAAAAGATTGATGAATTGGAGAAAGTTGTTAGAGAACTACAGGATGAGATCAGTAAGCTGAATGAAATGATCAAGAGTGATGAGAAGATAACTGAAAGAATGAACTCCAGTTCTCAAAAACTTGAAAAAATTTGGGGCCAACAACGAACACATGGAGACAAAGTAGGCTTAGGCTACACCGGAGAGAAAAATACAATTGTTTCATCATCATCAGCACCTTCAGTAGTAGCAAAGGTTGTTTCAAACCTACAGCCAATCCCAAGACCTTCCCAAAGCCTGCTGTACCACCAAAGAAGGTTTTTGAAAATAATAAACAATATCAGCATCCTCCTCACATAGTGAAAGGTACGCAGTTTGCTAGACCCCAATTCCTTGTACCTGTTTATCACCATTGTGGAATCAAAGGTCATATACGCCCAAACTGTCACAAACTCTATGGTTTTCCTTTAAACTATATTCAAAATTTTTCAAAAAATCATGGGCCTAGAGTTCCTGTGATAAATAGATTTCAAGTGTTTTCAAAATTGTCAGAAGATTTTTACAAAAACTCACGCCCTTTTCAAAAACAAAACAGTCCAACATTTCAAAAAGGTAAAAATTTCAAATTTGTTGAGAAAAAGAATTTCCATAAAAGTAAAAAACGTGAGAAAAAACCTGTCAAGACAACTGATCTTAAAACTAGAGCTATTTGGATTAGAAAGTCAGAGTTAAATTGTTTTGTTTCACAAACTGTCCTGAAAGCTTTGAACTCAAACATGTGGTATCTTGACAGTGGATGTTCTAATCACATGAGTGGAAATAAATCTCTATTTTCAAATTTAGAAACCTTTCAGGGTGGAATAGTGACTTTTGGTGATGGTAGCACATCTCAGGTAAAAGGCAAAGGTGAGATTAAGTCCATAATTTTTAAATGTTTGAAAAATGTTTTATATGTGGATGGACTTAAAGCTAACCTTATAAGTATTAGTCAGTTGTGTGATGCTGACCATGTTGTCCAGTTTTCTAAAAATGAATGTAGTTATTTCAACAAAAAGGGACAACAAGTCTTACATCGCATACGCACATTTGATAATTGCTATGGGGTAGCAAATTCAGAAGGTTTTCTTTGCAATTCAGCCACCTTAGATGAAACTGAGTTATGGCATCAAAGATTAGGACACATGAATTACAAAGATTTACACAAATTGTCCAAATCCGAACTCATAAAAGGCTTACCTAATCTTAAAAAGCAGAAAAATAGTGTGTGTGGTCCTTGTCAATTGGGAAAGCAATCTAGGAAGGCTCACAAAAAGATAAAATCAATCAACACTACTGAACCTCTTGAACTTGTCCACATGGATCTAATGGGACCCACACGCACTAAAAGTCTTGGAGGTAGGCAATATATTTTTGTGGCTGTAGATGATTTTACTCGGTTTACATGGGTGAATTTTTTGTGTGAAAAATCAGATACTTTTGATGCGTTTAAGTCCTTGTGTTTCAGGTTACAACAAGAAAAGCAACGTGTGATAGGTTGCATCACTAGAATCAGGACTGACCATGGAAGAGAATTTGAAAATCAAATGTATGCTGACTTTTGTGATGAAAATGGGATTAAGCACGAGTTTTCAGCTCCAAAGACACCTCAGCAAAATGGAGTAGTGGAGAGAAAAAATAGAGTTCTGCAAGAAATGGCGCGGTCTATGCTACATGGGAAACAACTACCTGTAAAATTTTGGGCAGAGGCGGCACACACAGCATGTTACATAGCAAACAGGGTGTATCTTCGTCCTAATTCATCTAAAACACCCTATGAGCTATGGAATGGTAAGAAGCCCAATGTTAAGTATTTCAGAGTTTTTGGGAGCAAATGTTTCATCCTCAAGGATAGGGTAAATCTTGGAAAGTTTGACTCCCGAAGCGATGAAGGAATCTTCTTGGGCTACTCTTCTACTAGTCGTGCTTTTCGGGGTGAAGAAGATAATGAACATATAAAGGAGATTGAAAAAGCTCAAGATCATATGGAAGAAGAAAACACTGGATTGAGAAAAGAAGATAAAGTTGAACATGCCAAAACCACAAAGCAGTTGGAACCATCATCCAGAGTAAAGTTGAATCATCCAGTCAGTCAAGTCATTGGTGAGGTAACTGATAAGATGAAAACACGCATGTAATTAAAGAATGAGGTAACTTATGTATGCTATGTTTCTTGTGTTGAACCCAAAAATATTAAAGAAGCCTTGCTTGATGAAAATTGGGTAAATGCCATGCATGAAGAATTAGATCAATTTGTTCGTAATGATGTGTGGACCTTAGTACCTAGACATACTAACACTAATGTAATTGGGACTAAATGGATATTTAAAAACAAAAGTGATGAGTTTGGAAATATCATTAGAAACAAAGCCAGACTTGTTGCACAAGGCTACACACAAGTAGAGGGAATTGACTTTGATGAGACTTTTGCGCCAGTTGCTAGACTTGAATCCATTAGGTTACTTTTGGCTGTTGCATGTTTGTTGAAATTCAGATTATTTCAAGTGGATGTCAAGAGTGCGTTTTTGAATGGTGTTCTTCATGAAGAAGCATATGTAGAACAACCCAGAGGGTTTGAGGATCCTAAATTTCCAAATCATGTTTTTAAATTGAAAAAGGCTCTTTATGGTTTGAAACAAGCTCCACGTGCATGGTATGAAAGACTCACTACATTTTTAATTGAATCTGGATTTACTCGTGGTGGTGTAGACAAGACATTATTCCTTCACATGGATTCTAAACACATCTTAATTGCACAAATTTATGTGGATGACATTGTGTTTGGTTCTACTTGTGAATCTTATGCTGTTGAATTTGGTAAGTTAATGTCTACACAGTTTGAGATGAGCATGATGGGTGAGTTTACTTACTTTCTTGGACTCCAAATTAAACAAGAAGATAATGGGATTTTCATTTCACAATCCAAGTATGCTAGAGACTTAGTGAAGAGATTTGGCCTCTCAAGTGCAAAACATGCTAGAACTCCCATGAGCACAAGTACAAAATTGCATAAAGATCCAAGTGGAAAAAGTGTTGATCAGACCATGTATAGAAGTATGATAGGGAGTTTGTTATATCTTACATCTAGTAGACCTGACATTGCATTTAGTGTGGGTGTGTGCGCTAGATATCAAGTTGATCCTAAGGAATCACACTTACATGCAGTCAAAAGGATAATAAAATATGTCAGTGGTACACTAGAGTTTGGGATATGGTTTACATGTGACACCAATTCTGATCTTGCGGGATACTCTGATGCCGATTGGGCAGGAAGTGTAGATGATCGCAAGAGCACTTCTGGCGGATGTTTCTATGTTGGAAATAATTTAGTCTCTTGGCACAGTAAGAAACAAAACTCCATTTTATTATCTACTGCAGAGGCTGAATACATTGCTGCTGGTAGTTGCTATACCCAACTTCTATGGATGAAGCAAATGCTTGCTGATTATGGAATAGAGCAAGGCCTTATTACTTTATTTTGTGATAACATGAGTGCTATTAGTATATCTAAGAACCCTGTCTTGCATTCTCGCACCAAACATATAGACATTAGGCATCACTTCATTAGAGAGCTGGTAGAGGAAAACATCATCATATTGGAGCATGTGCAAACTGAAAATCAACTTGCTGATTTTTTTACAAAACCCTTGGATGCCCTTCGCTTCGAGTCTCTAAGAAAATCTATAAGCATTTGTGCACACCATTGAAATCTAAAAGATAAGCTAGAAATTTATTAATTAAGTTGAAAATATTTTATGACTTCTATACTGTTACATGTGCCTTAAATCTTCCAAATTTATATATTTCAATGAGTTCATAATTTTTTCATTCCTTGTAATTTGATACGAAGTGTCTTGGTGAGTTTTGTCATAATTTTGAAGTGCTTCCTATGACACTTGATTGTACATACATATATCTCTTTCTCTTCTTTTCTACGAATCAAGGGTTATTGTTTGATGTGTTTAAAAAATGTTGAGGAGCTTGATTTGTGCATATCAAAGCTATGCATAAATGAAAAAAAAAAAAAACTTGGAAAGGGCTACCCGTGGGACCAGTGAGAAGCCCCTTAATGACTCGTTGATTGTTAAGGAATAGCTACCTGCCCATAAGCGTGTGAAAGCCGCCAAGTGTTTAAAAAAAAAAGGGGGGGAAGAGTGGCTCTCAATTCATTTGGTACATCAAATTTAACTTTTTGAGTCTATGATTTGTTTGAGGGGGAGCCTATATGTATATTATAGTCAAAAACTCACACGTGCACAAGCATTTGTTCAATTTTATGACTTATTTCACCTCCCGACACAGAATTGACAATTTTCTTGGAAAATCAACATGTGAATCTTTGAATTTATGAAGGGTGAGAGATTGATGTACATGTATTGGTATAGTGGAATTAAAAGTTTTTTTAACATTTTTAATGAAATTTTCTACTGTCTTCTTTTTGGTTTTGATTGTCTGTGTCCACATCTACTGTTACGAGATTTTCCCGAGAGCCTCGCAGGCAGGACGCAGGATGCACGCTCCTTCGTCGCCCACGGCGCAGCCTACCCGCTGGATGCTCGCGGGAGCGCTGTGGGGTATATATGGGACCTGGACAGTGCACGGGTCATTTTCCAGCACGTGTTTCTCCTTCGCACCAGCGACCATCCAGCTTCCTCTCCAGCGTCTGTGTCTACATGTGTACCCTCTAGGTATTCTTCACGTTTTTCTCATTCAGTTTCTGTCATTTTTTCTTAAACATGTCTAAAAGAACTCGAACTGGGTCCTCCTCCACATCTGGCAATCGATTTTTGAATCAAAATGAATTCCGCACGTTGTTTTCCAAACGCCCAGTTCTCATTGAACGTCAACTAGACTTAAATGATTTTCCCATGATTCAACCTTTGTTTGTTCAGTTAGGTTGGGAGTCTGTTACTTCTCTATCTGCATGTGTTCCTGTGAAGTTGGTACAAGAATTTTACGCAAATTTTTGTGAGACTGATTTTGAAAATGCCATTTTTAAGACTTCAGTTAATCGTGTGTCCATCACTGTCACTCCTGATTTTATTGCCTCCATTTTGGGCATTGCCCGACCTACTCTTGAGGAACGTTCTTCCCTTTTTTATCCTACTCAAGATGGTGTGTCTCCCACCAAAGAAGAACTGACCAATGTCTTTAGTATTATGACTGGCTCACCATCCTGGCGTGGTGAAACATATGTTCATGGGCATCTCAAAACCGATCATCGCATGCTTAATCTCTTTGTGTCTGCATCCATAGATCCTACCTCACATTATTCTGATGTCACACTTAGAAGAGGTCGTGTCATGTATGCCATACTGATGGGTCTTCGTTTTGATCTTGCCTTATTCATGTTTCGTCTCATGTTTACTGCTCAACAATTGAAACGTACAAAGGATTCTCTTCTATTTGGTGTTCTTGTCACCAAAATTATACAGTCCCATCACATTGAGTTACCTTCTTCTGGCCTCACTCCACAGCCTACACCCATTACCCGCCTTACTGCTAGGAAATCCGTTAGTCAGGCTGTGGATGACACACTCGATGCACCAAACGAAGCTGAATCTAGTCGTAGCACACGTCCATTTACTATGAACTCCATGTCTTTGTCTTTGCTACGACTTGAGGGGGAGGTTGAAAATATTCGTGCTGATCAGACTGCAATTAATGGACGGTTGGATACTATCGATGCAAACATCTAAGCCTTAACAGATTTGTGCACCACTCAATTTCAATCCTTACATCGCCAGATTGATAATTGGGGAGCATTTCAGGATGAACTACCACAGGACGATGATGATGATGACACTGGATTTGGTGGTGGTTCTTTTGGCGGAACTGATGGTGCTGGCGGCAGTGGCAGTGGTGGTTTTGATGATGGCAGTGGGTTCTTTTGATCTGTTCTGATTTTCTTTTCTCTTTCCATTGTTCCCCCTATTTTTGTGCGCTTGTCATTTTCATATCAAAAAGGAGGAGTCATTTTCAGTTATGTATGTAATATGTGAACGTGTTTCGGCTATGGCATGATATTTTATGTATAATGTGCTCTGGTAATGATATCATTGATCATTTCTATATTATTATTCCACATGGTGCCTTGATGTGTGTGTTCAGTACGTGCAGAATTTGAGCAGAATTTAAAATTTAACTTAAGTGTTGATATGGAATTGCCAAGGGGGAGATTGTAAAGTCTTGTGGCAAATCCAATCAAAATATTAGTTAAATTAGGGATGCTATTAAAGTTTCCTAAAGTGATGCAAATTGAAGATTTGAAGAATTCTGAACAATTAAGGAGATAAAGTAAATCAAGTTGACCAAGATTTTGAAGATTCTAATTGGTGTGAAGGATTACAAAACCTAATAGAATTCGGACGCAGATTTCTGGGACGTGAATGAAATTCCAGTGTACCTCGCAGGCACGGCGCGGGGAGCTCGCGGGTGCGCCCCAAGCACGCAGGAAGCCCGCAGGGAGCGCGCGGGTACGCCAAGGTGTCTCAGAAATTCCAGTGAGGTCCGCAGGCAAGAGGATGGGAGACCGAGGGTGCGCCAGTGTTATTTCCTAAAGCGCAAAAATTCCAGTGCAGGTCGCAGGCTGGAGGATGGGAGCGCGAGGGATCGAGCTATGAATATTTTGTTCGGATTCAATTTCCTATTTTGCCAAACTAGGGCAACTTTGTAATCCTATATATATGTGAAACCAACTCTGTAACTGTAAGAGGTAGGAGAACATATTATAGGGACCTAGAGAAAGAGTCTTTGAGGATTGAGAGCTTTCATGTTCTTTCTCTAAATTCGTCTTGTATTTTCTTTTTACTTTCTGTGTGAGGCAGAAAGTCTGCTTGTAGGGTTTATCGAGTGATTCGAGCAAGAGTGACGAAAGGATTCGTGCGAGTGATTCGTAGAAAGTTTGAGTAGAGTCTTGTAACCCGTTGATAGTGGGATTGTAAATAGAGGTTTTTCTTCCTGTGATAGGGTTTCCTCGTTATTTTCTTGTGTGATTACTTTCACTGTGTGTGTGATTGTGTGGGTTTGGAATTTTCATCGATAAATATAATGTAAAATATTAACTTATTTGAGCTTGCCTAGAGTTCGATTTGACTGGGATATAAATAAACAACACCTTAAATTAACTAACTTTTTAAACTCATCAATGAATCTAATTCAAACACCCTTTTACTTGCATCAATTCATTTACACCTCGACAATCAAGCACACAAAAATTTAAAAAATAAGCAGAAGTTATTAGCTAAAGCATTTTATCAAATCAACAATTTCTATAATTCCTATTTTTGCCAAGTTGAGCACCAAGTTGATTAGAAAAACAATATAAAAGAAATAAACAGATAAGTCTTCTCTTTATTTATTTTTATTTTTTATTTTTTTTCCTTCTTGAGCAAAGGAAGTGAAAAGTGAGAAGGAAACTTACGCCTGGTGTTTTGGGCACCACACACAAGTGCCTAAGACCAACCTCCCGAAACAAGATTGCAGCTTTGGCTAGAGACATTGTCTCCACAACAGTATAAGGGGATGTATTGGTAATCGGGTGGAGATCAACATACAACTCCATCTCCTCCTCCTTAATGTCCACGTCCTCCAGCTTAAGTCCCTTTCCTGATCCTGGCTTTGCAAAGTCACATGCCTGAAAACTACTTAAAATCTCCGGACCATTCAACACCATCTCCTTCGTAAACTTCTTTCCTTTAAGCAAAACAAGCAAGTGGGACCTCAAAACGAGCCCACACAACTCCGGTGCATCTGAGAAAGGCGGCTCATCAATCACAGGGAACCCATTGTGCTTCGTGATCTTTAGTACGTGCATTATAATTCCCACTTTCTCAACACCGGAGAACGTTATCAACGGCCCAGAGACAACATCACTTGCGGCCAAGTGCCTCAGGTGTGGTTCAGCATGGGCTTCCATGTAAGGCAATCCCTTCATTTCCACTATTTGGTCATACACGCCTTTGTTGAAAATGTCAGCCACTGTTTTTGACATAAGGAGAACTAGCATCACCAGCGGAAGCATTAATAAATCGTTTGTTAGTTCCAGAAGGATGACACCAATAGACACTGTCATTCTCATGGTCCCACCGAGAAAGGAAGCAGCCCCAAGAAGTGCATAGAGACCTGGATCAAGATTAGAGATAGAGCCTAGAAGGGTCCCGACAAGGCGCCCGTAGGAGGCTCCGGCAAGTATGACAGGGATGAAAAGCCCAGATGGAATGGCAATGCCATACGTCACGATGCCAAGGCCGAATGTTGCAATGAAGCAAATTAAAAGAGTAGAGAGTTGAAACTCCCCGGCGTTGTTAGAGCTAAGTAAGTTTCGGATGACATCATCGTTGGTGTTGAGAAAGAGAGAGGCAACGTCGTTGTAGCAGCCTGGTGGACACCGGAAGTTCTTGTAGTCCCCTGATCGACCAATAGTGGGACATTTATCTACCATCCCAGTGGGGCAGGGGGTGCACTTTGCAAACCATGGAAGGCCGAAAGAGCAACATGATGTCAGGAAGGAGACGGCGGCAACAAGCAGGATTTTGAATCCAGGGCCTTTCCTGCAATTCATTATCGACAATCAGCAGGAACCAACACTACTAGAGAGTTTGCGTATACAACATCATGAAAGCTAACAAAATTGCCAAAAGTTGGATGAAGTATGGGAGCCAATTACGTGAAGGAGAGCAATATAAATCAATATATAGCCATATATATATATATATAAGTTCAATATGTAAAAACAAGTTAATGTCAAAAAAAAAAAAAAGAATTTTGAATTCCTATCAGTGCAAGGGAGATTTTGAGGACATACTCATTGATGATACTATAAGTGCGAAGAACCTTGTCAACTAGATAATTGTAAAGGCTTCCGAAAACACCTCCAATAATTCCAACTAATATAATTGCTAATAGATCTGGGGTGCTATAACTTGGCACCGATGAATTGACATCAAACATTATTAGACCTCCTTTCCCAAACAGTCCACAGTTTCCACTCTTACAAAATTCTATGAGAGATCTCAACACCACCGCTACAACAGCTGTTGTGAAAAATGTCCTCCAAAGAAGAGCACTCCGCCACCTAAAAGACATTAAGAAGCACAAGGTAAGCTTAAAATTACTGGAGAGGGGGAAAAAAAATAAAGCAAACTAGATCTTACTAAATAATGAAACAACCTTTACACTTCCATATGTTTGGGTATTGCAATCAAAATTTGTAGTTAAATGCTACCAGACTTTTACCAATCTCATGAACGACCAGGTTATCTCATTATATATGCTGATGTCTGAACCATTTCTTTTAACTTAACGGAATAATCAACGTACCCATTTCATACCACTTCCTTTTTTTGATTGATTTTTCTTTCTAAAAAAATTTTTCTTTTTATTTTCTCTTCTATGTCAGGCATGAACAAAATATGGACAAATATAACTTGAAAAATTGGAGATAGAAACTGCAAAAGAAGCTAGATACAAAAACTACAAAGTAAACATGTCCTATATAATCCGTTGTTACCATCAAAAATGATCTTAAGTGTGCGTTTGGTGACACTAACAAACTTTATAAAATAAAATAAATCTCCAACAACTTCTATAAATCACACAAATTCTCACTTTTACTAATTTCAAAAAATTTCAATATTTCGTTAAAAAAAATAAATAAATAATTCGGAAGAAGGTTAATCGAATGCGTAAATTTTTTTGACAATTATATTCTTCGGATCAAAAACTTTCAAACGAGTACCATTGTCGTTATTTTATTCGAATTTTTTTGAATCCGTGGGAACGGATTTGGAAAATCGTTCCCACGGTTTTGATGTTGTACATATACAAAACAAAACATTGAGTGTGAATTTTTTGAATCCGTGGGAACGGTTTTGAGACAACCATTCCCAGAGTTTGCTACTATTCAGATACAAAAAAAGACACCAAAATTAACTAAAAGTCACATTTTATTTTCATTTATCTTATTTTTTACTACTCCAAATACACCCTAAATCTAACTATTTTTGTATCCAACATGAACAGTCCGAGTCCAATGATACCAGTTGTGCGTGTGTGTGTGTGAGCGTGTGTGTCTGTGTGTGAGCGTGTGTGGTGTGTGTGTGTCTGTGTGAAGAGAGAGACCATGAAGCTGCTTCTTCAAGAGCAAAAAGAACTCCACCAACTGGGGCCCGGAAGGCAGTTGCTACGCCAGCAGCAGCTCCACAAGTGATCAAATCCCTTCGATCCCTATCATTTTTAAAGAATCTGAGCCATTTCCAAGTCAAATGGTATTTGCGGGACCCTCCCTGTCCGAGTAAGTTGGCAATACAAGCGCCAGTGTGTACCATGGGCCCTTCCTTGCCCACAACAAATCCAGCAGCAACTCCCAATATGGAACCAAAAATCTACAATAAACAAATTATTTTAAATAAATTCAGTACGTTAAGAATAAGTTCATTACAAAAGCCAACTTATAGTCTGAGGAAGACTTAACAAAACAAAATTTTATAGTTTTCACCTTATTAAATCAGCACTTATTCCGATTACTATAGTGGCAAAAGCTAACAATTTATTGGCCAGCAATGGTGCTCGAAATGCTACATCCAAAAGGAAAGAAAGAGGCAGAAAATTTTTGCAAATCACAAGACAGAAGTACAATAATGAGTTGCATTAGTCTGAGTGCTCTATAGGTGATTGATGATAATAGTCAGTGACGAGGGTAGTAGTGGAAAAATTACAAATAAGGATAGATGTTGTAAATATGGGATTGAAGCTTCTAATTATAATTTGTCTAAAGAGGCAAGGGATTGAAACCAAACCAACTGGAATACATTTTACTTACCCCCAATATATATATATATATATATATGTACATATTGGAACTTGCTAAGGGGCTGTAATGGTCCATTTCAGGGCCTTGGAAGATGAGTTGTAAGCCGTCTTATTGTTTGATAAGAAGAAAAAGAACTAAGAACTGGAATGCCCAGAAGCCTGGGACTGTTAAGGACAAAGGTAAGATTCCAAATCTAAGTTTCAGTTTCTAGCTTAAAACGTGTGTGCGCAAGAGAGAGAGAGAGAGAGAGAGAGAGAGAGAGGGGGGGGAGAGAGAGAGAGAGAGAGAAGCAACACAAGATACAAAAAGCAAGGACTAAAATGTTGCGCAGGTAGAGCAGTGATCTTGACCTAAAATTCAGAGAAAATGGGCTAAATAAGAGGGAAAGGAGAGAAAACCAACGCAAATAAGTAAAAACCCAAAAAAAAGCCCTACGATAGCATAACATGAGCTCAAGAGGACAAGAGAATCGGTCTCGTGACTTACTAAATCTAGAGGTCCAATGGAAAAATAAAATAAAATTAACTTGACAAAGATATCAGGCATCTAAATCATCTAACTAAAATACGATATTAATGCTAAAAAATAAAAAAAAAAAGAGAAGATTAATTACTCAAGTAACAAATGGCCATCTTCTGTTTCCTTCCGCAAGAAAATGGTTAAGCGACTTAAGTCTCTATAATTAATCCTTATGATACTCCACTTGAAATACAGGATTTCAGATTAAAATAAGTATAAAGATGAAAGCATTCAAACAGTAGAACATAAGTTACTGTTGCGGCCAAATGCTCTCTAAAACTCATCTGACCAGATTACTCTAGGAATGACCATCAAATTGAGTTTCAAGTATATGGAGGAAGGTGAAAAGTAAACATATAAAGAGAGCTAAATAAGAGAACCTTCAAAAATTCACATAACCTTTCACATCTCATTTCCTCTTTACCCAGAAATTAACTTGACCTTAATTACCATGGGCTAAGATTTCACATGTCATGCCCTCTTTACCAGCAATACAAGAGAAGTCCAGGAACATTGCAACGACCTAACTAACAAGAAGCATGCTTGTAGAAAGGTGGAAACTAGAAATTCCGCTAAGCACAAAATGAAAATTGTCACACTTTTAGAGGGGGAAAAGTATATTCTAGGAAGCTTCATACTTTGGTGCCTTTCTCACTGACCACACACCAAAAGTAACAACTAAATACCTGAGCTATCAGAGATTAGTAATTTAGTGTTACGGAGGCAATAGCGAGTATGGACAACCTCTGCCACAACCACCCGAAAAAAAAATAAAAAGAAAACAAATTTCTCCTTCAGCAACACTTATTTAGTTATGCTAAGGTTTTCTAAGTGATTTAACTTGAAAATCTGAAATTAATACCCACAAATGCAAACAATATATTCAACTCTAGTTAAATAAGCGTGAGGAAAGATGAGGCATAAACACCTAATTTTAACTTATCACCAACTAAAAACTTTCTAAAAATTATCACCTACTAAAAAATTCTTAAGTTATCAAATTGGCCAAATCAAATACTTGTTCAAATAACCACAAACCTGCCACACACATGCAAGAAAGGGACTTTTAAGAGTTTACTATTTGGAACACAAGGAACTTGGAGTTTATGTCAGCGAAGTTTTACCCTAATAGAGACTTGCTTGGCTTCACAAAGAGAGAGAAGGAGAAAGAAAAGAAATAGAGATAGGAGAAGAGAATTAGGGAGGAAAGAAAAAATTTTTTTTTTTTGGGGGGGTGTTGGAGTTAATTTTCTCAAATCATCTTTAAAACTGAAAAAATCATTAAAAACTTTAGCCTTTTTATAGGCTAATTTATTTTTTCTCAAATCATCTTCAAAACTGAAAAAATCATTAAAACCTTTAAATTGCAATCAAATCTAATCCTTACTTAAGATCACCTTTAATTAAAATCCCTAAAAATCAAACCCAATTCATTCTTAATGTAAAACTAAATAAAATTCCTAAAACTCTAAAAACCACCCAAACAGTAAACACCAAAAATAAATCCAACTCTCACATAATCTTCCCAAAGACTTGCTCCCATTCCACATCAAAGGTCAATCACCAACAAAGATTTCAATAATGGTAAATAGCGGCCTCTGGGCAAAAGTTGCTAGAAGCATTGAAGAACTTCCTAGATTCATCTTTGAAAAGCTGGCAGCAATGATGCTTCCATACTTGTCCATTATGTCTGTCATAGTTTATACAGAAATAATTCACAAGACAATTAAGTCACAGTTTATATAGAAATAATTCACAAGAGACTGAGTCTGCATGCTGATGGAACTATATGTGTAGGAGAAACAGAAGCATTGTGAGGTTCTGACCAACCTTTACAAAGAGGGTACTTGGAGCCAAAATAGAATGAGCATCCACACCATTAAGATAGGCTTTCACCTCGGGTATGCCAGAGCCAGCTGCGGCAGGGGCAATGTAAGCACAAAGGGCTCCAGCAGCAACTGCCAGAACCATGTTAAAACCCGCATGTGCTGCAAATGCCTGAGAATACCTGCACCAGAATTAGAGTCTCCGTAGTCACTCCAAAGGGGTAGAAGCCAATATTTTGGGATCTCTTATGGCCTATAATTATTTTAGAGATTACAAAAACAAAATGAAAGCCAATGTTTTCGGGATAAGCATGAGAGTCAACCCCCAGCAGCATGAATTTAATACATGTAATCACCAAATTCCAAGCCACTGCAACTAATAGTTTTGATTAAAGAACTTGCCTACAGCTTTTAAATAATCTTCTAATTTTTCTTTTTTCAGAAATTTTCTGTGTTAGAAAGAGTTATGAAATTCTTACTCGAAAGATCAAAGACAATGCTTCAAATACACCTAGATGTCACCACTATAAGATCCATTTGTCTAATTCTAATTGAGTGTAAGAATTTCATTGAATTTGTCAATAGATAACAGTGTGCAGTAGGCAACACTGACACTAACCACAATGCTACTAGGATTGGGAGAATATGGGATAATAGATCAAAGTTTACTTACCAAGAAAAGCATTGCATTTTAATTTTGTTAGAATATTCTATATTAAATATGAGTAATTGTTTATATATATTGTCTATATTAGAATGTTCTATATCTTATTTTTTAGTAAGTAGTTAGGTTAATTTTGGTATGTAAATCATTAACATACATATCTATTATTGTAAGCTTATATAAAGGTATTTTTTTAACCTTTATGAAATATATATAATAAGATGTAGACTTTAAATATTCTATCTCCAAATCTATTATTTTTGTCTTTTATTTTTTTCATTTCAAGATGGTATCAGAGCACATGGTTTTTGATCTTGGATTGTCTGCATTCTGAATTATAGTAAAGTATTTTTTGCGTTATATTTTTTCACTAGTGTTTTTTTTTTTTTTCAGAGTCTTGCTCTACCCTAACACCACTACAACCACCACAGAATTCTTTATCTTTTGCAGTCTGAACCCGTTCTTAGGGTTATGACTCTTCTTATTTTGATTCCGACATTTGATTCTTTGTATTTCAACGTTTCGGTACATTTTTTTTATTTAGGATGATCTCTTATTATTATATTGTTCATCATATTCACAGTACCGTTTCTTGACGGAATTAATTATAATACACTATGAGATATCAGTCTTTCTTATTAGTTGTAAACTTTGGAGAGTAAGGTGCTGCTTTTTCTTTCGACATTTTTTAGTTTTGTCTTTTTTGTTCCAGCTTGGCACACTATATATTCTGTTTGGTTATTTTTCGATCTCTAATATGAGATATAATCATATCAATGGCAGTAAAAATTTTCAGGAACTAATCGTTAAAACTTCATCACTATCAGCAGCTACACAACTTCAGATTTTATACTCATAGCTTTTTTGGCTATACAGTTCAGCTGTTTTTGTAGTGCTCTGATTTCCAAACTCAAATTAGTTACCATCTTGAGTTTGAGAGAGGGTGTTAGAATATTCTATATTAAATATGAGTTATTATTTATATATATTATCTATATTAGAATATTCTATATTTTATTTTTTAGTCAGTAGTTAGGTTTATTTTGAAATGTAAATCATTATCATACATATCTATCATTGTAAGCTTATATAAAGACATTTTTTTAACCTTTGTAAAATATATATGACAAAATGTAGACTTTACGTATTATGTCTCCAATTCCATTATTTCTTGTCTTTTATTTTTTTAAATAGTTCTCTTGCTTACAGTATAGGAATGAGTCGTAACAAAAGCACAGTTATGATGGCCAAATACTGACAAGATATCTTGGTGTACCAACTAAATTTACGGGGTCACATCTTGATTAGACACTAGTGGGTCCATCATACTTGAACTATCCAAATACTGTAACCAGGATAAAGCTAGGATTTTGAGTCCGGAGGCCAAAAAAACTTATAACTAATATTATAAATTATATTTAATAAATAAAAAAAATTAATATATATGTATAAATGGTACAATCAGTTGAACTTCCAATTTTTAAATTATATATAACAATTAAGAAAAAATAATTAAATTTTAAGAACACTAATCCATAACCTAAATGTTTTTGACTAAAAAATTTATATGTACTATTGGTAGTATTTTTTAGACTAAGATCAACTTTTTTTAAAAATTTTAAGGGGGGACGAACCATAGTTTAATTTTTTTTAGTTAAAAATTTATATATATGGGTGGCATTTTTCGAAACTTAGGAGGGCTATGGCCATCCCTAAAACCCCCTACCTTCGTCCCTAATTGTAACAGTATTCCAAACTAAAAATTGTGGTCTCGTGCACAAGGCTCCTACCTATATAGAGTGGGGGGGGGGGGGAGCAATGTCCGTAGGCTTACCCCTAGTAATTGAAAAGACCTTGTAAAAGTATTCCAAACTAACAGTGAAAATTCTGGTACACAAAATAAATGCATTCTAAATAGCAGAAGGTATTGATCAATAAAGAAAATTTCTTAGTAAGAACCAAAGAGTTGTTGTATTGGGTGGAAGTTAGGCTTACTTCTTCTTGACCATGAGAGAGTTAGTGTGTAGAAGCTTAAAACCGGCAATATTCTCAACAGCAAGGTTACCAAGAAAGCCCACACTTCCTGTACTTAATCCTATAAGAAGTGCAAGTGTCCACTTGAGAAAAACATACTGAAATATTTGAACTAAACTCCTAGATCGCCAGTCCTGCTTGAAAAGATCATTTTCAATAATTCTGCAAAAATTCACGCCAGCATGTGAGACAGAAAAATAGATGTTGAATGAATAATGAATAAATTTTGTAAGAGTAATACATTTTTCAGTGAATTCACTAGTTGAATACTTCAGTTCTGTGTAGAGTGCCTTAGCTTACAACTCAATGGATTACAGCAAATAGTGTGTAAAGTGAACTCAGCAGTCTTATTCGAACATAATATAATCATTCTGGGACATGTCTCCCTCTCATGCAATAAATGAAAGTCATTTAAATTAATTCATTTAAAATTTAAAAAGCAGGAGCAACATAATGTCGAACGCAAAGGAAATTTTTGCTCTACATTTCAAATCAATCAAGAAAAAAAATGCATCGAAAAAGAAAACAAATTCTTCACACTTACGTTGACTTAAACAAAATTAGCAATCCAAAGTGCAAATAAATAGTGTCTAAGAAGAGCAAATCCGGGTATGAACTTGAGACACCGTGAATTTGAAAAACTAAAGGTAAGAGCATGGTAAGGACAAAAATTTATATATAAATATATATACACATGCTAGTTTCACGGACGAAATGAAGACTTATTTGGGAAGGGGGCCAAATTTAGGTCAAGGAAAATTTTAAACTAGCACTATGAATTATATTTCGGAAATAAAAATGCATCAATAAAACCTAACAACAATGCTTCACCAAAAAGTAAGTTTTTGTTCATTAATATCTATGAAAAATTTGGCTTCATATGCATATCCAATATTGATTTGTTAATTAGAATGGCACTCAGCGACTTTTCATGCCACGAAATCTATCAATGATTGAATTTGTAGTATATTTCTCTATGATTTATCTTTCAACATATACAAGCATGTCAAGCAAGGCACTTTCAACGAAATCATATTCCAACTTATTTTGAAAATTTCTTTTAACAACACTTGCAAAAAAATGCACACTCTATAGTTGCAATAAAAACTATTTTTTTTTTTGATAAGTTAGTCGTAATAAAAACTATTAACTTTTCATTTTACATAAACTAACATTGCATCTTTTGCTCATTTAAATTTTGAGCTAAATCTTTTTTCTTTTTAGCTTACTGCATGACTTGTATCGCTAACAGTTGTTAAAAGTTGTTCCATATCACCCCATTAGAAAAATTACTTGTCTCATATAAGAGATGAACTTTCCTCACCTGAACAATTAGGTTTTAAGATTGAGCTCCTACCCTTATGTATTGTTGGGCTTCTTGACATGGTATCAAAGCGGATTTTCAATTGGATCTTGCCATAATCCACGTTGTGCTCTCCCACATTGGCCTATTAGAAAAGTTGCTTGTATCACATAAAAGATGGACTTCTCTCACTCTAACACCTAGATTTTAAAATTAAGACCTCTATTCTTATGTGTTGTTGGGTTTTTTTTACAACAATGAGTGATGGATTCAGTTAAGTATTGGTGGTAAATTAGTGGTGCTATCAAATCTTGGATTATACATAAGAACTAGCAGGATGCCTGCACATTGCTCTGAGTTTTTGCAATATATTCAACCTTATAATAGATGAAAAAATGGCATATGAAACAAGTAATGCAAATTTTAATGCAAAAAGAACATATAATATTTAATACAAAAAAAATCAAAATACTCTAACAACAGCAAAATTATCTAGTACATAATTACCAAAAAAATAAAAAAAAGTAAAAGTGTGACATATGTTCAAAGACAAAGTTAGGATTTCATGAATGGGGATGGGGGCACAAAAACTTTACACTAAAAAGTTAAAAATTTAGTAATCCAAAAAAACATACAACTATTTTTTGTTATATACGATATGATTACAAAATACCATAAAAAGTTAACTTTTCTAATACATCGAGTGAATTACAAATCAAAGAGGTACTCGAAGAGTTTTTATGTCATAGAATTCGTCTATAGTTGAATGTGTGCTAAATTTCTTTGCAACTTTACTTTCAATATGTATAAGCAATGCACTTTTGAGAAAATCAATTCCTATCTTGTTTCAAAGTTTAGTTTTAACAAGATTCATAGTTGAAAAACCACACTTTGTAGTTGCACTAAAAACAGAAAGTTTAAGGACAAGTTTAAACATGAAGAAAATACAACATCTTTAGTTAGAGAATATTGTAAATCACAAAGGACAAGAGCTAAACCATGATTGTTGAAAGCGATGCGGATGTGATGTTGGTCTAGATTTTGGATACTCTGCAAGTATGCATCGATATGTAACAATTCTAACACAAGCGCGCCGAGTTTCAACTTGTTAATTTATTGGATACTCCAATATTTGTTTTTGTAATCCTTGATCTCATTTTAAGCAATGTTATGTCAGTTTGTGAGATTTGGGAGGACGAGTTACAGAGTTTGATGTCTACATCATGGATTATGGATAGACATTGATTCATTATCTTTCGAATTTTCCACCCTCTCTTGAAAAATGAGTCAATTGTTTTCTTTCTCAGCTAGATTAAAATGAACTGGTGTACAAAACCTTAGTTTGTGGGTTTATTTGGAAAAATGGAAAAGCAGATGCTTTTTGTTTTTTATTATATTTTTTGAGTTTGTGGGTTTGCTTGGGAAAATTTATTTATTGGTAACTATGGCAGAGGCTTTCTCCCCAGGAGTGGCGGCATTCTTAAGGACATTTCTTATTTTAATATACACATATGCATATGGGATTCTACCAAGCTTGGAGGCTAAGGGCCATGGCCACCCCTCGTCTTACCTCAAATTCGTCTCTACACCTGTTGAACCTCCAAATAAAAAATAAAAACAAAACATGAAAAAGTAAAATAAAATAAAAAAGTAGGACACTTGCACCAACAACTCCTAATACTTTCAATGTAAAAATAATATTTAATATTCCAACATTAAAAAAAAATTAAATACAATGATATATTATAGACTTATAGAAAAAAAAGTGGGACACGTGTTGATCCTAAAAAAAAACACAAAATAAAAAAGTAAGACACGTGTTAGATTACTGATAATCTCTGAAATTTCTAATATAAAAATAACATTTAATATCCAAACGCTAAAAAAGAAAAAAAAGAAAACTTTAAATACCCCTAATAACAGCAAAATTATCTACTATAAGCTTACCCAAAAAAACCAATAAAAAAATATATTTCAAACAAAAATAAAAATATAACACAAAAATAAAGGGACTAGCGTCGAGCTGTCCACAACCTCGCACATTTTAATATAGAAATATAGATTAAATAAAAAATATGCAAAACTTAAGAAGGTTGGCTGGGTCTTAAACAATTTTTGACCTAAAAATTATATGTATTAGTGGTGTTTCTAGAGCCTTAGTGCATGGCCCCCTCCCCCAGTCTTTGTCATTGACATGGCTTATGTATAAATATAGCATTCGCAAACCATCAAAAATATTGAAATAATGACCCTAATTCTATATCTCAATTCAAAAATCAAAAAATCATTCCACTAACAAAAATATATAACAAAAGATGAGACAAAAAGTGACATGGTTTCTAGGGTTTCATTGATGCAAATATTAGGACTATACAGAAAATCATTGCACCAAAATACTTTTAGGACTTCCATTTTTGCACCATTATTATGTGGAAGACTTAAAATTGACCTCAAATGTCTCCAAGCACAAAAATGAATGTCAATTCTGCATCAAATATCTTCTTTATTGATGGTTCAACATGACAACACCATTCAAAGCAAATAATTTAAATCCACACTTGGGGGGGGGGGGGAATGATAATTTAAACCCAAAATTATTTTTTTGAAAAGAAAAAAGAAATGACCCTTTAATTATATATGCAGTCAAATTAATTGCTTTAATTATTTAACGTGTTTATGTGGTGTATGTATAAAATAACAGCCAAACAAGTAAACAACATAAAATTCTGATGCATGAACCATTCAACTGATCAACGCCATTAAATTGATCATATGCCATCCGGTGGTGTGTTTGGTTGGCGTGAAAGGAAAGATGAAAATGAACGGACAAAAAGAAATGAAACGATTCGTTTCTTTCGTTCTCCCTGATCATTTTCTCAGCAACCAAACACGGGAAAGCAAAACGTGCCGTGGAGCTGAATTACGTACTCGTAATCGAGGCTTTCAATGGGGCAAGCATTAGCCCCAACAACGGCAATCTGAGAGGTGGTGTTGGTCCGGCTTCTGCTCTTCAGCAGCAGAGGCTCTCCCATGCTTTTCTCCGAAGACGACGACCTATTCCTCCCCAGCTTATTCTCTTCATACGCCATTCCTCCCTCACTTTCGACATCATTCGCCTCTCTATGATCCATTTCTCTCCTTCACAATCTCTCTCTCTAGATATCTCGCTCCCTCCCTCCACTTTCTTTATCTATTACCGTCAAAATTTTTCAATGGCCCTTCCACTCTCTAAATCTTCGCAAATCACAAGCATGCACAGACACACAGAGAGAGAAGCAAGGCGTATAGGATGGGAAAGATTTTTATGGCTAAGAAATGCATATAAACAAAGAATTGTCCGCCCTTAAAATCACGAACCTCTCTAAAAATTTAAATGTAAATTTACGAAAACAAATTATAAAAATAAAAATCACTAACTAAAACGAAAAAAGAAACTGAAGTATTCATAGTGTTTAATAAATGTGTGTTAGTGCAGTATTTAATAAAAGACTAAAAATTTTATTATCTTTTATAAATATTATTATATTTTTTTAAAATATTAATTAAAAAATTTTATAAAAAAATGTTAAAATATAAAGATAATAAAAAAAAAGAATATTTTCACGTACAATGATCGAAAAAATAATTAAAATAAAAAAAATTTGACTGTTGAATAAATTCAACAAGTAAAAGTGTTCCAATCTAAATTATTGAACTTTTTTTTTTTATATAAACATATGATGATAAATTTTTGAATGGCTCTTTCACTTTGCAAATCTTCGCCACTCACACCCATGCACAAACAAGCATAACCGGAGAGAAGCGAGGCGTACAAGACGGGAAAGATTTTAATGGCTTATATATATATAAACAGTATATATATATATATATATATAGAATTATAGATGTTTAAAAGATTAAAATTAGGGAAACATAATTTAATTTGCAAATGGTTAACAAGAAAATTATAAACATAATTTACAAAAATAAAAATTATTAATCAAAATGGACTAAAATATTCATACGCTGTTTAATAAATGTGTGTTAATATAGTATTTAATAAATGTGTCAATTTTTTTTATTTACTATAAATATTATTTTACTTTTAGAAATATTAATTTAAAAATGTTATATAAAAGAATATAAAAAAATATAGATAGAATGAAAGGGTTTCCCATGGAGTGATTGAAAAAATAAAGGAAAATATTTTTTTTTTTATGAAAATATCTCTTAAATTATCATTTTTTTTCTATTTAGCTATTAAACTATCGAACGCACTTATTACATCTTTGAACTATCTAATTTCATTCTATTAGTACGAATTCTAACTATATCCATTAAAATTATTGAAAAAATTATTATATGCGGGTCATGTGACATTTTTCACCTTACCCTGGGGACATAATGGTTAATGTCTATTTCTTCCGTATGATTCCAAAAAGTGTATGTTTTTAAATATAAATTATGAATATAAATTATTAAAAATATTTTTTATTAAGTATAATTTTATGAATTTATTTTAAATTTTAAATATATGTTTTAGATAAAATACTTTATTTTAAAATATATTTTTTTAAATATAATTTTATGAATTTAAAATTATAATTTATGTTCATAATTTTATAATTTTAAATATATCTTTTTAATTCAAACTTATTTAAATTATATCATTAACTAATATATTTAGCTAAATAGCATAACAAAGCTAAACTATTAGTAAGTGAATTATTTTTGAATCACATGATAATCATATATATTTAAATAAATATCATAAACAAAGATAGTTAAATTATTAGTAAGTAAATTATCTTTTAATTATGTGATAATTATATATATTAGCTAATGATATAATTTAAATAGATTTGAACCAAAAATATATATTTAAAATTATAAAATAATGAATATAAACTGTAATTTTAAATTCATAAAATTATATTTTAAAACAAAGTATTCTATCTGAAACATATATTTGAAATTTAAAATAAATTCATAAAATTATACTTAATAAAAATTTATTTTTAATAATTTATATGCATAATTTAAGTTTAAAAACATATACTTTTTAACACTAGATGGGAGAAATAAACATGGATTGACCGTTATGTCCCTTAGGTGGAGCAAAAAATGTCACATGACCTGCACATGATAATTTTTCGCTAGCTTTAATGGATTGAGTTAATGTTTTGATCAAATAGAATCGAATTTGATAGTTCGATAATGTAATAGATGTGTTTAATAGTTTGAGAACGAAATGAAAAAAAAGGAATAATTTAAGAAATAATTTTATAAAAAAATTCAAAAAAAAAAAGTAATGATCACCTTTAAATAAATCTAACGTTTCAAAAAATTTTGAACTTAAATTCTTAAACTCTTTATTATAATATTTAAAAATTTTACTTTTTTTTAGTGATTTATGCAACGTCAGATCTCTCTAGATGTCATGTGAAACGAGTAACCTTTTATTACCCGCCGCAAAACAATGCACCTGTTAAAGGGGAAAATTGAATGATGCACGGGCTTCTCGGATGCGGCTCACCTACTGACAAATTTGTTTACATATATTAGTATTTGATGCGTGCGATGCGTAAAATTGAATGATTATTTTAAAGGTAAAACAGAATTTTTAAATATATTATAATATATTTCAATAAAATTAACTAATTTCATAAATTCGTTAAAGTGATTTTTTTGGGCAAATTTCACTAACGTTCCTTAAGATTTCTGATACCGACAAAAACCTCCCATAAGATTTTTGAATGACACCACCCTCCATTCTTTTACCTAAGTTTACCGAAAGACCCTCATCCGTTAAATTGAGGTAGAAATTGAATAAAAAATGATGATGTCATTGTACCCAAACTTACAATATACCTATGTTACCCTTACCCTTACTCTCCTTTGCTATACGTATCCTAAACTAGATTTCCATTGTCATTTTACAAATTCAGAGGATATAAAATCATGTCAGGAGAGAGAAAGTAAAATAGAGTAAGAAAGAGAAAAAAAAAGAGCTAAACCAAGGTAAACTTGCGCTCAAAAAACCATTTTTCATTTCCCATCTCAAACTTTTCATTCCAAGCATTTCTCATTTTTCATTTTTAATTCACAAACTCATCTCATTTTTTATTCCAAGCATTTATCATCTCAAGCATTCAAAGTCTCAACCATTTTCATTTTTCATTTCATATTTTATTCAAGCATTTTAGTCACAGTCTCATGCATTTCTCATCTCTAATTTATTTTTTTCTCCTAAAATTTGTGCTTAAGACACTATGCAATCTTCATCTTCAGGTACAACAAATGCAATACTTAGGTACGAGAATAGGTACCGCCACTGCAGATTAAAAGCAGATATCAAGGTAACATGTTCAGAGCCAAACAAAAACAAACTATACCATGCATGTCTAGAGGGAGTTTGTGCATTCTAGGATTGGTGCAAATGAATCAATATTTATGAAGTTTAAACTGTCATCCATGAAGTTCAAAGTGTGCAAATACAGAGACGGAGGATACCTACCAATAAGATAGAAAATGGCATGTCTAGACATGATAATGCAATGGCTCTTAGGGTTCAAATATTGGAAGGGCAATTAAGGTGCATGAAGATGGTGGTGGCAATGTGCCTCATCACTATTATTATGTGTTTTTTTTTTTTTCATTATCCTAATCCTACTGAAGTAAATGTAAAACTTGTTTGCCTTGTGCAAGTGTTAAAGTTTCTAAGTGTGTTTCCAATCCAAGGGTGTGTCCACGTGTCTAAGTGTGTGTCCATGTGTCGAAGAAAGTATCCATCCATGTACCAATCATCAAATTCAATGAAATGCATATTTAACTTGGTAATTTGTTTATACAATTAATGACTGTATGACACCATAGGAAGGGTTATACGAAAAAATAGTATCCAAGATAAGGCCACGTACATTAAAGCATAAAATTAGCCTATAATAAAGTATTGGAAATTAGCCTATACCAAAAAAAGTGGTGTCTAAATATACTACCACATAAGCCCTATAATATCATATACAAAAAGTTAGTTTTCCATATGTTCAATCAGCTCACAACAAGGCCCAGATCGCATGATCATCTGCAAAACAAAGTGTGATTGGATTGTTACAAGATGAATTGAAAGTAAATACATGTAATAACCCATTTAACGACATGCTACATGCTTAGAAAAGAGACTAGTCTAATGGGTGGCTTTGAGTGACACGTTGCGAAAGTTATGTCTGTAATGTAGCCATTTGATTTCTCTAAATTTTTTCTAAAAGAAATAATCAGATCGAGAAGTTGTATAGCTTGCAAGTAATGAAATGAAGTACACTTATTAAAATTAAAAAAAAAAAAAGAACTTCTTACTTGAGATGTGTTTCTTCCTTTCCTTCTGCTAGTGCCCCTCCCCTTAATAGTGCCCTCCCCTTTTGATATTTTCTCTCTATTTATGTCTCTATCTATACCACCACCAATCATAATATTTCCCCCCACTTCATTGCCACTTACAAAACCTCTCCTATTGTTTTCCTTTACCTTTGTTACCAGCTGGTCCTCTTTGACCCCTAGCTGGTCCTCTTTGACAAGTCCTTTTGTTATGTCCAAACTCTTTGCATCGCATACACTTAATAGTTTGTGACCTTTTAGATTGACTTGTCCTGAATGTAGCTTCATTTGCTTCTCTTTTTCTAGCTTTCTTTGGCTTATCTACCATTCTTCTAAGGGGTGGTGGGTATAATGGGTCACCTAGAATGATTATGCATATTGTATGATCAATGATTGGGTGTATCATTCTCCCATGTGCTCTCAAGTATATCTCCTTAAAGTAGTATGAGTGAACAAAGTCTTCCACATTCTTCCTATCCTTCATTATTGTAGCCATTGCATGTTTCCATGGAATCCTAGAGATCTTCCACTGCCTACACACACACACACACACACACACACACACACACACACTCTCTATCTTCCCTAAGTGAACCAAGTGTCTTATCCCATTGTCCATGACATCATGATCCACCACAATATTCAACCTTACACAGCTTTGCTTCCTTCCCAACTTTGGTCAATAGCTTGTTTACATTTGATGTTATCCCATGTGTCCATGCCACTCCCTTTTTATATCTAGTTTGGATTTTAGACATGACTTTACACCTTATACCTTCTAACATTGTGAGAATTGGCTTACCTCTTAGATTGCCAAGCCAATTATTGAATGATTCAATGCCATTGTTTGTGATATGATTAGACCTCACTTTATTATCAATGCATGCCTTGCCCATGAGCTGACTGAAAGTTTAAGCAAATAATCATGTGCTTCTGTATTTAACTTCTTACTTGCAGACAATGCATCTTTAAATTTTAAATGATTATAGGCCCTAGCAGCTATCCAAAACTGCTTTCTTAGAGCAAGGTCAGGGTATTTTACCTTGAAATTGTTAAACAAGTGTCTTGTATAAGTTCTATGTGAAATTTCAAGTAACAAATGTGTGACAACCCTGTCCAGCCCCTTTCATTGATCGTTTATAATGGTCAAAGGCTTAGTTTGTCGACTAACCCTTATTATGGTCTGAATGTGGTCAAGGAAAAACCCCATATCTTATTATTCTCACTTTTAACCACAACAATCATAAGAGGAAATAAACCATTGTTACCATCTAATGCAACAACAAAAATTATGACTTTACCATACAGACCATTAAGGTGACACCCATCCACCCCTATAAAAGGCCTACATCCATGCAAGAATCTATTAATCATAGCCTCAAATGAAACAACCAGCCTCCCAAACAAGGGATTTTGGGTGGGACAACGCCTAAAATAATCCATTTTGAGCAAACTTCCAGGGTTTGTCTTCTTAACCTCTGTAGCATAGGTAGGAAGAAGCTTATATTGGCCACTATACCTACCCTCAAGTTCATCCATACATTTTCTTTTTGCCTTATAAAGTTGTATCTTGGATGCCTCAATTCTATATCTATTATTCAATTTCTCTTGCATGTCATCCAAATCAAGTTGCGGGTTCTCCTTGAAATCCTTGAGAAGTTTCTTTGCTATCCATGTAGAGTTAGTATCCTCATTGTGGTTAACCCTAGTACATGTATACTCAGATGTATATGCCTTAATTTGGTAGGTTATGCCATCAGGAAGTGGGGAAGCATGAATCATTCAAGGATAACCCTCCATAGTACAATGTGCAGTTATCATTCCCTTCTCATTTTTGTCTCTCACTATAGGAAACCCTTTCTCCGCTATGTAGTCTCTAAGTTTGGCCCTAAAGCCATCCATATCAGAAAAAGTCATTTTTTTTGTCCAACACAACTTCTCCACAATTCACATAAGGTTCCTTCCCAATATACTTGTATCTAACCTAGTCCTATGTTTTGTAACCCCATTACTCCCACTAGACACATTGCCCTCCTCATCACCTGATTGGCAGTCACTATGTCCCTTATCATCTACCCCACTAATCTCATCTACAGGTCTACCCCATCATCTGAATCTACCTCCCCTTCTTTATCCCTATCTAGATTCCAATTATCATTCTCATCATTATAACTATATACATGCCCATCCTGGGTTACATCTACCACTTACATATTTTCTCTATCCATATCAATATGGTTTTTTACCTAACATGAATCAGGAGAATCCATTTCTATAAATAAGTTCATTGTGCTAGGAACACCATCAAGATTGAAAAGATCAATAAGTGATTTGTTACTATGAATGTCAAACCTATCAATATGAGGAAGTTTACAAAATACAGAGATTGCTAGCTCTAACCCAAGGGGAGAATGAGACAGTACTTTCTCAGTGACATCAATCCAACCAAACCAAACCAAGCATTTTCCCACTAGGTGGGGTCGGCTATATAGATTTGACAATGCCAATCAAATCTGTTTAGGGCCATGTCCTCCGTTAAATCCAAGTAGGCAAGGTTATGTCTAATAGTTTCTTTCCAACTTCTCTTGGGTCTTCCTCTTCTTCTCTTACTCCTAACAATCTCCATGCTTTCACACCTTCTAACAGGTACCTCCGTTGGACACCTTCTAACTTGGCCGAACTATCTTAATCGATTTTTTCTCATTTTATCTTCAATTGATGATATTCCTACTTTATCCCTAATCTCCTCGTTCCTAATCCCATCTCTCTTTGTAATCCCGCACATCCATCTCAGTGACATCAACCAACAAGTTAAAATAGCAATACCTATTAGGATCAATGTTACTTTGTCTAGCAACTTTTCCTTTATGCTTGATGATGAAATCAAAATAAGTAGGAGGTATGACTAGCTGAAATTTTCTAAGATTGCAAAAAAAAAAAAAAAAAACTCAAGTTCCCATTTTAGAGTTAAACTCAAAACCCCCAAATTTTCAAAACCCTAACTTCTAAAAATGCAAAAAACATGGGACAATTTCAAACATTCAACTTATTTCGTACATGTTCCTTTGAACCACTTTAAAGATAAAAAGATAAAAATCTAACAGTCTCACGTATCTCAGCTACTTTAAAGATGATCAATTCACTATAAGTTAATATTTAATTATATTAAATTAGTGTGATGTTTTAATTTGTAATTTATCTTTATTTCTAAAACTTTTGAAATTAAAAAAAAATTATAAATGAATGATAATTGAGATAAATATTAAAAATATTTTAATTTAAATAGGTATCTTTATAATTTAATAAGGTAAGAATCTTTATAATGATATTGTATTCATCATACTCATTTAGTTTTAAATAGATATCTTGTTTTTAAGTAGATGAAAATATAAATACAATTAGTCATCTTATTTTTACGTTTTTTTCTCTCCTTCGGATCAAGTTTACTCTCTCGTCATTCTATTACTAATATTTGATTTTATCCCTAAATAATTGAAAACTTCAAATTTTGAAATCACATAAGGTAGCTTAGATGATTAATTTGACTTTCACTATCATTCTAAGGATACTCATCTTATTATATGATAAAGATACCTATTTTAAATAATATACTTAGTAAAATTTATCACAATCATCATTTGTTTATAATTTTTTTTTATAATTTCAAAATTTTTAGAAATAAAGATAAATACAAATTAAAACATCAAAATAATTAGATATTAAATATTCAAAATAAAATATAAAAAGTACTTTGATTAAATAAAAAAATTTAAGACATATCATTCACATGACTCACAAAATAGAATATTAAATATTTAGTTGACGTGATTTTTAATTTGTGCTTATATTTGTTGCTAAAAGTATAGAAAATTATAAAAAAACATATTGTGGTAAAAACAAAAACATCTATGGCAACATGATATTTTAAGTTGAATGCACACTATGAGATTGCATCTTTATCTTTTGTGAAAATGTAACAGTTTAACAATTTGTTTTTGTTTCAACTATACTTGACCAATTAGTTTAATGATTAATTGTAAAAAAAAAAAAAAAAAATTGTATAACTTCTAAGAATGCAAAAAAAAAAAAAAAAAAAAAAATCTCAAGTTTCCATTTTAAGGAAAAATTCAAAATCCCCAAATTTCCAAAACCCTAACTTTTGAGAATGCAAAAAAAAAAAAAAAAAAAAAAAAAAAAAAAAAAAAAAAAAAAACGTAGGAGAATTTCAAACATTTCTAAAATCTAACACCATTGAACTAAAAACTTGAAGTATCAAACTATTCCAAATGTAAACCATGAAAGCCCTAAATTTTTGTAACCCTAAATACACAGATTTCACTAGAAAATGAAAAAACAAATAGAAAAAAAACAATCACACTCCAATAGTTGTCAAATGTACCAAAATCGAACATAAATAAACTAACTAGGGTTTACGTAGTTATCTGTAGTGAATCGCAATAAAGAATATCTTGAAAATTGTGAATTACTGAAGTGAATTGCAAGCATTATCTTCTCGCTGTCCTCTTATGTCATTCAATTGGGATTTTTCCTTCTCGTCTCTCTTCTCTCTCTCTCTCTCTCTCTCTCTCTCCCCCTTTTCTTTCACTCTTTGGATTGAAGAGAGACAGGAGTGAAATGGGGATAAGAATCTCAAAGTGTTTGTTTATATACCTCAGAGTTATTTCGTCTTTTCATGTTATCTGACAGTGAAGTTAACATCGTTCCACGTTTCTTTGGCATCAATGGGCTCTTTTGGTAATGTTACGTAAAGAAGGGGATGACAATGTCATTTTAGAAAACTCAGAGGAGGTTTCTATCGGTGTAAGAAATCTTAGGGGAGGTTTGTGAAATTTGCCATTTTTTATATTTATATTTTTTATTTGTGTTAATATTAGTGAGTTGATAGAGTTGATCATAGTTAGGGGTTTACATATAAACATAAAAAATTTATATTTTACCAAATCCCAATCCATCGATCTAATACTAAAAATAATATTTGCTCTAGAATATATATTAAATTATAAAGTTACTTAATCGACCTGATCTCTTTTTTATTTTAGACTCTTTGTTTATTTGAATATACATTTTTTTTTTGTAATTATTGACTTATTTTGCATTTAGTTAGAAATAATATTAATCTTAATTATATTAATCAGTTAAAAATCATTATTAAAATTTTTCCAAAAATAAATTATTCCAAAGTTTAAATAATATTTTCAATTGTTTTTTGTAGTTTTTAAATTTAAGATATAACAAATTTAAAATATACTTTTTTTTTTGTATTTTTTTTTTTTTTGTGTTTTTAACAAACTATTTTCATGGAGAGTGCCACGTCTTACCAATTTAAATTTTAAGTTAGAATTTAGGAAAAAAATTCACTCTTCTAAGACTAATTTTATCAAAATTCCTAAGATTAATTTTATTCAAAAATTTGTAACAATAAAAAAGGTAGAATGATGAATATAATGTATCATATAAGATTTGATAATAAAAAGCTATTTTCATGGAGAGTGCCACATCTTACTAATTTAAATTTAAAGTTGGAATTTAGAAAAAAAAAAAAAAAAAAGAAAAAACTAGAATGATGAATATAGTGTATCATATAAAATTTGATAATAAATTTTAATTAGTTTTATAAAAATAGCTCAAATAAAAATATTACTATTAATCATACATGCTTTATAAAATAAAACAAATATAGTTAATGTGATTAATTTAAATTTAAAATTAAAATTTAGAAAAATAACTACTCTCGAACTAAATTAATATTCAGTAGTTTTTTGTACTTTTAAATTTTAACACACCTTACCAATTAAAATTTAAAGTTAGAATTTAGGAAAAAAATTCACTCCCCTAAGACAAAATTTATTCAAAAATCCTAAGCTTAATTTTATTCAAGGATTTGTAAATTTTTTAAAAAAAGCAGAATGATGAATATAGTGTATTATATAAAATTTGATAATAATTTTTTAATTAGTTTTATAAAAATAACTCAAATAAAAATATTACTATTAATCATATGCACTTTCTAAAGTAAAACAAATATAGTCAATGTGACTGATTTAAATTTAAAATTAAAATTTAGAAAAATAACTATTCCCGAACCAAATTAATATTTAGTATTTTTTGTACTTTTAAATTTTAAAAATATTAAGTGTAGTCATGAGAGAAATAAATTAACCATTACTTAAGCTTTTTTCATTTGTGTTTTTTAATTTAATTCTATTTTTTGTATTTTTAATTTAATGACTAATATATTTGAAATATATAAATTTTATAACTATATTAAATTTACAAGTAAGTGGGTTCCTTTTGGAACTGATGAATTCAATTATATGAAATTTATAAGTAAGTTGATCCCTTTTCGAAACTCAAGAAAGTGGGTCCCTTTTCAGAATACATGAATTCGTTTACATTTAACAAAATTACATGCCCAACCTCTAGTGCTTTTAAAAGCAAAAGAAAAGATAAAATTATTGTCTTTTGGTGATGTGAGAAAAAGAAATAAAGGTTTTGTGATTGAGAAAAGAGAAGTGAAGAAGAGGGAAGGAAAAAATTAAAAAATAATTGAAAATTTTATAAAAAAGAAAAAAAAAAGAAAAAGGGAAATGGAGATCAAAGAAATAGAAAAAGGGAAATGGAGATCAAAGAAATATGTTACCTAGGATTGGACTAAAGGAGAAGAGGAGAGAGAAAAAAATATTATTTTAGTATTATAGATAGATAGCTATGGATCTGTTTAGCACAACAAAAAATTCTGAAAAATACTAAAAATATCTAAAATCTCTAAAATTCTCTAACACTTTTTGTATTCTTTATACTTCGTAAAATTTATATAAATTTATATATATCTGTATATCCCAATAAATTTTTACATATCTCAATAAATTTTTTACAAACCCTAACAATATTCCATAAACCCCAATAACTATTCTACAAATTTCAAAAACTTTCTAATTACTTTCAATAAATTCTAACATAAAACCGTTCGGATGGAATTAAAAAAATCGTTCGAACGGTTTCTCTCTTCTAAAAGTTGACACAAAAATAAAAAAATTTTAGTATTCATTTTTGAAAAAAGTGGTTTGGTGGCTACGCGTCAAACGCCAAAAAGTTTTCCAAATCAAATTTTTTTGTTGTTTTTCGTTATTTTCGCTACATCAAAATGTTTCTCAAACCATATCAGTAATTACATTATGGAGGTGTTTGGAATGACAAAAAATAATAAAATTTAATAAAAATTACAAGTTCATAATTCGTGCAATGAAACAAAAAATGAATAATTTTTAAAGATTTTTAGTATTTTTTAACGTTTTTCAGTACTTTTCAACACTCCATCTGAGGCCAATCAGCTTGGATGATCATTATATTTATAAAAATAAAAAAATAAAGAAATTATATAAAAGCTTGAAAAGAAAAATTATATAGAAAAAGTACTTAAAAGATGAGATAAAATCTAACTATTTTATCACCCACTAGTGGATAAAAAACTTTTGCGTTGAAAAAGATTTGAACCATGCATTCACATTAAAATTATGCTTTTTTTTAATTATTATATATAATCTAAAATTTAAAAGTCTAACTAATTGTATCATCTATAAATATATATTAATTTATTTTTATTTACTAAATATAATTATAATATTAATTATAATTTTTTCTAAGCCTAAATTCAAATCAAGAAAAATAAAATAAAATTGCCCCCTAACCAAAAAAATTTACTTCGTCCCTATATATATGTTTTAACCTTTTGATGATAATAAATATATATATACACTTTTAAAACAATAAATACATGATTTGTTCGGATTTTTTTGGTCCTGCAAATCTCAAATTTTTACTGCAGCACGTCGTCTATACTAGCATTTTTTTTTTTGTTTCGAATTTTGATATATTTTCATTAAATTGATTAGAATTTTGGGTTGATCTTTAATATCTTGCCATTGTTATATTGTCCAATAACAAAACATGTTAGTTCAAAGCAATGACATAGTTTTAATAACTTCGTAACAATGAAACAAAAATTATTAGAAAATTTCGCTTAACCTATATTTGAAACATAAATTTTTGAAGGGAAAATATAAAAATAAAATAAAATATATAATTTTTATACATTTAATCAAGTAAAAGTTAAATTTTGTTGATAAACATTTATTTATTTTAGTCTTATTTTTTAACTCCATAAAAATAAAATAAATTTAATTTTTTCACTTCATTTTATATTTTACTTTTTTTTTATTTTTTCAGTATAAATTCATGTTCTAAACATAGTCTTACGAATTTAGGAAATTGTGAAAGAGAGAGGGGGCAGAAATTTCAGAAATGAATCCTCAAAGGTAACTCAATTAATAATATTTTGAGTTTCTTCTCAAGTGGTAATTAGTTTAAATTTTTTAAGGTCACTGGAGGTTTATCCGATCGTTAATTTAAAAATTTTAAAAATTTATTGAGATGCGTGTAAACTGGTCTGATTGTTCAGAGTCATACAAAGAAAAAATAAATAAAAAAGAAAAAAGAATTGGACATTGAGAGAGTGAAGGCTATTGAGTCTTTTTGGCAAGTCGGAGCTTACAGTCACGGGGGTGTCGATGACTAGCGGAGACGGGTGGACAGCTAGAAATTTGTTTTAAGAATATCCAAATTATTTTACATAATTAATTTAATTAAAAATTATTTTATTAATTAATAACTTTAATAATAATTTAAAAAAAAATTAACACCAACAAAGGTTGGCGTGCAAAACTCAAAACCACAAAATACATCTTTACTTATTTCTAATTTTTTTTTAAATTAAATATACAAAACTAAAATTAAACCAAAATTCTGACGTCATAGAATATTTAGATATCTCAATTGTTTGGATTATATGTTCGAAAACTCTCATAGGTGTTTGGAAGTTAAAAAAAAACTTAAGTTTTGGTAGTTTTTTAGTGTTTTTTTTTTTTTTTTTCACTTTTTGTGTGTTTGGTTGAACCAAGTGAAATTTTTAATATTTTTTTAGTAACTTTTGGGTGTTTGGTAAATTTTTTACTATAGCAAAGCAAAAAAATTGTAACTTTTGAGTGTTTGATATGTTTTTTACTGTAGCAAATCAAAAAAATGTAATGATGGAGTGGTACTTTTTACTGTAACAAATAAAAAAAGTGACAAAATTTGTGGTTTTGCCAAACACATAAAAACTAACTTTTGGTATTTTTTTACTAATTTTTGAGTTGCCAAACACCCCTGAGGGTGTGCAAAAATTTTGAAATATGCTTTCTCACACAATAAATGCGAGAATGTATATTTAAAAAAAAAAATAAACAAATTACTCAAACTCTCAATTTTGTTTTAGAGTAATATTTTCCCACCAATTATAACATTACATTCATATATAATATATAATTTTTTTAAATGAAAAATATTTTCGCTACTAATAACAACTACTAATACCCAACAATTATCCTACGTACTACTCTAAATATAAAGGTCTCGTTTAGAGTAAGAAAAAACAAGATAAATTTAGATAAAATGTAATTTGGAATTAATTTTGGAGCTTTTTTTTTTTAAAGTAGCAAACTGTTGGAAGGGTTTTCCAAATCCGTTCCCACGGATTCAAAAAAATTCACAAAAAATAACGACAATGGTACTTATTTAAAAACTTTCAACGCAAAAAATATGATTGTATAAAAAATTTATACATTCGGCTATCTTACTTCTAGATTTTTTATTTTTTTATCGAAATATTGAAATTTTTTGAAATTAATGATGACGGGAATATTAGAGATAAATGAGTTGTTAGAGTTTAGAGTAATTTTTGGAACTTTTTCTTAATGTCAAACGGGGCCAAAGTTACATTTCTATTTATAAATTAAAAATAAAAAAAATGGTGCTGATTATCAACTACTTAAATATAATTTGTTAGTCCAAACAGGAATTTTCAGGGGGATTTGTTCCATGCATGGGATATGCAAAACTGATTCACCTAATCCGTGCACCATGGAGCTATAGCTACTGGCCAGTGGCCACGCCCAACCAACGCTCAGGATTTATGCCTGGAGCACATGGGAGTTTATGTTGTAGATTTGAGATTATATTGGGATGGCGGCGCTGCAATAGAAGTCGAATTATCGAGATTGAGGGTTATGATTAGAGATTATCATCCCGATCGACCCGTCTGATCCATCTCTCAAACAGATAGGAAAGATTTAACTTTGAGAGATTCACTCCCTGGGCCAAACCCCTAGAGAGTGAATCTCTTTTGGTTTGTGTCACACATACCGGCCCCTCAACATATATAGCGGTAAATCGCGAACTCGCGTAGCGGCGGAGAGTCGGATCCACACCCGAGAACTGGATACGATTCATCCAGCCAAGGAGGCCCGTCCTACCAACTTTTACTACGCTTTGCGCCCGGGAGGCTGGCCCCAAGTTTTGCTAGAGAGGAGACTTGAACTTGAGACCTTGGGGTGGTAAACCCCTAAGTCCCAGTCCAAGACCATCCCATAGGAAATTTGAGGGTTTTTAAGAAATCGGATTAGGTATGAGAATATTTTTTTAAAAAATTTCAGAAACCGAGTAAGGTATAAATATGAATATTTCCTCAACTTATATCCTACCCGTCCTCATTGAACGTAACAGATTGATACTTAACTGCATGTACAATCCAAGGAGGGCCTTTATGTTTATGGCTTCATGTATAATCCAATTTAGTGTTATTTTAAAGTTTTGTATAAACTGCAACTGTCTACTCCATTTGTTTTCTTCCCTGCGCAATGAAGAGGCTCAGCCAGTGATGGGAAAAAGATTAATTAAAAAAAAAAGGAAAAAAAATTTACTTCCGCAGCTCTATTGTTGTTTTTGCATGTTGCTGTATTGATTTGATTAGTGATAATCTTTTTTTTTTTCATATATAAAGAAAAAAAACAATTTTTATATATTCAGTCCAGGGGCCCTCTGGATTTCAGAAGGGTAAACAGAGCATGTATCATTTGAAGCCACTGAGTAAATATTCTATTAATTGCTCTGCAACAGTGGAAAAATCAATCTGTTATGTTGGCTAAAGTAGGGGAAAAAATCATGGTCTCAAAAATATGTTTTTTTAATTAATAGTTATGCAGTCATACTTGAATCTGGAATTCGAACTTGATATTTAACCAGTTAAGTTTGTAGAATTTAAACTTGATATTTGAATCTATAATATAGAATTTAGAATTTTTGTGTACTTTTTTTTTTTTTTCATTTTGGGTACTCGATTCTCTGTGGGATTTCCGTATCTCCATTTGAGACAAGAATAGGAGTAAAAATAAATTCTTAATGAAGATTGGGTAAAATATGAGAATTGATTTACTCTCGGAGATCAGGTATGGAGATAGATGTGCCGTCTCCTACCGGCCTTATACCCATCCCTAAAGATACCTTACTATTTTCGTCAAGATAATTTTAAATTTTTCTAAAACTATCTCTCACAAATTTAATTATATTACAACAGCACAACGAGTGCCTTGATGGCACTTATTAAAAACCAGAATATGACATTTGTTTATTTGTATTTTGATCCAAAGAAGCTAAAGAAGTTTAATAAATTTTATGGATTGTAGAGCTCTAATAATAGATAATTATTAATTTTTAAGATAAGGTTATAAAATTACCTATATTTAGATTTCTTCTTCTATCCTACTTCATAACAAAAAAAGATTTTGTATTTTTTTTACATCCAAAATCATAGTTTATTCAAGAGAAGATAATCTTCGTAATTTTGTATTTTGCACATTTATTTAAATTTTGCATTCAAAATCATGATTTATTCAACAAATAAAATTTTACACATTTATCTGAATTTATTTTTGCATTTATTTTTAGTCATAGTTATTCATGTACTCAAAATTTTTGAATAATTTAATAGTTGTCTCTAAACATAGAAGTTTGATTTGTTTTGGTAATTTTGCTTCAAAGAATAATTATGAGTAATATTGTAATTTCATCTCAAAAATAACTTAACAATTAATGTAGATAAGTCTCTTTCTTTTTTTGAATTCTACAATTCATAATATTTGTCCGATCTTTTTGACTTCTTTAAAGCCAAAATAAAAATTAAACTGCATTATATTCTTATTACCTCTTAATAGTGCCTAGGGACACTCGTTAACACATCCCTTTTATCCACTCAAGACATAATATATTTATATAATATGTATATTAATTATTTAAATAATGTTTGTTAATATATTGTTAAGGTTGTGTTTAGAGTTCTTCCAAAACTCCAAAATCTCTACAAATCTTTATAAAATTTAAATTTTTTACTCATAGTATGAATTACGAGATTATAACTTTTATATATTTATACTAACTTTTAGGGCTCCAAACACCCATTCAATTTCAATTTTCTTCGATACTGATTGAAAAATAAAAAAATGAATAATTTTAAAATTAAACCAACCATATAAATCAAACTATTTTGACCAAAATTAAATACTTCAATGTAAAAATTATGTTTTAACCGAATTGTGGTTCTATCCCATGCATGATTTTAACATTTATGTCTCTACGGGCTCTTGATGAATATACGGTCCTAAAACTATAGCCCGAAAGAGAGCATGGACCAGGTTGGCCGGGCCTAGAAAACTGGGGAGCAAAAATGGCCTTTGTTTGTGTTTTTATTTTTGTTTTTTTAGTTTTTTTTTTTTTTTTTAATGGCTCTTTTCTAGCTTACCTCGGCGAATTAATATGTTTTCAGTATTCTAATAACAAGAATCAACTTTCTGTTGGCTAATTGTGATAAATATTTTAATAAAATAACTCGGAACTACGTATACGTTACATGATTACATCTAGCAACTTGGCATTCACACCTTAAGCACAAAACATGACTCAATGGGGTTTCAGGGGGTGCAGTGAAAAAATCTAATGCAGGGGATGCAGTGGAAAATAAAAAGTAGAGATTTGTTTGTATTTAATCTAATGATTCTAATTTATTTTAATTAAAATTATTTTCATAATAAAAATAAAAATTTTAAAAATCTGATTGAAGTACAATTAATGTAGAATGTCAAAAGTCACGTGTCATTAAAACGATAAATAAAAATCCACCCTTCATTTTTTCACTGCAGCCTTTGTAGTGGATATTTTCATTGCAGCCCCCTTGAACCCCGCCTACAGTAAAAACATCTACTGCAGGGGGTACAGTAGAAAATAAAAGGTGGAGATTTGTTTAAAAATTTTAAAAATCTGATTGGAGTACAATTAATGTAAAATATCAAAAATTACATATCATTAAAATACAAACAAATTTTCACTCTTCATTTTTTTTTACTGCAGCATCTGTCGTAAATATTTTCACTGCATCCCTCTTAACCCGCCTAAATAAATGCTAAATGAGATTCAAACATTAAAAAATAATTTTTTGGAATCTGAAATAAAAAATAATAATTATAGAATTTTGGGAAGTAAAAAAAAAAAATCCCCTCACGCGCTTGGCCAGCGCATGTAGCTACAGCAAAAATCAGACAATATATATATATATATTTTAAATCAATGATGTAAAAATGAATCCATGGGCAGGTGCGAAGAATTGGTGCCATTTGTAAGGGGAATACAACTTGGCACCTAACTAGGTGACGTGAGTAACTTCCAAATTACCGGTCGAAAAAAAACAAAAATTTGCCCACATCACAGAGATTCTTTTCCTACCATTGCGGCTTAGCAAACAAAAATCTTGAAAGTCTGGATAGGCACGATGACTTCAGTAACAAATCAAACGTTTGACGAATGAAGCCAATTGATTAGATTAGAGCCTGACATGAAGCCAACCAATCCAGTGAATCCAACGAGCAGCCAAGCCCACTTCATGAAATCAGATGGGCGTATTCCCAGGCTGTTAAACAAAAAAAAAAAAAAAAAAAAAAAAGAGAGATGGAACAAGAAAGATTGGAAACAGCTTCGACGTTGGTGGCGAAGATCCTAAAATTGGACAGAAAGGCTTTTGCTCAGTGCAACTTTTGCGCTAAAAAAATAATAATAGTAATTAATAAATAAATAAATAAACATAAAAAATTAAAAATTATTTAGAAAATAATTCTAAAATATAGAATTAATATATAAATTTTAAAAAATTTAAAAATTAAATTCAGTAAAAATAACATTCAAAATATGAAATTAGATCCGAAACGAAATAAGATCAAACGATAATAAAATCGAACAAAATCGAACTCAAGTTTTTGGATAAATTTGTACAATTTTTTATATGCCAAAATAATAAAATGTTTACGAATTAAATTTTTAATCCACATATATTAGGCTCTGATACCATATATAAGCATAATTAAAATATTGCATATGTGAGCGTAAGAATATCAAATAATAAATTAACGCGGAAGACACATACCTATATGCTCTATAATCTAATTTGGTTTATGATTACATCATAAACTAGAAAACTAGAGTTAGATTTACTAGGGTTTGATCTTCATTTCTATCACAATTAATATAACGGTTATCAATAGAAAAAAACTGTCGATATATTGTAAAGAGGAGATCTAGCCACATAACTAGACTCTCTCGTAAAAGGTTTATAGTGGGTTTAACGACTAGCCTATACTAACCGTTTAATCTCATTCTCCCTATTAGGTGTACACAGGCCAAATGATATAAATCACAGCAAAATGCCTTGTTATGTATGTTCCCATCTGTAACTTGGTTCTAGATCATTTTTGGTAAAATAAAAAATTAATTAATGCATGCTCAGGTTGTGTTTGGCTTATTATAAATATCTGAAAATATCTGAAAACTTGTAAAAATTATTTACATTTTTTCTTCGCTGTACGAATTATGAACTTACAACTTATCTCACTTTTTATTACTCAGAACACACCTTTGATATACAAAAAATTTCAACATATTAAACACGTTTTCAAAATTTTATTTTTCTACAATGAAAAAAAAGTAAAATTAAATACAAAACTGAAAACTAAAGGTAAAAATTAAAAGTAATAATTTTGTCAAATGAACCCTAAATAGCATATTGGGGAGGGCTTGGCTATCATATAAAAAAAAAAAAAAAAATTGACTCCCAAAATGTTTAATAGTTGACAAAAATATTTTAAAAGTAATAAGTTTTCAAGTAACTTTAAATGAGAAAAAGAATTAAAGCAATTTCAAATTGTTGTTTTACGTATAAAGAAGAGATCGCCCAGGCTTAATGTGTAGTGAAGTTAAAGCGAAACACAAATTTATAACACAAGGAAAATTGTTCGCGAATGCAGGTGCGATGAACAAAGTCAAGGGTTCCATTTCACTTCTCCACTACTTCAAAACAATTGAATGCTTTACAGTTGCATGTTGCCGACAATAATGTTTGGGAAGACTAAAAAGAGTTAATTGAATCATCTCTCATTTTTACTAATAAAAATTCATTTAATTGTCAGCTGTGGCCATTGTCTCTCACTTTCACTGACAAATGCATTGAATTCGTCAACTCTTATTGCTTGGTTACCAAATTTAACTCAATAATTATTCTTAAGGAAAAAAAAAAAAGAGTAGACCTTTCGTAAAAACAATAACATTGTTGCGTGGAAGGAAGGTTTTAGGTACGTTTAAAGTAATAAAAAATAGGATAAAATGATATAAAGTATGATAAATCGTAAATTCATAATTCGTACAATTAAATAAAAATAAAAAATGAATAATTTTTAAATTTTTTTTTATATTTTTTATCGTTTTTTAAGGATGTTTTGTTATCTCTAAGAGAGCCTTTATATGGCTCCTTGAGACAAATTATCAACCGTAGGATGCCAAAAGTGTATCATTATTCCGTTATATATGGTGGATTTATATATAAAAGAATGTTGAAATATCTCGATTGATATATATTATCAATTATGTAACATCACAAATGTACATATCATCATAGTGTGTTTTCATTTGTTCTATATACGAAAGAATACTAAGAGGTTTGATATCATTGAAGGGGTCAACGGATAATACGTATAGTCGTGAAGTCATTTTTACACCTAATCAAGTTGAGGATATAAATGAGAAAAGCAGTTAAAATTTTAAAATAAGAAATTATTTATTTAAAAATAATTTTAGAAATTAGTTTATACCAAATTTAAAATAATGAATGATTAAATGATATTATAAAAAGACAAAAAAAGTACAAACTAAATTGAAGTTTCATCGATGTTTCTCTATATAATAGTATAAATTAAATACTAATGCATTACCTTCTTATAATTACACAGCTCTTTCAATAATAATTGGAGATATTAAAGTAATGTAACAATTTAAAAACAATTTTCTTAAATAAGTGATAACTTAGATAACTTTTTTTTTTTAAATTTTTTGTATATCTATTTAAGCTATGAAAATTTATAAATTATTTTAATTGAAAAATATGACAAACTATACTTCTTTTCTTTTAATATTTGACTAATTATAAGTATCAGCTCTCAACATTGGAAATTTACCCTTATTTTGAAATATTTGTCACAACTAAATTCTTTAATTTATATGGATATTAATGTTAAATGGAAAGTAGGGTAGTTAACGTGAAAAAACTATACTTTTTTTAGACTATATTAAATGTCAAAAATATCATTAAGATATTCAAATATTAAAAAAGAAAATATATTTGCCTTTTTAGATTATAATCAACTCCACCTTTAAAATTAAAGCTAATATCTAAAAATAAGAAATAATAAATTAAATAAAAAATATTATGAATTATTCTATTTGTACATTGTCTATTTTTTTACCTTTTGAAGTCTCTCAAGTGCATTTTGAGCAATTTATTAAATAGGTAAAAGAAACATCTCAAATAATTTTTTTTATGTGATCAATACTTTTCATTTAATTTTAACGTTAAGATTGAGAGAAAAATGTAGTTGTGATAAATATTTTAAAATAAGGAATATGAGTATAAATTTTAACTATTGAAAATAGTCACCTATAGTTGGCCAAAAGTCAAGGAAAAGTAAGTGTAATTTACTCCAAACAATTATCACTTTTTTTTTTTAATTCTCAAATGACCTTTTTCTTTGTGTTTTTGGTAATTAGCATCCTATTAAGGTTTTTAAAGTAAATTAAAAATAGGAGAACGAAAGTGAGTTCTCTTATTTTTGAAAACATGAATAATATGTTCAAAACTTACAAAAAAAAAATTTAAAAAAAGTCAAATTTTGGCCTTAGAAAAAAGTGATATAAGAATACCTTTCAAATATATATATATCATATCATGTCATATTATATATATATAAAGTAGAGCCTGACAATACTGTTACACCACGTAAGACCTAACTTACACTATGATTGTAACACATGATATCTAATTATAACTATTTTGTACCACGTATGATTTAACATGCGCTACGGCTATGACACATGTATGATTTGACACGTATATGGTTATGACACGTGACACTTAATTATAGTTGTCTTAATTATCTTATAAAAAAATTATTATTTTACATAATTACTACTTGTAATTTTTAATTTTATTTAAATTAGAATGTTCATGGATATCATTTGATATCTTTATTTAATTTACATTTCTATTTATCATATAACTTCTTATTTTTATATAAAACATATTCTTATTTTTTATTTTTTTATATTTTAATAAATTATTATTTAAAACATAATAAATATTATTATTGTTATTAAACAAGATAATGCAACAAAATATTTACCCTATTAAATAAAGGTTTTAATAATAAATATTATTATTATTAAACAAAATAACATAAAAAAATAATTTGTTTGTTAAATAAATATTTTAATTTATTAACATAATTTATATTTATAATTATCTTAATTTATAATTATATAATTTAAATGAAATTAATAGTTTACATAATTACCTCTTATTCATAATTTTATTCAAACTAAAATGTTCGTAAATATTACTTGATATTTTTATTTACTCAACACTTCTATTTAAATATTATATAACTTCCTATTTTTAATTTTTTATAATTTAATACATTGTTATTTAAATAATAATAAATATAATATTATTATTAAATAAAACTAATGCAAAAAATAATTAACCTATTAAATAAAGATTTTAATTTATTAACAAGTAACATGTCATTTATTATTTTTATTATTAGGTAAAATAAGTAATATATCTTAAATTAAATTATAATATTGTTTATTAAAACTATATATAAATATATATTGCAGTATTATTTATTAAAAAGTATAAAATAATATTAGAAATTAAAAAAATTGGCAATAAATAAATCAAGCTAATTGAAGTGACATTCAAACTTTTAATAGAATTGGACTTTCAATTCGATCAAAATAATATTTTAATCAGAATAAAATAGGATTTCAAAATAGTATTTTAATCTAAATAGTATAAGATTCTCCTAAATGCAAAATATATAAATAGATACAAAGTCCTCTTTTCTTTCAAATTTCTTGAAAACTTTTTATTACAATAATTTTTTCTTCGATTTTGTGATTTGTCAGGTACGTACTTAAATTTTAATTTTTTAAAATTTTTATATGTAATTGATATGTATTTTGTAAGTTTTTATATGTAATTGATATATATATACACACTATAGTAGGAAGAGTAAAAACAATAACTATAAAAAATTGTTTAATTATATGAGTAAGTGTTGTTATTTTTCAACCATTTTGATTTTTTTTCTTTTATTTTTATTTATTAGAATTTGAATTCAATCGAATTTATGCTATTTATGGTATTAATATTTTAACTTGTTTTACGTTCACTAGCTATTGATTAAATTTCTGTAAACAATAATATATATTGCTTTCAAATATATTTTTACAATTTAACTATTTTAGCATATGATAATATCCTCAATTTAATCATACGATATGACAAATCCGTACGCTGCACAAATTATATCACTAGTATAATATATATATAAAGTAGAGTCTGGTAACATCACTGGACTACCACATAGGACCTAACTCGCGCTATAGCTGTGACACGCGACACATAATTATAACTATCTTACACCACATAAAACTAACTTCTGCGACAATTGTAACACGTGACACCTAATTATAATTATCTTAATTATCTTATAAAAAATTAGCATTTTACATAATTACTATTTATTCACAATTTTTAATTTTTTTTCAAACTAAAATATTTATTAATACCATTAATATTTTTATTTAATCCATACTTCTATTTATCATATGACTTCTTATTTTTTATTTTTATTTTTATTTAAAACATATTCTTATTTTTATTTTTATATTTTAATAAATTATTATTTAAAACATAATAAATATTATTGTTGTTATTAAACGAAATAATGTAAAAAAAATATTTACCTTGTTAAATAAAGATTTTTAAAAAAATAAGAATAATAATAAGTAAATAATAATAATAATTATTTTCCTGTTAAATAAAGAATTTAATTTATTAGCATAAATTTATAGTTATAATTATTTTAATTTATAATTATATAATCTAAAAGGACTCAGTATTGTATATAATAATCACTTATTCATAATTTTATTCAAGCTAGAATGTTTATGAACATTACTAGATATTTGTATTCAATGTACACTTCAATTTATCATATTAACATTTAATTTTTTTATTTTATTTATTAAAAAATATCAAACAATATTATACATTAAAAAATAAAATTGATAATGGATGACGTAGACAAGAGACATGACTATTTAAAATGATTTTGTTCATTGCACATTTTATTTTTTCGATTTAGAAATACAGAACTTAGAATAATAAAAATTATATAAAAATATCCATTAAATTAAGAGATGTGGTAATAATAAGATAATTGCAGATAAAATTTAAAAGAAACATAAATACATAAAAAATAAAAACATATAGAGTCCAAAATTATAAGTAGAACTTAAAATATACAAAAATCCATAAAAATTCTTTTAATATGATTTGGACTTTCAATTCAATCAAAACAGTATTCTACTTTAAATAGGATAGGAATTTGTAAGATTAAAATGGTATTCTAATATAAATAGGATAGGAATATGTAGGATAAAAATAATATTCTAATACAAATAGTTTAGGACTCTCCTATATATAAAATTTGTAAATAGATACCAAGTCTTTTTTCCTTTCAAATTTTTTTGAGACTTTTTATTACAGTAATTTTTTTCTCAACTCTACGATTTAATTGGTATAACAATTTTCTCTTCGTCTTATTTTTTAATTGAGTCATTAAAATATATAGGATTTAGCTTTTTTTTTTTTATATAAGGTTTTAGTTTTTCTTTTAAAATTTATTCTATTATTAGTGTAATTTTTAACATTAATTTTTAAATTTTATTATATTTTCCATTATTTATAAATTTTTTATTTTTTTGTGTATTACAAGAAAGCTTACTCTTTCCTATATTTTTTAATTTGTTCATTCAGAAACATAAGGTATGATTTTTTTAATTTTTATTATATTTTTTTAATGTGATTGATGACATAATTTTTTGGATTTTATTATTTTTTAAATGTTATTAAAATTTAAATTTTTTATGTTAACTTTCAGCAGAAACTTCCTTTTTATGGTTATTTTTTAATTTGTTTAACGTTTCATCATATTTATTATTATATTTATGTTTATTAGATGATATTCATTTACATTAAAATTATTTTTTGTTTAGGTATTTTTGACTTATTTTTAATCCGTCAACTCAAATATATAAGATCAATTTTTTAGTTTTATTTTATTTTTTAATATAATTTTTAATTAAATTTATATTATATATTTTATGATTAGTAAAATTTTAATTTTTTTATGTATCATATTTCAAGAAAAGTCTCTTATTTGATTTATTTTTTAATTTATTCATTTAAATATAAAAATATAATTTTTTAAATTTTGTTCTATTTTTGTTTAATGTGTTATTTAATGTAACTTTTTAAATTTATTAAATTTTTTATCGTTTATTTTATATAAATTGAAATTTTTATCTTTACCTATTTCATTATCTATGTTGATTATTATGCTAATTTTTAAATTATTATATCAAGATTAAATATTAGAATCTAATTTAGATAAAAATTAAATACTAAGCGATAATTTTATGATCTTATTAGATATATAATTTTATGAATTTATTTTAGATAACGAGAATGCATTATTTAAAATATACATTTTAGATAACAAGAATGCATTATTTAAAATATATTTTTTAAATATAATTTTATAAATTAAAAAATTTAAGTTTATATCCACAATTTTATAACATTAAATATATATATTTAATCCAAATCTATTATAAATTTTGATTTTGATTTATCATTTATTATATAAATTTAGAATTATAGTTGAATTTGAATATTATCATTATCTTATTTCATTCTATTTGATAATTGACATCAAATAAAATTTAAATTAAAAATTTTTTTTAGTAAAAATGAAAATAAAAACAATGTAAAAAATTAATTTTTAAATTTTTGCTATTTTATGTATTTAATTTAACGTAAAATTTCAAGTCATTTATATTCTCAATGAATATAATTAAGTGATAATAATAATTTATTTATCATGTAATATTTTAATTAGTAAAAATAAGTAAGTGGACATGTGATTTATTAATAAATTAAATCATTATTTAATAATTTAATTATTTTTTACATATAATTTGATAGAAATTATTTTTTTAAATGATTATTAATATAAAATTTAATTAAAAATTAAAATAAATGTATGATATAACAAATTCGTGTATTACAAGAGTTTAACCACTAGCGTGTTTATATATATATATATATATATCAGGCGGGCAGATAACCTTGCCTTCTACGACGGATGAGGGGTGTGCGTGTAGAAGGGGTTCAAGGGTTTGCAGTGAAAAATAAAAGGTGAAGATTTGCTTGCATTTAATTCAATGGTTTTTATTTATTTTAATAAAATTATTTTTAAAATAAAAATAAAAATTTTAAAAATCTGATTAGAGTATAATTAATGTGAAATGTCAAAAATTACCTGTTATTAAAATATAAATAAATCTCTACCCTTTTTTTTCACTGCTGTCCCTTAAGTCCGTGCAAAAGAGGAGAGGCTGCTGCAGAGATTATTACGGCCATTCAATATTCTAAAATGGTACTATTTTAATACTTTTTATTTAAAATGACAGGATTTCATTTTATTTTTTGTATTCAAATACATTAATTCATATTTGTATATGTGCACTACAGCCCTCAAGCTGCGTGAGAAGAGGGTTATAGTAAGAGTTATTGAAGTTCAAGAGACTGCAGTAGAAAGATGAATGATTATATTTTCTTCACTCTTTAATTATATGTAATTTTTAATATTTTGTATTAATTATGTTTTAATCAGAATTTTTAAATTTTTATTTTTATTTTAAAAATAAATTTAATTAAAATAAATTAGAACTATTATGTTAAATATAAAAAATTATCAACTGTTTATCTTTTTACCGTAGTTTCTACAGTAAATTTTTTACTGCAGTACTTGAATCCGAGTTACTGTAGTAGTTACTGCAGTAACTTTAAAATGATGTCATTTCAGTATTTTTTTACTTTAAACCATGCAGTTCTACTTTTAAGTCCCCTCAGTTGAGCAGCGTGCCAATCTCAGTCGCAATAACGAAGGCTGCGTACAACTTGTCAACTCTTGCTGCCTCATCACGCGCAGACAGCAGCCGCTACATCAGCCTTAGGCGGGTAAGAACTCACTTGAAAGGTCCTTCTGGTTCTTTTTTTTCTCTCTCTCTCTCACTATATATGTATTTGTGTGTATATACATACAATTATATATATATATCCTTCTGGTTCTTCTCTCTCACTATATGTATCTTTCTCCAATCTCGAAACTGCTATTCGTCAAAGTCCCATTCCCTCGCGTCGCCGCCTCTTTTATGCAGGTATGCGTACACTATAGATATCCATCATCAATCGCTCAAAACCCATTCCGTTTTTTATCCTCTTCCCCAAATTCAGTCCTTCGCTTTCGATTCTGTGTGTTTACCTTCTTTTGGTCGGATTTCTTGTGGCTAAAACCCTAGTTCCGTGGTCTAGATCAACTCGATGATTGCGTTTCAGCAGCTGAATGCCGTGAGATACTGAAACTTTCTAGTTTTTTTTTTTTTTTTTTCGTTTTTCCTGTTTTTGTTCGTTTTGGCCTCGCGGAGGAGATTTCGATTGGTGAACTCGAAAGCACTGATTTTTGAAGGCTACTGAAGTTTCGGAAAGTCGAGCCCAGGGGTTGATTCACACGTAGGTATTGGTGATTCAGCCTATTTCATGCACTATGACAATTGTTCGATTGTATCTATTTGGTGGGTTTTGGAGAGTTTTAATCTGTTGAGGCCAAGGTTCGATTTTTCAATTCGGAAGGTGTTTTTAACTTTTTTGGACCCCTGGTGATACTGTTGATAATTGAGTAAGAGTCCTAGGATTTAACTTATTCTTTACTGGAATTCAATATGGCAAGAAGTAAAGGGGAGAGAGATGAGCTGGACAAGTCTCTGGGTTCCTTGATCAAGGACTCGTTAGTTGGAATTCTGAGAATTCTCACTGTTTTGATCATCTTTGTTGTTGGTATGGTTATTGGGTTGACCTCAAGTCCGCATATTAATCGATATTTTAGCTTACAGGCAGAGCAATTGTACAACGATTATGCATTGGCTCCTACACCTACTAGCAGTGTTAGTAACTGTACTATTGTTCAGAATTGTGAGGAGGACGATTGTTTAAGCATGGATAGCTTTCTTCGCCCAAAGAATCTGATGCATAGTATGTCGGATGAGGGGCTATTTTGGAGAGCTTCCATGGTGCCAAAGAAGGCAGAGTATCCGTATTCTAGAGTGCCCAAAGTGGCCTTTATGTTCTTGACAAGGGGACCACTGCCAATGTTGCCATTGTGGGAGAGGTTCTTTAAAGGCCATGAGAAGCTATTTTCGATTTATGTACATGCACTTCCAGGATACCAACTTAATGTATCCAGTACTTCTCCTTTTTACAGGCGTCAGATCCCTAGTAAGGTACGTGTTGCTCAAAAATTATTATAGTTCTTTATTTTTTTTTCCATTACAATCATGTACCTTGATTTTATTGCTTACGGGCACGAATATATATGTACATATACACACGCATATTCTGGTTTTGACTAGATTCAGTTCAGGTTGTGAAATGCTTTTGCATGCAAGTAATGAGCCTAGGTCACCAGTGAAAGGTATAATGATCTAGTCTTCTTGAAAATGTGGGGTATGAGTTAAATCAAGTAATTTACTTGCGGGAAACAATAGTTCCTTTCCTTTTTCTTCTCGTTTTCTAACCTTATAGGAAGGTGGTGTAATTTACATGGATTCATTTCCTTCTTAGAAGTGTCTGTAGCTCTTAGAACAAATTGATTTCAGTAGTATGGGAAACGTCTCCCATTAGCCATCTGCACAATTGGTGCCAGAGCTCATAGAATGTATGTTTGAATGGTTATTTGTAACATTTTGTTTTTGCATAGAATTAAGAGCATTTGTTTGGTCTGTTTTGTATAACTGTTTAGTAGGCAAGTGTTAAAAGCTCACTAGGTGCTCAGGTGAGGTCTAAGTACCTTTCATGCCTCTAGGTCAGGTGATGCTTGTAAGGCGAGCCTAGGTGAGAGGCACTTAAAAGTGTTGCCTCTTTGGTGTTTTGTGATATGTTGATTTTTCAAGCCTAAATGCAAGACCAATTCATTATCATGGATCAAGATGGTTGATACTATAGTAGTGAAAAAATAGATGGCTACATATCAAGTGATGGATGTGATGGGAGCATAGACGACGATGTGATGGATGTGGATGAAAATTAAAGCATTTTAAAAATTAAAACATTTTAGAACTTCTTATTGTATTTTTTGTTGTTAGTTTCTTTAGATAATATTCATTTATTTTTATTTTTTCAATTTACATCTTTTACAAAGAATAGTTACCATTGAATGATTGATATTTTTATTAAATGCCTATATTTACCTGATTGGAAAAGATCATGAAGGTTTTTTTTTTTTGGGGGGGGGGGGTTTGATTTTTTTTTTTATTGGTTTTTTTATTATTTTTTTAAAGTAGTGATGCATATAAAGTCTATATTTATGATTTTTAGAATGTATAGAGCATTTATTTGTTCCCCCCCTCTTGAGTGCCTTGCCTTACTCAAGTGACCACCTTGTGCCTTAGGTGATAATGAGTCTTATTACTTAGCACTTTTAACAACACTGCTCTAAGTTGAGTTGCAAGGATTTGAACTCACACTAACCCAGGAGGCTAAAGTGTATAGCTTGTCTTGTTGGTCTCTCTCTCTCTCCCCCCCTTCTCCCCAGCCCCCGTTGCATATAGGCAGCATCCCCTTAAAGCTCATATTTTCTCAACACACACTATTTAAAGAAAAAAGGTAACAAAGACCAAAGAAATAAAAAAAAATCAAAACAGGAAAAAATGAAAATTAAGAGCAATACGTGAAAAATTGGTGATTCATCTTTATGAAACAAATATCAACTCTGGGCCCGTTTGGTTTGAGATTTTTTGCTGAAAATCTCCAAAAAGCTCTATAAATCTCTGTTAACTTTATATCACATCAACTTTTTCTCTCACTGCACGCATTACGAAATCTCCCCAAACCACAATTTATCTCAATTTATCTCATTTTTTCTTACTCCAAACAACCCCTCTGTATATTGATATATGACTGCTAATTGAACACCAAAAATTACACATGCAAATTGATTGCGACACCTTCCTACTTGAGACTATCATGTATGTTCTTATAAAGGTTTGAAGAATTGAAACACGAGATATAATCCTCGTGACAACTTAATACCTTTTGTGCCATCGAATCAAATCAATCTGCATATATCAATTCATTGATCAAATTTAGTTCACTATAACACCTCAGATTTGCATAGAAATTTGAAAAAAAAAATGTCTCAAAGGAAAGGAAGATGGGATAGATAATATATCTAATTTATAGAGGATGCATTAATTGGGCACCCTGCATTATCTTGCAATGAGGTGATGAATTCGAACAATCTTTTTTTTTTTTTTTTTTTTCCCTCTTCTTCTATGAGTATGAATTTGAACAATCTTACTGAATGAAGCAGCTAGAGTGAGTTAATGCAGCTTCCAAGGGATAAGTTTTTTTAAAATAAACTTTGCTTAAACGACTTGATTAGTGCATGGGAAAAAAATCCAAAGAATTTCTAGCAATTCTTGGGACTTGCAAAACAAAGAGAAAAAAAATAAGAATACTAATGGCTTTGGGTGGTGATTGGAAGTAACCCAATTGAAAAGTCAAATGGCGAGGTAGGCAAGTTGAAACTCAAAAGAAAGGAAGATGTGATATATAATATATCTAATTATAGAGGATACATTAATTGGGCACATTACATTATCTTGCAATGAGGTGATGAATTCAAACAATTTTTTTCTTAAAAAAAATAAAAATATGATTTCTAACAATCTTAATGAGTGAAGCAGCTAGAGTGAGTGAATGCAAACTTCCAAGGGATAAGTTTTTTAGAAATGAGTTTGCTTAAATGACTTGATTAATGCATGGGAAAAAATTCAAAGAAGGTTCTAGTGTCTCTTGGGACTTCCAAAACAAAGAGAAAAAAAAATAAGAATGCCAATGGCTTTGGATGATGATTCAAACTAATCCAATTGAGAAGCTAGATGGCGAGATAGGCAAGTTGATAAAGAGAACAGAGAAAGTTTAGCAGTGGGCATGGAATGGTGTACCATGTGTTTAATTGAGAATCCCCTTTTATATATGTGCTTGCATTTGTTCCCACGTCTTGAAGTGATAGTTGGATTGTCTAGTAGATTTTGGAAATTTTATTTGTTTTTATTAGGAGAGTGGGCTTACCTTACCCTCTCTCTAGCATAGATTTATGCATGGTTGTGAGCATCAATAAGATGCCATGTGTTTATGACTCACAAAATGCTTATTTTACATCCTCTTTAGCTTTAACTAGCCTTAGATCTGGTTGCTTTTATTGGCAACGAGATAAGAGTCTAGGCTTTTTTTATCTGTCGTCAACTTTTTCTTGTAAGTTTATCCTTGTTAGGTCAAACCTTGGTTTCTAAAATATTTGTTATATGTTATGTTTTATGGACTCGGTATGAGTATTGAGTGCAGGTATCTGTTTAGTTGTTAGTTCTCTTAAATTGAGGATTTTGGACTTACCAAAAAAAAAAATTGAGGATTTTGGGTTGTGTCCAAAACTTGGATATATAAACATGTGGACACATCATGAATATTTAAATTTTTGTATAGTTTATACTGACATAAGATAAGATTATTACCTAGGAATGTACTTGAAATTAAATAAAAAATTAGAGGAAAAAATTAGATTTTTATTTTCGATCTGCATCTAAGGTTATTTATTTATTATTTTTTTAGAGCTCTTAAATTCAAGAATTGGGATATGTGTCCAAAAGTTGGATATATAGATATGTGGATGCATCATGATATTTAAGTTTTTGTACACTGTATAGTATACCAACATAAGTTCAGATTGTTATCTTGTAATGTACTTGAAATTTAATAAACAAAAATTAGAGAAAAGAATGGGATTTTTATTTTCCATCTACATGAAGGATAGATTTTTTTTTTTTTAAAACATCAAATATAGGATGTTGGCTCTTCAAATATTATTAAAAATAAGAGGATTTTCTAATTTAGGTACAGGAGTCAAACAAATATCCCTATACCATTTCCCTTATTATATATGGTGGACATGGGTAGTTGAGTAAATGAAAAGTCCATGTGATGCTGGTGGTATGGGAAGTTGATTGTCATTTGTTTTTGGTTGGATCAAGGTAATTGACCGAAATTGGTTGGCTATTTCTTCTGGGGTTTAACTTTGTGCTTTCATCTTAACAAGAAGTTGGCCTTTTTACTTTCCACTATGGTTACGTGGTGGCCTTAGGTTACTTCCATCCAACCATCACTTTTGTATCAAGGTGGTGATCATTAATGTTTTTAGATGTGGTACTTGATTCCTCTTAATTTGGTTGTATGCCTTCCTTGCTATAAAATAAGCATCTTGGGGCACAAACACGTGGAATCCTATTAGTGGTCAGATTCGAGAACCATGCATAAGTTGACTCTATGCTAGACAGTTGTCAGCAGACTAAGTTAGCCCACATTCTCACTAACAGCTAAACAGAATGACATTTTAGGGATCCCTTTGATCCAATCCATTGCCTCCTGAAGAGTTGGTGAGATTTGCTTGCAAATCTTTAGAAGGGGATAATCTAGAGCAAGGCACACCAATCCATTTTCACCTACTAAAAACATTTTCACACCAATCCAGGCCCTTTATTACTCTTTCTATTTTTATCTGATTTGAGTTTGCCATTCCCACCATATGTTCGAAACATGGGTGTGCCTTTGATTGACCACAGGCTGGTCGTTGGTATTGTCATTCCTTTGTTATTTTGTTGGTCCCTGAGCCACATGAGCCCCCATTCTGACTGAATTCTATCCTCATGAGGCAATTTCCCAGTGCAATTAGCTTTTGGATTACTATGTAATCCTTCAATGCTTCAACATGTATATAGGTTAACGTTGTAGACATATTTCATGTTTACATGGTAGAAAGTTTTATGACGAAATTTTGAATTAACAGTGCGATGTATGTTTATCCCTAAATTGCTTTCCCTATTTCCCATTTTAGACGACTGTATAGGAAACAATAATGAAGTCAACACAACTTAGGCTGAGTTTTGGAAGAAAAAAAGCTAGCTTTTTTTAGTAGCTGGCTACTAGTTAGCTTCTAAAAAAACTAGCCTTTTTTTGGTGTTTGGTAAGGGGGAAAAAGTTAGCTTTTTGGTTTTATTGTTAATTTGATATTTTTGCCTTTTAATATTTAAAATAAGTTTAAAGTGTAAGAGAATAAATTTGGTCATTTTAGAAAAAGTAAAAAAACTAGTAACTGGTAGCTTATTTTCCCAAACCAATGCTTAGCATTTTCCTAACTAGATGGAGTCTGCTGTATGGATTTTTTTCTCCATTCTGCTAGGAATCGGTCTAATGTGCCATTGAAAATGTTTGGAATTGTGTGTTGTTGAATTTGGGGCAGCAGAACTGAGAATGGTCCACTGCATTTGGATATACCAATGCATAGATAAAATAAAGTATTGTTTTTGGTAAGTATCATGTATATTCATCTTGCATCCCTTATTGACACCATTTCAAGCAATAAATTGTTGAACCAAAAGGGGAAAGAGGCATAAGCAACACATCCCTCTTACGAGTTGTGAACTTAAAATAAAGTATTTTTTATGATTCGGTAGTGAATGAGAACCTTTTCATTTTAAGCAAAACAATTTAGTATTCATTTATCTATTAAGAGGTAAACCAACCTTATTTGTAGTCTTCTGTTTTGTTATCCTCAGCATGGGTATAAAATAATGCACCATTGCAGACTTGCCATGCTTTAAATTTTTCTACCTTTTCCTTCATTTTGAGCTCTTAATGTAATTCAGTGTATGAGGACTTGCTATATCAGTGTGTCACATTTTTGTTTTCAATCCTTCCAGATGGTCGAATGGGGGACAGTATCACTGGCAGATGCAGAGAGGCGGCTTCTAGCCAACGCTCTGCTCGATTTCTCAAACGAGCGGTTTGTTCTTCTCTCTGAGAGCTGCATCCCGGTTTACGACTTCCCTACCATCTACAAATACCTGGTTGGCTCCACCCGCAGCTTTGTCGAGTCATACGACGATCCCTCCCGGTACGGGCGTGGCAGATACAAGCGCCGCATGAGACCCGAGATTAGGCTTTCCGATTGGAGGAAAGGATCGCAGTGGTTTGAGATGAGCCGTTCCCTGGCTGTTGTAATCGTCTCGGATACGAAGTACTACGCCGTCTTCAGGAAGTATTGCAAGCCTTCTTGCTACCCAGATGAGCACTACATTCCAACTTTCCTCCACAAGTTCCATGGATCCCTCAACGCAAACAGGACTGTTACCTGGGTTGATTGGTCACGGGGAGGCCCTCACCCGGCAACTTTCGGGAAAGCTGACATTACAGAAGGTTTTATACGGTATATAAGGAATAATGGTACTCGGTGTTGGTATAATTCGAAGAAAACACCTGTTTGTTACCTATTTGCTAGGAAGTTTTCTCCTAGTGCACTGCAGCCCTTACTCAACCTCACAGCCACGGTAATGAAATTTTGAAACATAGACAGTTTATAACAGAGACAGTTTATATATATATATATATATACACACACACACACACATGGGGTAAACAGAATCAACAATTTTCAAAAGAAGGAATTCTGAAGTTCCTTCCAGTATTCCATTTGAGTACCTTTTGGTTCTTTCCCTGTTCTTCATCTCCTTGGACAATGCTTTGTTTGAAGCAAAGTTTTTCCGAAAACGCTAGTAGAATAGATGTGCATCTGCGCGTTTCCTGGTTGTTGTTGTTGTTATTTGGACGATGGAAACCGTAGCCATTACTCAAGAGTGTGTATTCGGTAAATCTATTAGACCTTTACAATAGCGGATAAATCTACGGAAAAACCTCAAGTACTATTTATACACACTTATGTAGATATACTTGTCTTAATACAGAATAAATAGAGGCATTTTGAATGTAATTCTTAGAAGTTAAAGGGCTTAATTGTAACATGTCATTAAATGGAAATTTTTTTTTGAACTTGTATATTTAACATATCGTGTAATATATATCTTATTAATATTTTATTAATAGTATCATTTTGTTCAGTAATCAATCCGTTAAATTACAAGTCCAATCAAATAGTTTAGTTTTTTAATTTTTTAAACTCTAATCAAATTGTTGATTCAAAAAAATTAAACTGAATCCAACCAAAAAAAAAAACCAATTTAATTTGATTTAACAGTCTAATTGGTTTAACAGTGCACTCTTAACCAAAAAGAAGTCTACAGAGTCTTCCTCTTATCCAATTAATATATGCGAAGGATTAGTTGCAAGAGACCATTTCCATAATGCATAATTTATTGGATTTGTTATAAGGTTAATATTGAACTATGACTCAATATCACTTTATTTTCATTAATCAGAGAATGTTATTTACGATAGAAGCTATCGTATCATAACAATGTCCTACTTTCTCATGCTGATATTTGTGATTGTCATTTTAACAAAAACTATTGAAATAATGTTGCGCATGACGTAAAATAAAAAAATATTTGAGAGCAAAATACTCACACACAAGCATTTGCAAACAAAAATCTAATTATATAATTAATTTTAATTAACAAAAATATCGTAAGAGGCACGCTAAAATTATAAAACTAAAATGCATTCAATTTTTTATATGGGTTTTATTTTATTTTAATAGAACTATGGAATATCTACTTTAGCATGTGATTAGCACTAAATTTTGCATAATTCTTTATTGTTTGTGTGCTAATTGCATGAAAAAAATTCATTCAAGGCCTAGTTTTACCGCATTAATTCTCACATCCTTGCGTCTTGGTGCTTGTGCATTTTCAGGGATTAGATATGGCATTCAAGGCCTTAAAGATACAAAGGATACAGGTGGAAAGGAGCTGAGGCAAGATGATACAAAAAAAGTACAAGATAAAGGCTTGGGAGTCATTGGAGCATTTGATCGAACATGTGGTGTGCACCTAAAAATCAACCAGCTATAGCCAAACCAAGGCCCTGGGCCACTCACAGCAGCCCATGGAACTCAAAAGACAGCCCCTGGCCTTGCAAAAGCAGTCTAGCCATGCCCAACACCCACACCATAGGCCATCCATGGCCATACCATGTCATCAAGATAGTGCCCGTGGCACCTTAGAAGCACCTAGCCGACCGGGACATGTCGGAACTCGTGCAGCAAACACCAGCTTAGCAAGCAGACGACACTAATTTTTCTTTTGTAGGTTTCCTGATATTTCTTTGTAATTTTCATTAGTTGACAGTTTTATGGAGTGGATTGAGGGAAAGAAATTGTAGATACTTGAAGACAAGTTTGTTTTGATTCAATTAAGGTATTCTTTTATGGTTGAACATCTTATTATTATTAATTTCCCTTGTTCAATAATGGCTGGTTTATCTTTTGAATCTCCCGTGATTGCATGTTCTTCTAAACTCTTTTATGTCTATATGAAGTGCTTGTGTTGAGTGTGTATGCATGATGTGTGCGTGTTAAAATTATGTAAATTCGTATATTTATTAAACCAAACTTAATTCTTTACATTAAATACCATGTTTCCCTAGGTTTTTCAACACCATTTTTAGTTTTCTAAAACCAACTCATTTCCCTTTTCCATAGATTTTGCTTAATAGCTTTAAGAATTAATTATGAAAATTTATGATTATAAATTCGTAATTAGTTAATTCATGTCTGGATGATTTATCTCATTCGAACTTATGTTAAATTATATTTAGAATTCAATTTGATATTCTGAGAACCTACCTAATTAAATTAATTTTTCTTAATTGGTCACAACAAGAATGCTAGTTCTTATTGTTGATATTATGATATGAATATATCACACCAACTTTGCATCTTTCCTCCACCTTCAAGTTGGTTCGTTATATCCATGCTGGATAGTTGATCCTAGGTCATTTGCTATCCTTTTCTTAGTTTAATTTTTTTTTTTTTTTTTGGGTTGCCTCCCAGGTTTTAGATTAAATATATAGGTAGGTTTCTCTTTTAAAATGCTCAAATTATTTTATCATTACATCAAATCTACTAATTCAGAAAAGAAGAATTGTGAAGACCGATAATCTCTGTGAGATCGACAGTGCTTTCCTCCCCTTATAACCTCATATAACAATATCAGGCTCTGTATGCGTGACGAAAAAAAACTCTGAAAAGTAATTTTATTACTAAAAAATTCTAAAAGTTTTTTTTTTTTTTTTTTACTGTACAAATTACGAATTCACAATTTATCTCACTTTTTTTTTCACTCCAAACACTTAGTTTCTATTACAATCACAAATCACAAGGATGACAATTTAAGAGGACGTTTGGAATAACAAAAAGTGAGATAAAATGAGATAAATTATAAATTTGTAATTCGTGCAATGACGTAAAAAGTAAATAAGTTTTTGAGTTTTTCAGTATTTTTCACTATTTTTTAGAATTTTTTATTATCCCAAACAGAGTCTATATATGCTTTGCTGAGGTTTTATTTTTTTGTGCATGGAGTAATTAAGCATACTCACAGACCGAACGTTATTGAACAAGGATGACAAAATAAAGAAGAGAACCACCTTCAGCAAATAGAACACAAGGCATAGAAAACAGCGATTTTCTTATAATCTACAACAGAGAACACACAATTTGATACACTTCTCCAAAAAAATTGTCAAAAAGACGGACTAGAGCTCTATTTAATTCTCTGAGATCTCTACAATATATCGTGTGACTGTCTCGTGGTGTGATGGCACCATTTTTGCACCAGGTCTAATACCAATAGCATGGGACGGTGCCGGTTCTAAACATTTAGGAGCCTAATGCAGAATATTGGTAGGAGCCTTTATACCAAAATTTATAATTAACAAAAATAGTATATGCTATATAAATAAACAAAATACAATAAAAAATTATTAATTAATTACTAATATTTTTCTTTTTGAGAAGCAATAATACTTATTAAAGCATGGACTGGCCCCTAATTAGGCCAAAATGCCAGTTACAATGGTGTAATTGTCACGTGTACACCCACAAAATAAAAATTAAAAAAGGGGAGGTTTCTTTTTTTTTGGGGGGGGGGGAGCGAGGAGAACTCCTAGTTTAATGCAAATACGGAAATGCATTCAAGCTACGTCGGCTCTACAAATTAACATGTTAATAAGAAACTTGATTGCAACAAAAAAGAGCATGCCGGGTATAAGCTGAAAGCAAATGTAATTCAAAGAATTAATGAAAGAGATGTGATCAGAGATCTTCTTTCAATAGTGTAATTAAACCTAAAAAGAATTTCTAAGTTGCCCAAAACATCAAAACTTGTAGAAATCATTCTCCGATTAGACCTCAAATTTCTTTTCATACGTAAGTCATAATATAATTACAAACGTGTGCACAAGCAAGACCCAAGTGAACTCCAAAACACCAAAATATTTGACATATACCTCTATATGGCTGAATTGAAAACAAATTCTAAATGATATCAATGGAGAAATTCTGCTTGAACCATTACATACCCCCTTATAAATACTGCCATTTCAGGAAAATCACTTTCATAACAACACAATGCCCAACTGATGCATATCCATTCAAGAAAGCTCAAAATCATTCGTGAAATCCCAACATGACATCAACAGCCACCTAAATGCTGGATAAAAAATAAACTTTTAAAAAGGATATTCCTCAATCTGCTATGACAAAGGAAATCATGTTACTATTTATGAAAGCTGCAACCTTTAAACAGCCTAAATTTGATTCAGAGCATGTACCATGTTCTGTGGTGGGGCCAATTGCATCTCCTTATTCAATGGAAATATCTGAGGGTAGCATGTGCATCAGTAGATCTTCATGACTATGAAAATGCACTGATAGTCTAAAGAATACAAAGAATTACTAGTGATTCTAATACATAACATTCACACCTTGTGCCTGTTATGCTAATTTTGTTTTGCACAAAACATGCCTCTTATATTGCACCAGAAACATTTTGTGCATGTATTTGCAAAACCAAAAGCATTATTGTCACAGGAACAAAAATAAAAATTTATTAAATAAAACATCTCCAATTAATATGACCAGGTTCTGATACAATAATTGAAACAGTTCATAACATTAGCAAGATGCTCAGTAGTCACAGCCAGACTTCAATACTATTAAATAATAATTGACTCCCTACAAAAAGCTACCACATGATCGTAGATTGAGTAGAAGCTAAACACCTCAGACTTGTGACTCAATAAGATGCTCTGCATAAATCTGTAATATAGGGTTTTTCTTCAAATAACATAAACATGAGATGGGCACTTTGAATTGTGATTTTATACCTCAAAATCAAGCTGTTACAGGTCCTGGCATTCGAGGGGGTCCAGATGGCCGTCGATACCCAGCATAACCAGGCCCTCTCATTGCTAGAAGTCTCTCAATCTCCTCAGATCGCCCTACCTTCCCAAATGCCTCATTTAAAAATTCCCGCAGTGCAGTAGTAACACCAATTCCATACCTTAGCATCTGACCCAGTAGATCAAGACTTGCATCGAAATTACCTTCATTGCAAAGCCCCCTAATCACAATATCATAGCTCATAACATCTGGTTTTGGATCTCTTTCAGCCATTTTTGTTAGAATGGGCACAGATTCCAGGACCTTGCCTTTCTCAATCAATGCACCAAACCATCTGTTGGCATAATCCGGAATGACTCTCAAGCCAGCTTCTACCATCTTGGTAAACTTCTGCAAAGCATCTTCAACTCTCCCCACCTTAAAATAAGCGTCAATTAAGGTCCTATAAGTTGTAACATCTGGGGTTAATGACTTGGAACATAATTCCAAGTACATCTTCTCCGCGTCCTCCATCATCTCATGCTCGCAATACCTTGTGATAATGTTATTGTAACCCGCAACATCCATGGCAAAAGGTTTTGACCCTGCCTTCTTACCAGCCTTCTTAAACACATCAATTGCCTCAGAGATCTTCCCCAACTTGAAACACTCATTAACCATTATGTTAAAAGTATCTGAATTCACCCCTTGGAAGGTAGGTGGGGTGTGAGTATCCAACATGTTATCAAACAGTGACCAAGCCTCTGTTTTTCTCTCGTGCTTCAGCAGCACCTCCAACAGGACATTGCATGTTGCTGGAATCATCTTGAATTGTCGATCCAGCAAGGACTTGTATGATTCGATCGCTTCTTTATCCCTACCCCGTTTGAAAAACCAGTCCATAAATGTCGCATTCACTACCCCATCATATACTAGACAACGCTCTTTGAGCTCGTCGAAAAGTTCATTGGCCTTATCTAAATTCTCAAGATTGAGAAATCCACCAATCAAATTATTGTAAACAAGCGAGTCAGCACCATGGCCCTTATTTAGCATTTCACGAAGAAGATCAACGGCTTCACCAATCCGACCTGCTTCAATTAACCCCTTTGTGAGATGACGATAGGTCACGTGCGAAGGGCTGAAGGGGGCGTGGTCGAGAATGTGCTTATACACATCAAGTGCAACATCAACCCGACCAGCGTCGCAATGGGTGTTGATAAGGAAATTGTAGGAGACAACGTTGGGGACGATGTTGGACTGGTTAAAGAAGAACTGAAAGAGCGCTATGGCGTCGTCGTACCGTTTAGCTCGGAACATGGCGGCTATGATAGCATTGCAGGTGAAGACCGTGGGGCGTGTGTTGGAAAAAACGGCCTGGCGAGCCACGGCGGAGGCGTTGTCAAGGTCTCCAGCACGGATGAGGGACTGGACGCGGTTATGGAGGTTGAGGCGAGGACCGACGAGGGCGGAGGTGGAGTCCGGAAGTCTCGGGGCATTTGGGTCCGGCGGGGGCCGAGGAGCGTTAGGATCTCGGCGAAGGGCGTGCAGCGGCGGCTCGATGCGGAGGCGACGCTTCCTGCGACGGCGCTCGGCCGCAGCTTCTTCTGCAGAGGAGAAGGCGAATGATCGAAAGGGGAGTAGGAGATTAGGGCTCTGCGGAAATTGGTGGTCGATATGGTTGCGGTGGGGAAGAGCTAGGGTTTGGGTTGTCGCGGCGGCTGTGCTGGTGGCGGGGAGAGACGATGATCGTCGGAGGGATCGCAAAATGATGCGACACAGTGTCATGATAGTGATTTGAGAGAGAGAGAGAGAGAGAGAGGTATAAGCCCTAGCTTGAGGTGAAGAACAATCGCAAGGGAGCAAACCAGGGCTTAAACCCTAGCCGGATGTGTTGGTGTACTGGGGGGCAATGACTCGCTATGGCCTACATATATCACCGTCGATTACACGAATGGTTAAATTTACAATTTCATGCAAACATTTTTCTATTTATTCAGACAGCATGAAAAATAAATATTCTAAAATAAAATTTATATAATTAGCGTTTTACCCCCCCCCCCCCCCCAAAAAAAACCATTTTATAAAACTTAAAACTAAGAGTCCATTTATATTAGATATGACTGCATACATTGTGTGTGTGATTTTTTTTGTAATATATATATTTAATTTAAATAAATTATCAAACAAAATTTAAAATAAACAAATATTGAAACAATTGTAAAATATTAGATAATTTTAAATGATATTTAAGTAAATAATTTGTAACTAAGTAAAATTTAAAAAATATAAAGATAGTAGATGATTGAAAAGAGTATTTCCAAAATACTGAATAATACAAATTAAATTTATTTAACTAACTAATAGTTATCGAAAAATTTTTTTGTTCTGTGTAATATTTAAACACAATATTATTTATTTTTTGTTTTTATTTTGTTTTGTGACTTATTTAATCATTAACTCATTTGAATATTTAAATTACAGTTTATACAAATAAATAAATTTTATTTCTATTTATATTCTTTTACTTTCTTAATAGATGGTAGAGATCGTTTTGATTAAACAGTAAAAAATTTACTTTTAAAATTATTTGTTAAAATATCTAAGATATTTATAATACTTATAAAAATTTCTATTATTGTTTATAATGTTTTGATACACTTTATATAAGTTCTCATAAGTTCTAAAATGTTTTAGTTTAAAATATTTATAATATTCTATAATATTTGAGATATTACTTAAAAATTCTCCTAATGTCTAAAATATTACATAGAAATGTAGAATATTCTAATGACTTTTAAAAAATTTCAGATTATACTAAAATATAAATTATTATTTTTTATTTTTTATCAAGTATATTTTTAATAAATATTAAATTAAATATATTTTTTGTTTATTTTATTTTTTTTTACAAAAAACAAATAAAATATGTGAAAAATGATTAAATTAAATGCACGTTTTGACTTTTTATTTAAGAAGAAAAAATGAAAAAATAAGAGATAGTAAAGAGAAAGTATAAAAAAAAAGGATTCCTTAATTTATATTTTTTTTATTCACTCCAAATTCAAAAATCAAACATAAAAGTTGAAAGAAATTTATAATTTCTTTTAATTAGAGTTTAAAAGCAAAGTAACGTAATGGTTAAAAATTTAAAATTAGTAAAACGATTTAGAGGTAGTTTTAGAAATTATATAATTTAACATTTGAATTGGATACTTACCCAAAAAAAAAATAATAATAAAAGCATTTGAATTGGATGGGAGGTTGAAGGGTATTTTAGAAAATTAAAAAATTTCATTAATTTTTTTTGGCTTCACTAATACTCCTAATACTCCTAGTGTTTCCTTTACAATAGTATAGATGTTTTAGGCACTTTTTTAATTTTGTGTGTTTTAAAACACAATAAAAACAGTCAAAATAGATTTGTCACTCATGTTCTCAAAATCTGTTTTACACAACAGAATACGAGTTTATATGGAAAATAACTAAAAGTCATGTTAAACCTTTTTGACAAAAAACACGAAGAATCCTAAAATATAAAAAATAGAAAATATCAAAATAAATACGTTTTTAGTATTTTTAAAACTAAAATTTTAAAATAGAAAACAGAAAAACAGAAAAAGAGAAAATAAAAATGAAAATCAAATGACACCTACGGTATAAAGCAAATTTGTTGGATATCAATTTCTAAACTTCTGGAAGAAACACAATATTTATTTACTTTGGATTATTTGCTTGGATTGAAAGCCCAACACCGTGGTTCGGCGAACTTGGCCCATTTCTCTTTTGTTGACCCAATTATACGTTTTTCTACACACATTAATTTTAAAATCTTGACCAACTCTTGTAACCCACGTCAGATCTGTTTCAATCAAACTCCATCTTTCTCGATCTTATTTGGTATTTAGTTTTTAAGAGAACTTGTGTGTGAGAGAGAACTTAAAGAAGTGAGGGTTTCCGAGTGAAGAAGAAGCAAGAGAAAAGGTAGAAACTTGGGAATTTTCAATAAATTTCTTCTCTACGCTATTATCTCCACTCTTCTTAATTCATCACATTTGAATTTCTTTTTTCTCCCTTGAGATTGATCTCTTAATTAATTTATTAGGTTTCTCTTGCATGTTGTTACAATATAAAAAAATTCTATTTAATTTTATTTTCTTGTTACAAGGCCTCAAAATCTTGTTACAATATAAAATTCTATTTAACTTTATTGCCTTAGGAACCCCCCCCCCCCATTTTGCCATAATGTAATTTTATTTAGTTTCATATTTTTGATGAAAATCTCAACAATAAGATCAGCTAAACAACCTTTTAGAATTGATTATTTTTTATACTTAGTAGTATATTCTATTTGCTCAATTCAAAATTAGTTAGAATTAATAATCCACAATATATAAAAATGTTTTTAGATTTTTATTTAATCTCAAAGAGTGAAATTTTTAAATGAAGGGGATTTGAAAAAAATTTTCTCAAACTTGAGAACCATTTAAAACATAGTAAATATTGTTATATTAATGATCTTGATTTATTTTCTAAATTAAATGTGTAAAGAAGGTTTGCCAACAGAAATTAATGCACAAATTGGAACATTAAGTTCTATAAAAAGAACAAACTCTTTTCTTTTCCAGATGTATGAACTACCTATAAAATATTATTGACAATATTTGTAATAGTAACTTCTATTGAAGGAAGTTGTTCAAAATAAAAATTAAAAAAAATTTATTTACGATCAACTATGTCACTGAAAATACTAAATGGATTAGTTATATTATCAATAGAAAGTAATATTTTAATGAATTTTGAATACAAAAATTTATAAATAATTTTGCATCTCAAAAATCTAAAAGAATTACCTTTATATAAAAAGTTTAAATATTTTGTAGCTAGTAGTAAAATTTTATACATCATATCTATATTTAAAAAAAAAAAGCTCTATTATTGACCTCGCCTTCGGCCTCTAATCGGATCGAGTAGCCCCTAGTTGCATGTTATAAGTTTATGAAGGCCAAGCATGCCTACTCTTGATTAGTTGATAACCTTTGTGTTACTTTGGAGTTTGGATTTTGGTACATGTAAGATGGTATATGTTGTCTTTTATGTGTGTGTATATATATATGTGCGTGTATGTACGCGCCTCGCATGCAATTTTACATAGTAGATGTTAGGTACTTATGTCCTATTCTAGAGTTTTGAGTCATAGAAAATTTGATTTTAGAAACTCAAATTTTGAATTTTGGTAACATCCAAACCAAGGGCGAGATCACATCAAGGACAAAATATTCAATGTAACGATCATACTAATAATATGATATCACCAATGCTCTAAATTCAATATTACATTTATTTTATTCATCTTGTATTAAGTTTTATAGTTATGAGATTGAATATAAGCCATTAATGATATCACGTCGTCATCAGTATAATCATTACATTGGATATTTTCTCTACATTGAAGCAAAAGAGGACAAATGATTCCCTTAATTTTGAAGATGAAATTACTAAAACAATCTTGATATTTTTAGCCTTATTAAAAAACTAATATTAACTCAAAAATTTTAAATATAAAAAGCCTACAAGAATCAAACACAAGCACTAATCCATAGTCAAATTTTTTGTGAATAAATCAATAAATATATCGTATAACGTAATAAATTATAAATAATAAAACATAATAATATTATATATTTTGTAACATTGGACATTTCTAATAAATTTTTGGGTACTGTTATAAGATCTTAGTTGAACAATTAAACTATATAAAATATATTCACCGATTTAATATCTGATTCAATAATGATAGTTTTCTCTCTCTAGAGTAGATAACATCTCTTTCTTTCGCTTCAAAAGAGTATATTAAAGTGAGTCCTTTAACGAAAGTTATAATTTTCTTAGTTAATTAATCTCGACCCGACTTACTGTTCTTTACTCAGATGCTTTATATTCCCCTTTATTAAAAATTCTTCATCCTCACTATATCATAGGGGCAGAATTAGGAATTTAGTATGAGAGGAGTCAGTTTAGGTAAATTTTAATATTTTTCCCTCAACTACAATCTCACAATTAATAAGTCTATTTAAGTATTTTTAACAAGTAATATAAACTAATGGTTATAGATTTAAAAAATAAAACAAATATAGAAGACCCATTCATAAGTTCGATTAAAAGTTATTCAAATGATTAGAAAATCTTATATCTTATTATTGATGAATTAATTTAAGAATTAAGTTTTTCATATTATTAATGGTTCAAAGTAAAATGATTGAATAGTTATATTTGAAAAATAAGTATATATTTACAAATACCTTAGTTATATATATATATACACAAAATTTTTTCCAAAACTTTTGAGGGTGCCATGGCTCTCTATTGTCATAATGTCCATCCCTAGTTGATCCAAACAACAGGGATTCGTACCTTAGGTGATAGTCCATAGATGGGTTCCTGAGAACTGGTAAAGTGTAAGAATAAACGATTTTTATTTTTTATAATAATTTAATGATTTTAATTTAATTGAGTTAAAATTAATATTAAAATAAAAGTTAAAAAGAAACCTGATTGAAACACACTTAATGTTTCTTAACTCATTGAAATACAATTAAATCAAAATATTCTTAGCCTTTTACAACCCCCCCCGGGGCAACACTTGAAACCCACGCGCTATTTTAAAGACGCAACTTTCGAAGGTTAAAATAAAAATGAAAAAAATTAAGACACTTCTGTGTTATTTGCATATCAAATGTTTGTTTAATATACGATGTGACATAAATTTAATTTAATTTAATTAATTAAATTAAGTTAAATTAATACAAAATATATTTTATCAAAGTTCAATTAATTTTTAAAAAATAATAAAATTAAATATATTATTAAAACAAAAAATTAATAATTATAAACAAAATTACATTTTTAAACATGTTTTTAGTTTTTATTTCAAAAAGAAAAAAAAAAAGACAACAAAGAACAAAAAAAGAATAGAAAACAATAAACTTAAACAATTAAATAAAAAAAAAAAAACTGACAACGTTATCGAACAAATCATAAGTAATCAAAAATGTATTTACACTTTACAATCACTGTACACTTGCAAAGGGATAAAATTGTTCAAAATTTGGCAAATAAGCCATCATCCACAACTATCTTTCACATCCTTTGGAAAATTGGATGTTTCCTTATTCCCTGAAATTTATATATATATATGTTATGTACTATTGTTTAATGACTCTCGAAATAAGTATCGCCAGATTAACCTAATTGAAGCAGACTCTGAGAGTTAGTTCAGCGGTTGATGAATAATCCCCAGAGGGCGTAAGTTCAGAGACAAGGGTTTAAATCTCACCGAGTACGCTTTCGACTTAAACAGAGAATGCTTTGGGTCGGGCCACTTTCCTCCCGGTTTACTCACCGTTTATGCGAACCGTTGAGATCTGTAATAAATCGATGGAGTTCTAGGTTAAAAAAAAAAAAAAAGCCCTAATTGAAGCAGAGAGCGCTGTAAATTTTGTACACTAATGACTTCTCAGCCTTCCAGGTGGTTGACTTCTTGATATGGATCCACCCAACATTTGTCCTCCGCAGCTGAATTATTCCATCTTTTCTCGAAAATCTGCATTTCGTTAAATGACCTCCTCCTCACCTGCACGCACATACCACTTCACAAATTTGAACCTTTTTTTTATTGAATTATTTTATTTTATTTTTATTTTTGTTCACTAAACTTTGGCTTCATTTGGTTTGTAATTTTTATCTGAAAAATTCTATAAACCTCTGTTAACTTTATATCACATCAACTTTTTTCTTTCACTGCACGTATTACGAATTCTCAATTTATCTCAATTTACCTCACTTTTTCTTACTTCAAACGAAGCCTTTATAAAACCAAAAAATGAAAAATGAAATTCTTGACTTATACCCATTCTTTAATCAACTCCGCATGCATAGCATTTCTTTATTTTGTTCTTTAATGCTATAAAATGTGAAATGTGAAAATTTAATTTTGTCGATCAGCATTCACATTATTTATAACTTGTATTTTACAATTAAATTATATTCATAATTATTTAGTAATACTTTTTTGTTTTTAGATATGTACATTTTTAATAAATATATAACTTCGTATCGAGAAATCTAAGACGATATCAATTCGTGTCATACCAATAATAAAATCGGTATCCTCTTTGATACAAAATTTATAGGCACCCAAAATTATTAATTGTGCCAATGGATATATGATAGAGACAACAATGTTTATGAGACTTTTGGTTTTGTTTTGAGATTATACGTAGATAATCCGACTAACTAGTTATGGGCTCTAGGTGGAAATTTAGAACTAGAAGAAGAGAATGGGCATTCTCCCTAGATATAAAGAATGAAAAAAAGAAGCCACCAACAATGTAGCTCTTGTAGGTTCTAAAACAATTATTGAGATGACACCGTGACCATATGCGTATAAGCATGCAATTAGATGTGTGCACTTCATTGTCAATGAATTATTCTAGGATGGAAATTAAAAGAACAAATATAATCTAAAAATTACTAAAACCAGTATCTACACTTTTTCTAAAAGTGATGGCAAGTAACTTACATCGAGTCTACCATCATTCTTCCGCGAACGAGATGGTTTCTGCAATTTCAATTATGAAAAGTCTTAGTAATGGCTGAAAAAATAAGGAAAAAAAGAAAAAAAAATTGAATATAATGCCCAACAAACTAGGTTTACAAATCATATCTAAACTAATTCTTTGATTGAGAAGAATGATTAGGTGTTTCATAACTCAACTTCATGAATATCAATAGTCTTCCCATTTTCAAAAAATTTAGTTTGTAATTAATCATAAGAAATTAATTAATAATTAATAAGCACAATTACTGCTTTTATTGAGATTAATATAAAGATTATGGGTCATCTAACACATAAAGAGTAAATCAATGAGCAATGCCACCATGCAGGAAGGGGAACAAAATAGAAAATGATTAGGAGGACGGACGACGAACGAAGTACATAGTTCCATTGAAGTCACTAATATCCTCAACATACCAAGAATATGTCCCTCACTTCTGTTTTAATTCTCTCTCTATAAGAATTTATTTCCATATAGAATATAACAATTACTTACCTTGTTGCCTTTTGAAACACCGAGTGTAGGAAAACCCAGATGAACTATATACTCAGAGTCCACCACACCAACATTTTTTGTCCGGTCACCCTACAAAAAAGTGTTTCAAATATCACTACCATCACCAAGATAAGAGATGTAGAGAAGTCTTTAGGATTAGAAAAATTGCCTGTGCACAATAACCAAGCTGCTTATCGATGCCCCATGCGTGGATCAAGTCATTCTGTTGGGAATTAAAGGAGAAAATCATTAGGTAGAAATAGCAGTGAACACATATGACATGCAGTGCTTGTAAAAACTGTAAAACTGTTGGGCCACCATCTTATCTAAAAACTTATTTGTTAAGTAATGGGAAATTTTATTAATCATATTATCATTTCTTATGCTATCAAAATGCTCCCTCACGTGTGGTCGCACTAACTTTTTTTGTAAGGGCTGAACATACGAGACTATTGACCTTTTTATGGTTTCTACTTTGATGCCACATTAAACTATTGATCGCCATTTCTCCTAATTTAGACAACAACAATTGAGGCCACCAGTTTGGTAGTTTCCCTCATCTCCGACAAAAGGGTGCACCCATGTATAAGGAAAAGAAACACTATTATAACAGGTTAACCTAATAATGCTAGTGCAGTGATGAAGAAATTTCATGGAAATCCAAATTCACTCACAATTAGACCCGCACCAATTGTTCCAAAAAAAATCTTGAGTACAAATTCACAAATGTTATGATCCTAGCTTATCGAGAACTCAAATGCAATAGATATATCCCATACCTGGATCATATACCACACGCATCGCCAGGCTGCTCTGGAGAAAACAGGAGCCATCATTTCCACCCAACTGGGGAACAGATTTGTTTATTGCATTAGTATATATATTCTCTTTCCGGAGACAGTTAAGGACTTTAGCACAAAAGTAAAAGGACCAATTATGCTGAGGAAGATAAAATTAAATAACTTTACAAGTAACAGGTTGGGTAGATACTCTACCCAGTGCATGGAGGAGCTGTGCTGTGAGCATTACATTTTCCACTGCCGTTTGGCTTATAGATCCTTCTGTTCAAGATGTATAGAAAAATGACCAATTGAAATTTCTCAATCAGTAAGGACAATAGCATATTTTGACTGAAGAGAGAATATCTAGTCCTAGTGATATAGTATCTAATAACAACACAAGTCAGGACAGTAGGACAAGCGACAAGCGCCGGAAGATACACCGGTTCTGTTAAGAGTAGAAAGTTGTTCTGTTCTATGAAGTGTGAGTTCCGACACCATGGCTGAAAAGCAGTATTACAGTGGCTAAACAAGAAATGGAGCCTTGATATTATTCTTGCACCTTAATTAACAATTTTCTTTTCTTTTCTTAGTAAATCTCTTCCAGACAACCGATTTGAAGTAAGTAAGTGGTCGTAGACAATTTAACCTTCAAAATTGTTCATGTTAAAGGATCCAGCCACAAGGAAGAAAAAAAAATTTTAAGTTCTCGTATAATCATTTGATCAGGTCTTTTGACCTGTAACATCTCTGAGGTTTCTTAAGAAATTCTTCCACGCAGCCAGTCAGTATCCCTCGAGTCCATTTCCAGTTAATACAAGTCAGATTATAACTATACCCATTAAGAAACCGATTCAACCTCCAAGAGTACCACACTGACCTGTGCACTTTTGACTTTGCCAAACGTGCGGTAATTTGATAATGCCAGTCCGATTTATTGGGATCAAGTGCTGGCTGTGATATTTCAAGTCCTTCATCTTTGACAATGGAAAGATACCTGCAAAAATTTAATGCACTCAACATAGGGGTGGTGAGGTTTTTGATCTACAAAGAAATCATATTCATACCATCTGGAAAGAATACCGGACAACAAATGCCATGAGTTTAAAAAGAGCACTGAGCACTTTCCGCAAGTTTAAGGAGGGACAGATAAGACATCAGACAACCAATAGAATAGACCATAATAATATGGTTATCTGAACTTGGAGTAACTACTGCTACAGTAGTTGCAAAATATACCGTCAAACAGAACAGACACATCCAACACTGTTAAAGAAAAGCATGAGAAACTTTATTTCAGTGGACATCTCCCTACGGTACATTAATGTTTCAGAGGCTTTGTGCTTTAAAAGAAATACTGTAGATAAGATTGCACATTCTTCCTATACCTTGCTATTTTTAGGATTTTAATTCTAGGCATAAAACAAAGACTAAAAGCATGAGAAACTTTATTTCTCAACCAATCCTGATGCATTATTTTGTCCTATATTGATCGTTCTTTGACACCAAATTCCTCGATGAGAAGGAAAAAAGACACTTGAAATCCCTTCCCATCTTTAATTTGGTGGTGTGAAATCTTCCCTGAAGTTAACATTTAGACACTTCAAAAAGCCTTCGGAAAGGTAGCAACTTGCATTTTAAGGAACTCTCAAATTTGTGTGGCACTGCATTACCCATTTTAAGTTCTTTTGGGCAATTTTAATGCAGCATATGTTGTTCTGATCCTAGTGTCAAACACTAATCAGCAGGATATCCAGAAGTCCTTGAAAGATCTTATCGTGTATATTTCTCTCCTTTACATTTAATTGGTTCACGTAAAATCATAAAACAAAAAGGAAACAAACATAAATTATTGAAAGCGATAAGCAAAATTGAAGTATTCAAGGCACGCCAAAAAATTGTTGATCACCATTCATAACAAGATACCGCATATGGATCAATAGATTTTAGAAGGCTAAGAATTGGAGTCACTGCATGAGCAAGGAACAAAATATCATTTCTTTTCCATGGACCAGGCAAAAAATTTACATTTCTTCAGGGACCGGAGGGAAAAAAAAAAGTGCAAAACACACCAGAATAGAATAGAACACAGTCACAGCAAATTATTATTTAGTACTAAGTTTTCATGTATATTTCATACTTCCACGGGAAATAACTTAACAAGTGCACACACATTTATTGCAAATTTTGTGTCGCTTCTGAAACGATATCTGAATTTCATGTATACTTGTAAACAGCTATATATATAATAGTATTTTTTGCGTTGCTTCTTCTAAAACAATTCTGAAATATTTTTGAAATTTTTCTGAAATGTTCTTGTTTCCGTGCTAATCTAAACAACTAACCAAAATGAAATTTTAATCCTTGATGACGGGTGAATTCTACGCACTTAACACACAGCCATTTTCACTTGGCTAATCTACATACACATTAACCTTTCCACACATCCAGCCAATTCACTAATCCATACCATTTAATTATTAGACATAAGAATGACAATGTTCCAAATAAATAATATCATGCTAGCTTTCCTTACAGCACCAAAGCAACGACGCTTAAACAAAACCTGAGAATGATAGCTAAAGAATTTAAAAACCAATATGTAAAAAACTAAAATGAAAACCATACTAACCGTGCTGGGTGAAAATCTTCAACTCCAAGGTCTTCATCCCAAAGAAATATATAATCATACTCAGCTACTATGTCTGGATGTAAGAAACGCTTGGCAAACCACCTACAACACCAAATGGTTTTTTTTCATCCATATTTATTGCAGAAAAACGAAAAATGACTATTAATTCATCAGTTATTACCATTTCGTTTGACTCATGGCAGAGACATGTATGACACGGCTACTCCACCCTAAATCACGCCATTCATCCACAACATTATCGTAATGAAAAAGCATCACAACAAAACCATCATCTAGAAACTGCAGCACAATCGTGGCCATTAGCATAAATGCGAACAGCAAAACTTGAGAGGCAGGAAGCTGTTAGCCTCTTAGAGAGAGATGCCTGTCACCTTTTTAACAATTTCCTTCACAGTCTCTTTCTGCTTTATTCCAACTGCAACTGCCAATAAACTTACTGAAGCCTTTGAATTTTTCTGTATCAAAAATATTGAAATTAAGAATAAAGAAAATGAGAAGATGTGCAAGGTATTAATGTATTTGAGCTATGTAGATTTATCAATGATGGAAAAGAACTCTCCTTTTGGTTTCTCACTTGAGTTTGCTTTTTCATTTTCTTAACTTTTTTTCTATTGTGATTCTGGGGAAGATTTGAAAAAATAAGACCTACACCAACCCAAGCTTTACCACCAGAGTGAGGGAAGGCATATAAACATTTAAAAGGCTTTATGCAGCAGAGAATGTTCTCAATTCAGTCTGGGCAAATATGCTGTGAAGATTCTCAATAAACTAAAAGATTAATCAATCATCTACGAGCATCAAATCAATTATTCGTGAAGCATAAACTTTGAAGATCCATAACACAATTGTATACGATCTTAAACTATTAGTAAAATTTAAAGCTTTCATTCTGATATCTATAGAGATGCCAGGAGTGGTTTCACTTACATTTTCTGAAATAGGACCCCACAAAGGGCGCATTTCCAAATCAGAAGTTTTGGCAATAATTCCTTCTGGTAATGCCTCACTGCCAACAGGCCTGCATTGATTCTAAATGGAGAAGGAAGTAAAAAAAAAAAAAAAAAATTAAAAAAGCAGAGAGTAATTAGGAAAAAAAAAAAACCAATGAACTTATGGGCAGAATAGCAAGGATACTGTGAAAGAGACAAACCTTGCATTTATTAAATTGTTTTTCCTTTCCTGTGTCATTGATTTCCCCTCCCAATATGTTCTTCCTAGAGTCATTCATTTCCTCGCCAAATGTTTCCTGCCTTGCGTGACTTATTTCTCCATCTAATGTTTTCTGTTTTCTGTGATTCATTTCCCAGCCTGATGTGTTCTGCATTGTGTCACTTAATTCTGCTTCTAATGATACCTGCGCAAGAAGCTGTCAGATTTATTTCTTGTACGCTGAAACTTTAGCTAGACATAGTGAGACCCATTCAAGCATAAAAGTCCCTACAAAAAACGGTTTCTTAACACATAATCATGGTGAGGTGAATAAGAATTCCAACAAACAAAATTGCTCGCCCACAAAAGGTAAATAGAAAAAAATACAATTAAGGTGGTATGCCAAAGGGTAATTAAAGAAAAAATAATGGTAAATATCGAAAATAACATAGGGAGGAAAACTCAGCAAAAAAGCCAAACTACATAATCACCTTAAAGCTGCTACATCAACAATAAGAACAAGCACAACTTTCTGAATGTACAAAAATCTTAAACAGTTCTATTTCTAGGAGGCACACTTAGTTTGTTCAGACTATGCTCTTGAAGCAGATGGTAAGTTATATGTATTTTCTGGAGAAAGATACACAATTACAAGGTCAAGATGACTTAGTTTGCTAAGAATACATAACTGCTTGAGAAAGAACAAGCATTTAGTTCGAGGATACATAGTTGTTTAAATAACATAGTTGCTAACTTGGCTAATGTCATTATCTTCTTTAACCTTTTAACTAATTGTTACTTCGTGGGATATTTTTGACAATTAGTTACAACTATTTTTTTTAATTATTCATTATTTATTTTGGCTAGCTTGGCTATAATTTCATCGAGTCATGCAGGGTTTAGGGAGACTAAAAGTCTTATTCAAGGGGTAGGGATGTATTTGATTAGTTGATGTTCCCACCAATTCTCCTACATCAAGAAAAACTTGACTCCATCAAGTAGAAGTCACATACTCCTTCCTTCAATCGTTGGGCCATGAACATAGTGGATGTGCAAGCTTCTTCCAAAATTCATGCACTTGTGTAAAGGGTGGAATGAACCTAGTGTCCCCAACAACTCTATTGGGACGAAAAGAACTCAACTCAAGCAAGAAAGTTTGCAAATTTCAAAATAATTCTATTAAAATTGGAACATGTTGTGGGAGGAACATTGCATTGGGGAGGATGAAATCCCAAGGGATATTATTGGGATGAGGCACATACTTTCAACTGTGGGCAATGGACAATACGCGTAGAGATCACATTCTTGCAACTATCACTATTTCGGATGACCTTGCTAGTATTCTCAATGAGCTTGTGATTGTTTATCATGAGGAAAGGCTTAATATCATCAGCTAAATTCCCAATTGTTTGGTCAACACCCAAATCATCATGATGACCTTGCAAACCCCCTCAAGTGATTTCAACAAACTTTTTAGGCGGTATATCAGTGCAAGGCACATCATTAACCCGACTAGAGATTCGGTTACTAAAATCATCAAACTTTGTGACTTCACGATCTCATCTACCTACTTTGAAAACGTCAATTAAATCTCAAACTATGGTGATAACAAAGTTAGAAAAACTTATCCTACACAATAGCAAGGATGTTTTCTGAAAGGGATAAAACCTTATTGCATTCAATAGATTGTATCCTCGGCCTCACATCATTCATTTTCCATGTTGGTAGGATCTGCATAAACAATAACAAACTTGATTCATTGTCTGCTACAGGACCTCTTCAGAGACAATCCCAAACAAGGAGTCATTCAGGAAATAACATTCAAGTAGAAATTTTCAAATATAATTGTGAGATGAAGCAAATCTCAAACAAATAAATTCGTTTATCCACAAACAAATTGACTTCCAATAAAGCCTGAACCTTGTTATACAAGCAACAGACCCCTACTTACCAAAAAAAAAAAAAAAAAAACAACAGACCCCTAAGATTCTTCCATCCATTTTGTGTCAAAACGGGAGGGTAAGTAATGTACTGTGCAAAGTGAATTGAAAACCTCATGCCATCTTTAAGATCTACATATACATACTCCAAAAGAGAGAGAGAGAGAGAGATCTACAGATAGTTAAATCATAATTACAGCTCCCCACTAAAAAGCTAATAGAGTCAAAGAAGGATAATGCAGTGATCATAACTAGTAGCAGTGATGTTAATCCTCTAATGTTTAAAAAGCAACATTTCTCTTGTATTATTGACTTGTTATTCTGATAAGAGACCTAATTCTTCTTACAATCTTAAGGTTGAAGGCTGAAGCCCAAGTTTTGACAGTAGATTGCAACTGTTTTTGTTTCTTTGATAGGATAATTAAAGATTATTGAATCCTTTATTACTTTATTTGAACTAGACCATGGGCCACTTCCTTCCAAAGTTAAAACCTTCTAGTTGTTAGTAGACTAGTTGAAAGAAGTGACATGATTTTTAATGGAACAAACTTTAAGATTTGGAATGCATCCAATTGACAGAGTAATGAAAATCCTTCACATGCTTCAAATGAAAACAACAAAAAAAAAAAAGTCACAAAAAAAACTAAATGCTGCAAGTCTAGAAGAATCTTCAAATTTGGTGTTGAATCCCTCGGAGCCCCCATGTGGATTAAGACATATATATATCATACAATCTATCGTGTGAAGTATATAATTAAAACAAATAAGTATTTGAGCAACAATACTTACTCTGTAGTCTTTTGCAAGAAACAAATTCCCAGCGAAGTATACACCACAAATAAATAAAGCAGCAATACAGAGAGTGTGGATCCAAGATCTACTTGTTTGATCCCGTGGAAACGAAACCTGGATAAAAGAAATCATAAAAGAGTAGTCATAATAAAAAAGATTGGCAATGAACAATCCATTTACTGTCTTACTGAACTGATATTCAAGAGACGCTACCATCTCATATTGATGTTACCGTGGAGGTAGATGCAACATTGATTTAACACATATAACAATAAGTGAAAAAACAACATTTTTTTTTTTTTGGCTTCTAAAAGTATAAAGCTCAAGAGGTGTCTCAATTAATCAATTGCACGAGTCTCTTTTTAGTTGATGAAGCAGAACATAATTCCATCAATTGAGGTCCAGTTACTTGAATTTCACGTTGTATTCCCTGTCTATTAAGTTTTTTTTTAGTTCCACAATCTCTGTTAGATTTTCATTCATATTCTGCAGAATTATTGTTATATTACCATTAGAAACAAAACATAGTTCATCCAGGAGTTCATCCAAACAGGTCCCAATTGAGTAAGACTAATCAAACTGGAGTTGTACGGCCAGCCCTGTTCCTAAAAGTAGGATATAATTCTTGCTTAAGATTATTTGCATATTAGTATATCCCACAAAATCATCAATCAAAATTTGAAAATTTGTACCAAACGAGAGAAAAGATTTCAGTCTGATGCCTTTCATTGTATGCATATAAAAGGGAAAGAGAGATCCGTTTCCCTGATTGCCGAAAAACTAAATAAAGCTTAGAGCAATTAAATATTTAAAGCTAACCCCCAAGCCAGTAAACAAGGGTTTATATATTATATATATATATATATAAACAGCACCTGATTTGCTAGGAAACAAAAACCAACCTCAGAACAGAATAATAGTACAGACTCGGCTCAGTGCCATAGCCTTGAAATTTTCAGGTATTAAATTGTTGGGTTTAAAATTTGGTCTTTTCTTTTGCCTTTCATCCGTTTTCTCAGCATCCAAACAGACAATAAAGTAACATATAAAACAGATACAAACATTCATATATGCAGCACAAACAAACACGTAATAAAAACAGACATACATACACCGATACGCATGCCCAACTTATTACAATTTATACAAAAATTTGACTAGAACAACTATATAATTACATTCATCATGTCCCAATACCAATCAATATGAAAATTGGACAAATTAAATAAAAAAGGATCATAAGGAAAGATAAACTGTGTAAGTATATAAACAAATAATCCAAAATAAATTCTAAACGAAACAATCCCGGAAAATCACAAATATAAATAGATACACGTATATATACATACATAACACAAGTATGTGTGGTGAATATAGAGACTTACACAATGGAATGACTTCATCTTGCATGAATCTCCAAAAACAACAACAGAATGGATTGATGAAAAAGGGGGATGAAAAAAAATGGACTTTGAATCAGACCAAAGAATCCACGTAAAGTAAAGAATAAGAGAAAGGTTATATAAAGAAGGCAATAAAGGTTGGCTTGCAGAGCGACGAAACGTCACTACTTTTACTTTGAAAGGGAGAGAGAGAAAGAGAGAGTGAGAGAGACCCGGTTCAACCTCCAAGTCGCAAACCCACCATCAAAGACAAGGAACAGAACTTGATTTTAATACGATAATATGTATTTACATATATATAGACAGAGAGTAGATAAGCCTTAGAAGTTTAGACGGCTCGTTGCTTTGTACTTGGTCTTGCGTTACTGTAAGTCTAGAGAGAGAGACGGGGGCCCGTGTTAGACGACGGCTGTAGTGGCGTGGAATTATAAACAATCTCCGCTTTAAGATTGTAAGATAATTGAAAAAAAAAAAAAAGGAAAAAAATCGTACTCGCCCATTTATAACCACACGTGTTCGGAAGGCCGTATTTTGGTTTGGACTAGGTTGTTTCGGCTCTAGGCTTCGTTTGGGAGTTGGGAATGGATTAAGAAACAATTTTTTTTTCTTTCCTTTTTTTAATTGAAAAATGAAATTGACTTTAAGTAGGTGCATTATTTTTTGGTTAAAATTTGGAAAAAGTATAAATAAAAAATTCTTTCCTTTTTAACTTATTGTCATCGGAAAAAAAATAAATAAATAAATCTTGTCTTTTTGCTTACCCAAGTTGCCAAACTAGCCCCCTCTCGCCTTATTTTTAATTTTGAAAATTAAAATTGAAACTACACAAAAGGTTACAAAAAATAATGAAAATTAATAGCCAATAATGTCTAGAAAATGCTTAAAAGGGCAAAAACTTTAAAACCACAAAGGTCTCCATCCGAACAGAGCCTTGAAGTTGACACCGAGGTAGACGTGCGAAGAAGGTCCCCCACTCTTATGGTTGTTTGAAATTGACTTGGCTTGAAGTAGCGAGCTTGTTTCACATGGGCTCCGTTTGGGAATAGATTTAAAACATTTTTCCTTTGTTTTTATTGAAAAATGCATTTGTCTTTCAGCAGCTCATTGGTGCGTGTTAAATGAATTTAATTTAATTTTTATTTTTTTATTTGATTATTTTTTATCTTTCTATTCAAAGGTATAAAACTACAAATTTTGAAATTTAATTAACAAATTAATTAAAAATTAATAAAAAATTGAGTTAATTTACATAACTTGCAAAATTAAAATATTTTTATTGATTACCAAGGAAAAAAACTTCACACAAACAATACCTTAATTTACATAACTTCACACGAGTCTCTTTTAATACCTTAATTTTTTTACGATTCGGGATGCACTTGAAAATTTACAATTTTTGTTTTGTAATTAAAGATGTTTGCACCTGCTTACGCGCATCTCGACTAATAGCAGGGATTGAAAATTTATCATTACTTACATGCTGAGTTGGATAATGTAAAATTATTAGTATTAGGTGTTTTGAGTGACAAAAATTGAAATAAAATGAGATAATTTGTGAGTTCGTAATTCGTATAGTGAAATAAAAAATAAATAATTTTTAAAAATTTTTTAAATATTTTTTAAATTTTCTAACATTTTTTAATACGTCAAATATACCCAAAGGACGCATTACTATCATATAATTCCACTTCAAATTGGAGCATTAAAGTTGAATTTTTAATTATAAGTAGAGGCTCCACGTCCAAATCAAATTTGTTGCGACTGTAATTTATTTTATTTTATCTTATGTCATTTTATTTTATTTTATTTTATAGTATAAATTGAATCCGGTCCATGCCCAATAACTTGACAGGAAATGCTTAAGAGAAAATTTTTTATTTCGTCAGATCAATTTCTTTAATCAGAGTAGTTTATTATACCAAATTTATTTAGCCGGGATTGAACAGATACGGCAATTAATTTTTAAAAATAATTACTTTTTTATTCTTGTATTTAAGATAAAAGTCACTTATATCCCTGAACTTTTGTAATTGTGATAGGTTTTTCGTAAAAAATAAATATATTTATCTATATTTTCTTATATAATTTTTTTATACAATCCTAAAAACACCATTCATAAATTTTTTCTTCATTATCTTTTTTCTCTAATTTTTTTTCTATTTATTCAAATTCTCTTCTTATTTTTTATTTTTGTATTCTCATGAATTAATTTATATTAAGAAATTCTTTACGAAGTTGGGAGAAATTAAAAAAATTGAGAAATTAAGTTAGAGAGAGAGAGAGAGAGATTAGAAAATTTTAAAATAATATTTTGGTAAGGAATTTTGTAACATATACACCAACTGATTGGATAGGCTTTTCGTAAAAATAAATATATTTAACTTTTCTTATATAACTTTTATATGTAATCCTAAAAATACCACTTATTATAAGAAAATTTATACAATAAAGGGTGAGTTATATATACACCTCCTAGACGTTTCAAATAGTTACACTTACATCTTTGCAGCCCCACAAATTTTAGAAATTATAGAAAAATCCGTAGAGATGATATTAGATTATGCTAAGAGTGTGTTTGAAATGATAAAAAGTGACATAAAGTAAAAAAAGTTATGGATTCGTAATTCATGTTGTGAGATAAAAAGTGAATTACTTTTAGAGATTTATAAAGATTTTTAAAAATTTTCAACAAAAATCAGTCCGTCAAATGCAGCTTAATAATTACTAAAAAATTTTATAAGATTTTAACATTTAAAAAACGTGCTTTCATGAAGTAGGATACTTACAGTTACGCCCTTAAATCGTTTGAGCTGTGACACCGGTTGATGGAATGCTCAAAAAGTTAGACTGAGGCAGATCTGTCAAGAAGATACCCCCAGTTTTCACTCTTCTATGCTTTGAAAGCTAACTAGTTTCATGGGGGTGTTACAAAGGCTAAAAATTAATATATATATATATATATATATATAAGGTGTTAGTTAATTTTTTAATGTTGAGAAGGTAAATTTAAATTTGTTGACAAAATTCGTTTGAATATGATTAAAAGTCTAAATGGTCCGTTCGAACAGTTTTTGTATACAGTGAAAATTTTAAGTTGATAGAATCCGTTTAAATGTCACTAAATAATTTATTCGAACGATTTTTGTATGTCATATTAGAATTTTAAGAAAAAAATTTGTAAAAGTTATAAAAAATGCACGGAATATGAAAATAGTTAAAATGTTATAAAAATTTTTAAAATTTTGTAAGTTTTGATCTTCCATAAAGCACCATAGAGCTCTGTTTGGGAAGGGATTTAAAACATTTTTGTTTTGTTTTTACTGAAAAATGCATGGATTTAGAACATTTTTGTTTTTTGTTTTTTTTTCATTGCTTGGCCAAGTTGTCAAACTATATAACAAAATATTTACAAAGTCCTTATAATATTATTTCCACTTCAAATTGGAGCATTAAAGTTGAATTATTAATTATAGGTAGAGGTTCGATGTCCAAATCAAAATATCCTTATAAAATTAATTCCACTTCAAATTGGAGCATTAAAGTTGAATTATTAATTATAGGCAGAGGTTCCATGTCCAAATCAAATTTGTCGAGATGATCATTTATTTTATTTTATTTTATTTTATTTTGTTATATAAATTGAATTCGGTCCATGCCTAACAAGTAAGGATTGCTGAGGAGATCAGATCAATTTCTTGTATCGTCATATCAATTTCTTTAATTAAGAGTATGTTTGGAGTTGTATAAAAGTATATAAAATTATAAAAATTAATGTCTTGTATTTTGTGCAATGAGTAGAGAATTTAAATTTTATAATCTCGTAATTCGTATTTATAGAGTTTTGTAGAGTTTTATATTTTTTTTATCAACTCCAAACAAGGCCTAATTTTTAGGAATAATTATTTTTTTATCCTTATATTTAAAGTAAAAATCACTTATACTCCTAAACTTTAAAATCTACTTTTGTACTCATTATACTTTGGATTAAAATAAAAATATTAAAAAATTGGTCATTTATAATGATTTTAACTTTAAGTAAATTTAAGAATTATAATTGTACCCCTGTATTTTATAATATCTACACGTTTACCCTTAATTCTATTTAATTTTTAATGAATATTTTGTCGTTTCAATTGAAAAATTAACGCTGTTCACAATTTCACTTTAATCCAAAATACAAGAGTACAAAAGTAATTTTTTAATTTTAAAGGTGTAAGTCATTTTCATCTTAAATTTAGGAAGTAAAAAGGTAATTATCTTAATTTTTGCTAATGTGCGTGTGCGTGATGACACATCATTTTTTCATAATTTCTTTTTCATTATCTATTTTTCACTATTTTTTTTTCTATTTATATAAGTTGTCTTCTTAATTTTTTTCTTTTTTGTATTCTCATAATTAATTTTAGATTAAGAAATTATAGGAGAAGTTGGGAGAAATTAAAGAAATTTGGAGAACATAAGTTGGAGAGAGAGAAGAGAGGGGGGTTAGAATAAGTTAAAATATTATTTTGGTAAAGAATTTTGTAACTGTGATAGGCTTTTTGTAAAAAAATAAATATATTTATCTATATTTTCTTATATAATTTTTATATACAATCCTAAAAACACAATTCAGAAATTTTTTCTTCATTATCTTTTTTTCTCTAATTTTTTCCTATTTATTCAAATTGTCTTCTTATTTTATTTTTGTATTCTCATGAATTAATTTAGAAATTCTTTAAGAAGTTGGGAGAAATTAAAAAATTGAGACAATAAGTTAGAGAGAGAGAGAGAGAAAGAGAGAGAGAGGGTTGAAAATTTTAAAATAATATTTTGGTAAAGAATTTTCTAACTAAAAGTCTCAAAAACACAAATGAGTATTCAATCAATTAGTTGAACTCCAATCAAATAGTTAATGATAAATAAAATAAGAAACCAAAATCAACACATATCTAAAAAGATACAATGATTTGTTGATAAGAGTATAAACTCTTTTGAATATAAAGAAGAAAATAATCCTAAATTCTTAAGCGGGTCAAATTAAAAATTCTTCACTATAAATAAAGAAGTTATAAGATACAAAGAAATAGTTTTTAAGTTTTTCCAATAAATTACCTATTAATCTACTTGTTTATAACTCATTCCGACCTTATCTGCTAGATTTCCTGCAATAAACCTCAATCTATAAAGAAAATGGCCTTCAATACATGAAGAAACTCTCACAATTTAATACACACCAACAAATTTGAGCACAAACTTGATAAATTTTCGTCAAATAAGATAAATGAGGTCATAGACCCGAAGATTCCTCAAGTCGCGGTCATGTTTTTAAAATATTGCCTTGAAAGGTATAGGCGAGAGACGTTAAGTTTACGCTGAGGTAGACGCATGAAGAAGGTCCCCCACTTTTATGGTTTAAAATTGACTTGGTTCGAGCTAGTTAACTTGATTCGCAGAGGTTCTGTTTGGGAATGGACTTAATTTTTTTTTTTAAATTGAAAAATGGATTTGTCTTTCATCAGGTCGGTAAGGTGCATGTTAATTTTTTTTTAACATTATATTTTGTTTAAATTTCAAGAAACCATAAATTAAAAAAATACTTTCTTTTTAACATATCTTAAACAAAAGGTTGCTCTCCCCCCCGGGGGGTTTGTTTAAAAGCAAGTTCCCAAATTAGCCCTTCTTTTCCCCATATACTTTTGTTTTCTGTTCTGAAAAAAAAAATAAATCTTGGATTAAACCACATAAAAAAGAAAGAAATTAATTACTAATAATGTCCATAAAATGTTTAAAAGAACAAAAACTTAAAAAATCATAAAAAGTCTCCATCCAAACAAAGCCTTAAAATTAACGATTTCGGATGCCCTAGAAAATTTATTATTACTTATACGCGAGTTGGACGATAGAAGGACATTGGTCCCAAATAAAGTATGCATTATTATAATATTAATTCCAGTTCAAATTGGAACATTAAAGTTGAATTATTAGTTGCAAGTAGAGGTTCCATGACCAAATCGAATTTGTTGGGATTATGATTTATTTTATTTTATTTTGTTATATAATTTGAATCCGGTCCATGCCCAACAAGTAATAAATGCTGAGGAGATCAGATCAATTTCTTGTATCGTCACATCAATTTCTTTAATAAAAGCAATTTATTATACCGTATTTATTTAGCTGAGATTGAATAGACAAAGGCAATTGATTTTAAGGAACAATTATTTTTTTACCTTTGTATTTAAGATAAAAATCACCTGCACATTTAAACTTTAAAATTTACTTTTGCAACTTTTGTACTTTTGATTAAAACGAAAACATTAAAAAATCTGTTAGAGGCAACGGTTTTGATTCCAAATAATTTTTAGAATTACGTTTATACCCCTACATTTTATAGTACCTATATTTACACTCTTAATTTTATTTGATCTTTTAATGAATATTTTTGGCTTTTCAATTGAGAATTTAGCACTGTTTACAACTTCATGTTAGTCTAAAATGCAAATGGTACAAAAGTAGGTTATTAAAATTCAAAGATGTTAGTGATTTTTACCTTAAATACAAAAAGTAAAAAAAAGATAATTATCCCTAATTTACTAATATGCGTGTGTGATCACACGTCATTTTTCATAAATTTTTCTTCATCATCTATTTTTCTCCAATTTTTTTCTCTTTACATAAATTGTCTCTTATTTTTATTTTTGTATTCTCATGAATTAACTTTAGATTAAGAAATTTAAGAAGAAGTTGGGAGAAATTAATAAATTTTGAGAAAATAAGTTAGAGAGAGATGGCGAAGTTTTTCTAACTTACAATAGTATTTTGGTAAAGATTTTTTTAATATACATACGCCAACAAATTGTGATAGGCTTTTTGTAAAAAATAAATATATTTTTCTACCTTTTCTTATATAATTTTTATATATAATCCTAAAAATACTATTCATAAATTTTTTTCATCATCTTTTTTTTCTCTATTTTTTTCCATTTATTCAAATTGTCTTCTTTTTTTTTTTTTTTTTTTTGTATTCTCATGAATTAATTTTATATTAAGAAGTTTTGGAGAAGTTGGGAGAGATTAAAGAAATTTTGAGAAAAAAAAAAGTTAGCAAAAGTTAAAATAATATTTTAGTAAAGAATTTTGTAAATTGTAGGGGTAATTTTTGTACTTTACCCCAAAAATCACCCCTTACAGTTTACCCTTAGCACTTTACTCTCTTATGTTTTAATTATAACTATCAAATCACTATAGTTTTGATCAAACAATAATTTAGTCCTTCTATCAACCTCCGTCAATACCCAACCATTAAAATTGAGAATAATTTTGTCATTTCATAGTCTTCTTCTCCAAACACCATCTGTTAGCCTTGGATGGCCACCTACATCGCCGCTGTTGGCACTGCTTTGTACTCTCCCAGAAAATAACCGATTAAACTTATTGGCAACCATAGTTGATACTCTGTATCTTCCTATTTAGATAGTCACAACCTTGTTGCCGACTTGTTCATTAACTAAAAGAACAGAACAACCAAGAGTTTTTAAAACCCTAGTCTATCAAACAAAAAGAACTGGATCAAACACCTCGATGTCCCCAATTCAGCTGGACTTTTTCTTCATCAAAATTATGAAAATCAGCAACAACCGGGGTTCATATGAATCAATGCTACCAAATATCACCATTTGTATCTTCTGTTCAGGGTCTAAAACTCTAAAAGTACAATATAAGATTTGAGGAGATTGAATTTGATCCATAAAAGTATAGACCTAAAAACTCTTAACATTCTTAAAATAAAATTGCAGTTTCTGCATCAATTTTGATTCTCTTTGAGCATCAATTTCTTGCTCTACTAGAACCCATGGATGTTCTTTTACTGAAGTCGTGGATTTGTGGAAGTTTCAAGAGAGAAAAAGAGAGAGCTTGAGTTGAAGAGAAATTGGTTTTGTTTTTAAATTACTTTTCACCACTCATACAAACATATAGTGATATAATTATATGTATACACACAGGAATAATTGAAGAAGAAGCAAATTGAGGTGGTTATATATATATATATATATATAATAAAGGAGTTCATTATTTGAATTTTATATATTTTTAACTGTTAAATGTAGACAATGGTCAGGATTACTTTTTTCTCTCACTTTGATTGTCTTTTCGATCACTTAATATGAGAACATAATCTCCCACTTTTTCATATCTTTAATATTTTTTAAAATGTGATAATATTTGTAATAAATAATAAAAATTTACACATTTATTAAATATTATATGAATACCTTAATATCTTTTGATTAGTGATTTTTATTTTTATAAGTTATTTTTATATTTTTTATGTTTGCCTAGTTCATAAATTTAAATTTGAGCTATTTGCATGCCAAATTATATTTATAAGCGTTCAAGCATAAGCAATTACTAGTATATATATACAAAGGGATATTTTTTGGACCTGTAGAAGTTGCTATAAGGCTTTAATTTTATAAAATTTTAATTAATAAATTTGATATTATTTCAATCAATTCTTTAACAAAATTCCATTTTTTATTTTACAATTAAATCTTGATATTAGGATTTCTTAATTTGTACTTCATCAAGTTTTCTAAAAAATAAGCTTCCTGTGATTTGACCATGGTTCTCACTTGTTATTTGAAAGCTACTTCTTGGAGATTCAAATAACTGATTCCATGGATATCCTAGTAAGATTATATCTCAAGGAAATTGTAAGACTTTGCGAATCTCTTATATCCATTATTTTGGATAGGGGTTTGTTTTTCAATTCTTGCAGAATCTTTAGTTGGCTATGGGGTTATAGTTGGCTATGGGGTTAGAGTTGTATTTCAGTACTTATTTTCATCTTCAGATAGATGGGCATGCAAAATGCATTATTCAGATCTTAAAAGATATGCTCGGGGCTTATGTGCTTGTTTTTGTGGTAGTTAGGAGGATAACCTTCCTTTAGTGAAGTTTTCTTATAATAACCATTATTTGTTGATTATTGAGATGACACATTTCGAGGCATTATACAGTAGGCCTTGCAGATTTCTTATATGTTTGGTTGAAGCGGGTGAGCTGATGTGATTGGTCCTGAATTTGTTCAGGAGAAAATTGAGAATGTTAGGGTTATCTGTCAGTTTTCAGGAGTGCGTGAAGTGTTTCATGTGTCCCTACTCCAAAAGTATAATCCCGATCCTTCACATATGTTTGATTGGGTTGAGTTTAAGATAGACTCTAATGTGTCTTATGAGGTTAGATTGGTGGAAGTTTTAGACTCTCAAGAGCGAGTGCTTTAAGAGAAGATCATTCCATTGGTTAGATTAATAGTATTCAATTGAGGAATCGACCTGGACGTAAGAGGCAGAAATATGAAGTTGGTATCGTAAGTTATTTTCTTTATTATTGTTTTCTTATATCTTAATTTTTTTAATAGAGGGGGATGATGTAATGACCCGTATTTTATTATATTTCATTTATTCATGCCACTAGGGTTGGTTCCCCTTTTAGGCAAGTATGGCGATGGCCTAAGGCCTCACATATTATATATATATATATATATGAACTTATTAACTGAAGCAATAAATTCGAGTTGGAAAATTAGGACAAAATATTGATTGGAATGGAAACAATAAAATATATAAACTTAGCAATCAACATTAATGAAGGCGGAGTCTAAACCAATAGATTAATAAGAGAAGAACTGCTCGAGAAAGGCGAACAGATTAAAGAAGGGATATCAAGAAAAAAATATGTATTTTAATATGTATTTTCTGCAAATAAGTTGTCTGTGCTCTCTACTCTCTCTCTCTCTCTCTCTCTCTTTCTCTCTCTGTGTTGTCTTTCTGTTATAAGACTGACCTTCAAATAAAAAACACAAAAAGAGAAGAAGAAACAGTAGAAAATTATGGGGCTTTGCCATCTCCATTGAAGGACCTAGAGAAAATCAATACAAGTTTGAAAAGTGAAAGTGGTGAGAAGCTGTGCCTATACCCTCAGATGTACCAAAATTCAACTGAGATCAATGGATGAGATTGTGCAATAGACAATCTCGATCCAAAGCCAACACACGTCCATCTCTAACGGCCCAAATTAAATGAGATGACTAAATGGAGGGTTGGCAGGTTTAATGATGAAGTAAATAAGCTGGCTTTGGGAAGCAATACAGAGGCTTCCAAAGCAAGTTGGTGAGATGAATGGTCAACATCAAGCACTTGAAGAGATGCAGGGGTTTAACCGAGTCAATAATTGGATGGGGTATTGAAGGACCGTGGGTTGGAGCATGAATTGGGATGGAGAGTGGCCTAATGCAAAGCTCAGTCCATTACTCTTAATTCTTGAAGGCCTCATCATCATCGAGTCCACAGAAATCCTGCTTTTTTACCATTGCCACCATAGGTAAAAGCAAGGTTAACAAAGGCTCAAGACTGCTACAAGTGTTATCAAAGTAGTTGGATCCGGAGATCATGGAGAGAAGATCTATATCACAACACCATCAGCAAGATCGGGAGAGTCAAGCATAGTTTAAGCAAATAATGGAAATGATGGAAGCAATTAATAGAAGATTAGGAAGATTGGAAAAAACATCTTACCAGTTGCAGTCCAATGTTGCAGACGTCTAGAAGAAACAAGATGAATATAATGGTGTAAGGTCCTCCCATAATTAGGAAGATAATGGTGTTCAATCCATCCCATAAGTTTATGCGAATTAGGAGAGAACCAGCATAAGTTTCAGTGGAATCCAGATGAAGTCTGTGAAGCTAAAGTTTCTTATATTCTTTAGGGATGTTCCCTCAAAATGGCGCTACAAGGCTAACCAATTTTTCAAGTACTATACAGTCCTAGAAGACCAAAAATTAGAGATTACATCTATACATTTGGAAGGTAAATCTTTAATATGGTTTCAAGATGTCATAAATTCTACAGTAAGGATGAGTTGGGATGAATTCCAAAAGCCATTTTAACAGGATTTGGTGAGAATGTGTATGAAGACCCTATAGATCAACTAATTAGGTTAAAATAGACCTCTATATTTGAAAATTTCAAATCACAATTTGAGGGAATTTCTAACAGAGTTAAAGGATTAAGTAAAGCTCACAAACTTAGCATTTTCTTGATTCGGTTAATGGAAGAAATAAGGTACCCTGTACATATGTTCAATCCTGATACTTTGATTAAGGCCTTTGGATTGGCTAGGTTGCAAGAAGAAAACCTATTAGCCTTAAAAAGATAGCATAACAGAACTGGTGTGGGGAGTTTTTCTAATTCTAATGTGGAAGGCAGCGGTGGATTAATTTTCGGCAGTGCGGGTTCAGAAAAGAGTCTTGTGTGGAAGCCCCCTTTGATAGCTAATTCCCAGAGCAATGTAAGTGTGGCGAAGGCCAACAGTGAGGGTAATGTTAACAAGTTGCCAATTCAAAAACTTAGCCTTTTAGAGGTAGAAGCTAGAAAGAAGAAGGGATTATGTTTTAATTATGATGAAAAGTGGCACATAAGTCATATTTGCAAGAATCCTAAGTTGTTTGTGTTGGAGTCAATATTGCTTGAAGAAGAAGGGAAATAGGGTAGTATTGAACTTGAAGATGAGTTAACTGGGGAAGAGGAAGATGTTGCACCAGAAATAACCTTTCATACCATAGTGGAAACTCCCCAACCAAAAACACTAAGATTGATTGGATGCATTAAAGGAAGGCAATGGACAATCTTAGTGGATTCTTGGAGTACTCACAACTTCATAGATCCAAAAATTGCTAAGTGCTACAAGTTACCAATAAAGGGGGGCAATGCTTTAACAGTAAAAGTGGCTAATGGAGAAACTCTTAGAAGTATGGGAGAATGTAGTCAGTTTAAGCTCAAAATTCAAGGGCATGTGTTTTTAATTGATTTTTTGCTACTACCCTTGGTTAGATGCGATATCGTTTTAGAGGCATAGTGGTTAAAGACCTTAGGCCCCCTCACTTTTGATTTTTCATCTCTTATAATGTCATTCCAGAAGGAGAAACAGCAAGTTTGTGTTAAGGGCTTACAGGAGAATGATCAATTTGTTGAGAGTGTGGAGTTACAATAGTTAAAGGGGTCAGTCATTAAGGGTTTTATGCTGCAATTATTTCACATTACAATAAGCCAATCTATAGAGATACCACTACAAGAATCACTGAAGCAGTTGTAAGAATCCAGGGAGTATTGCAGAAGTTGAAGCAAGTTTTTGGTAAGCCCAAAAGACTTCCACTAGTAAGAGGTTATGAGCATCGGATTATCATGCAAGAGGGTACACAACCGATCTTTAACAGACCATACAGTTATCCCCATTTCCAAAAAAAAAAATAGAAAAAATAGTTAAATACTTATTGGAGCTTGGTTTGATTCAACCAAGCTAATCTCCATTTTCTTCACGAATAATTTTGGTAAGAAAAACTGATGGGTCATGAGAATATATGTAGATTATAGAGCTTTAAACAAAGCTACTATCAAGGATAAATATCCAATTCCCATAGTGGATGAGTTATTGGATGAACTTAGTGGTGCTTGTATTTTTTCCAAATTGGATTTCAAGTCTGCTTATCACCAAATCAAAATATCTCAAGCAAATGTGCCTAAGATAATTTTTAGAACATACTCAGGACATTATGAGTTTTTAGTGATGCCCTTTGGGCTCACAAATGCCCCAACAACCTTTTAGCAGTTGATGAATGACATTTTTAGGCCATACTTGAGGAAGTTTGTTCTGGTATTTTTTAATGATATCTTGATCTACTATCAATCTATTGATGAGCATGTGAAGCACCTAGATCTAGCCTTGCAGTTACTTCTGAAACATAGGCTTTTTACTAAAGAGTCGAAGCGTAGATTTAGATATGTGGAAGTGGACTACCTTGGTCATCTTATTTTTGGTTGTGGGGTAAGGGCTGATCCAAACAAGATTCAAGTAATGATAGAGTGGCCTATTCCTAAAAAGATTAAGTCACTAAGGGGATTCTTGGGATATTAAGAAAAAAATATATATTTTAATATGTATTTTCTGCAAATACAAAAGAAGAAACAGTAGAAAATTATAGGGCTTCGCCATCTCCATTAAAGGACCTAGAGAAAATCAATACAAGTTTGAAAAGTGAAAGTGGTGAGAAGCTGTGCATATACCCTTAGATGTACCAAAATTCAACTGAGATCAATGGACAAGAATGTGCAATAGACAATCTCAATCCAAATCCAACACAGGTCCATCTCCAACGGCCCAAATTAAATAAGGTGACTAAAGGGAGGGTTGGTAGCTTTAATGATGAAGCAAATAAGCTAACTTTAGGAAGCAATACAGAGGCTTCCAGAGCAAGCTGGTGAGATGAATGGTCAACATCAAGCACTTGAAGAGATGCAGGGGTTTAACCGAGTCAATAATTTGATGGGGTATTGAAGGACCGTAGGTTGGAGCATGAATTGGGCTGGAGAGCGACCAAATGCAAAGCTCAGTCCATTACTCGTAATTCTTGAAGGCCTCATCATCATTGGGTCCACAGAAATCCTGCTATTTTGCCATTGCCACCATAGGTAAGGGTAAGGTTAACAAAGGCTTAAGACTGCTACAAGCGTTATCAAAGCAGTTGGATCCAGAGATCATGGAGAGAAAATCTATATCACAACACCATCAGCAAGATCGGGAGAGTTAAGCATAGTTTAAGCAAATAACAGAAATGATGGAAGCAATTAATAGAAGATTAGGAAGATTGGAAAAAAACATCTTACTAGTTGTAGTCGAATGTTGCAGACGTCTAGAAGAAACAAGATGAATATAATGGTGTAAGGTCCTCCCATAATTAGAAAGATAATGGTGTTCAATCCATCCCACAAGTTTATGCGAATTAGGAGGGAACCAGCATGGGTTTCAGTGGAATCCAGATGAAGTCTGTGAGGCTAAAGTTTCCTATATTCTCTGGGGGTGTTCCCTCAGAATGGCTCTACAAGGCTAACCAATTTTTCAAGCTCTATACAGTCTCAGAAGACTAGAAATTAGAGATTGCATCTATGCATTTGGAAGGTAAATCTTTAACATGGTTTCAAGATATCATAAATTCTACAGTAAAGATAAGTTGGGATGAATTTCCAAAAGCCATTTTAACAGGATTTGGTGAGAATGTGTATGAAGACCCTATAGATCAACTAATTAGGCTAAAACAGACCTCTATATTTGAAATTTTCAAATCACAATTTGAGGGATTTTCTAACAGAGTTAAAGGATTAAGCAAAGCTCACAAACTCTGCATTTTCTTGACTGGGTTAAAGGAAGAAATAAGGTACCTTGTACATATGTTCAATCTTGATACTTTGACTAAGGCCTTTGGATTGGCTAGGTTGCAAGAAGAAAGCCTATTAGCCTTAAAAAGATAGCATAACAGAACTGGTATGAGGAGTTTTTCTAATTCTAATATGGAAGGCAGCGGTGTTTTAATTTCTGGCAGTGCGGGTTTAGAAAAGAGTCTTGTGTGGAAGCCCCATTTGATAGCTAATTCCCAGAGTAATGTAAGTGTGGCTAAGGCTAACAGTAAGGGTAATGTTAACAAGTTGCCAGTTCAAAAACTTAGCCCTTTAGAAGTAGAAGCTAGGAAGAAGAAGGGATTATGTTTTAATTATGATGAAAAGTGGCACATAAGTCATATTTGCAAGAATCCTAAGTTGTTTGTGTTGGAGTCAATATTGCTTGAAGAAGAAGGAAAATAGGGTAGTATTGAACTTGAAGATGAGTTAACTGGGGAAGAGGAAGATGTTGCACCAGAAATAACCTTTCATACCATAGTGGAAACTCCCCAACCAAAAACACTAAGATTAATGGGATGCATTAAAGGAAGGCAATGGACAATCTTAGTGGATTCTTGGAGTACTCACAACTTCATAGATCCAAAAATTGCTAAGTGCTACAAGTTACCAATAAAGAGGGGGCAATGCTTTAACAATAAAAGTGGCTAATGGAGAAACTCTTAGAAGTATGGGAGAATGCAGTCAGGTTAAGCTCAATATTCAAGGGCATGTGTTTCTAATTGATTTTTTGCTATTACCTTTAGCTAAATGTGGTATCTTTTTAGGAGCACAGTGGTTAAAGACCTTAGGCCCCCCTCACTTTTGATTTTTCATCTCTTATAATGTCATTCCAGAAGGAGAAACAGCAAGTTTGTATTAAGGGCTTTCAAAAGAATGATCAATTTGTTGAGAGTGTAGAGTTACAATAGTTAAAGGGGTCAATCATTAAGGGTTTTATGCTGCAGTTATTTCACATTACAGTAAGCCAATCTATAGAGATACCACTACAACAATCTATTGAAGTAGTTGCAAGAATCCAGGGAGTAATACAGAAGTTTAAGCAGGTTTTTTATGAGCCCAAAGGACTTCCACCAATAAGAGGTTATGAGCATCAGATTGTCTTGCAAGAGGGTACACAACCGATCTCTAACAGACCATACGGTTATCCCCATTTCCCAAAAAAAAAAAAAAAAGAAAGAAATAGAGAAAATAGTTAAATACTTATTGGAGTTTGTTTTGATTCAACCAAGCCAATCTCCATTTTCTTCACCAATAATTTTAGTAAGAAAAACTGATGGTTCATGAGAATATATATAAATTATAGAGCTTTAAACAAAGCTACTATCAAGGATAAATATCCAATTCCTATAATGGATGAGTTATTGGATGAGCTCAATGGTGCTTGTATTTTTTCCAAACTGGATTTCAGGTCTGTTTATCACCAAATCAAAATGTCTCAAGCAGATATGCCCAAGACAGTTTTTAGAACATACTCTGGACATTATGAGTTTTTAGTGATGCCTTTTGGGCTCACAAATGCCCCAGCAACCTTTTAGCAGTTGATGAATGACATTTTTAGGCCATACTTGAGGAAGTTTGTTTTAGTATTTTTTAATAATATCTTGATCTACTATCAATCTATTGATGAGCATGTGAAGCACCTAGATCTAGCCTTGCAGTTACTTCAGAAACACAAACCTTTTACCAAAGAGTCGAAGCGTAGATTTAGATATGTGGAAGTAGACTACCTTGGTCACCTTATTTTTGGTTATGGGGTAAAGGCTGATCCAAACAAGATTCAAGTAATGATAGAGTAGCCTATTCCTAAGAACATTCACTAAGGGGATTCTTGGGTCTAATAGGATAATACAGGAAATTCATTAAGGGCTATGGAGGTATAGCAAAGCCATTGACTGATTTACTTAAAAAAAATGCTTTTTAGTGGTCTGATACAGCTGAGAGAGCATTTCAAGCACTAAAATAGGTAGTCACTAATACACATCTGCTTACCTTACCAGATTTTTCTAAGGTTTTTACTATAGAGTGTGATGCTTCTAGGTCTGGAGTAGGGGTAGTGTTAATGCAAGACAAAAGGCCCATTGCCTTTTTTAGTCAAGCACTGAAAGGGATAGCTCTATTAATATCTACCTATTAAAATGAGTTATTCGCTTTAATTCAAGCTGTAAAGAAGTGGAGACCATATCTGCTAGGACAGGTTTTTGTAGTCAAGACTCATCATCACAGCCTCAAATTTTTGTTGGAACAGCATATTGGTACTCCTACACAACAGAAATGAATTTTAGAATTGTTGGGGTATAATTTCACAATTGAATATAAGCAAGGAATGGATAACAAGGTGACTGATGCCCTATCCAGGTTACATGAAGATGATAATCCTACTAGTGATCATGTAGTGTGTTGCACTATTTCTATTGCAGGTCCCGCTACTACATTCTTTGAGGAGGTGAAGTCAGCTTATGCAAAGGATGATAGAATTCAGACTGTTATACATCAGATGCAACAAAAAACATTGTCAAGCTTTAAGTTTTCCATACAATAAGGACTTTTGCCTTACAAGAAGAGGATTTAAAAAAGGCACAACAAGATTTCTATTGGCCAAATATGAAGAATAATATAAAAAAGTAGGTACAAGCATGTGATGTTTGTCAGCAAAACAAGCCAAAAAATACAGCTCCAACGGATCTTTTACAACCTCTTCCAATTCCCAAACACAGTTGGATTGACATTTCAATGGATTTCATTGAAGGATTACCTCTTTCTCAGAAGTTTTCAGTGATTTAGGTAATTATAGATAGGTTTACCAAATACTCTCATTTTATTCCTTTAACTCATCCTTACACAACCCCTCAGCTAGCATTAATTTTTATGCAAAACATTTTCAAATTACACGAGTTGTCTCGTACAATGGTTTCAAATAGAGACTCATTTTTCACAAGTAATTTTTGGAAGGAATTGTTCAAATTATTGGGATCATCTTCACATTTTAGTTCTAGTTTCCACCCCCAGACGAATGGACAGACCGAGGTGACAATCAAGTGCATTGAAACTTATTTGGGGTGCTTTACTTCTGAAGCCCTGACTCCTCATTCTCAATGGCTCTATCTAGCTGAGTATTGGTTTAATACTAGTTACCATACAATAATCCAGATGACACCTTGTGAAGCTTTCTATGGAGTATAGGCCCCTAAATTCACCCACTATGTTGAAGGACTCACTCAAGTATCCACAGTGGATGACTTATTAATCTCACTTCAATGGATTTTCGAGTTGTTAAAGGCCCATTTGTTGCAAGCACAAAATAGGATAAAAGTTCAGTTAGATAAACATAGAACTGAAAGGTGTTTCTTAGTAGGAGACTAGGTTTTTATGAAATTGCAGCTATACCGTTAGCTAACAGTACGACGCAGTCGAAATTTTAAATTGGCCCCTAAACTTTTTGGACCATTTCAAATCATTTAAAAAATTGGGCAAGTTGCGTACAAGCTACAATTACCACAAAGGTCTCAGATCTATCCCATTTTTCATATTTCGCAGCTAAAAGTAAAGGTGGGAGAGAATCAGAACGTTTTACCTCAGTTACCTCCAACGAATCATTTGGGTCATGTTCTGCTGGTGTCAGAGAAAATCCTTGCTGTTCAGGAATGTCGCCGTGGAAATCATCTCTTCACCAAGTTCTTGGTTCAGTGGCTAGGCTAAACGGACACAACAGTGACATGGGAGAAAAAGTATAAGTTGCAAGTTGAGTATCTCGATCTAGACCTTGAGGTCAAGGTTGATTTTACAGGGGAGGGTAATTGTTATAAGACTGACCTTCAGATAAAAAATACAAAAGAGAAAAGAAGAAACAGTAGAAAATTATGTGGCTTCGCCATATTCATTGAAGGACCTGGAGAAAATCAATACAAGTTTGAAAAGTGAAAGTGGTGAGAAGTTGTGCGTATAATTTCAGATGTACCAAAATTCAGCTGAGATCAATGGACAAGAATGTGCAGTAGATAATCTCGATCCAAAGCCAACACATATCCATCTTCAACAACCCAGATTAAATGAAGTGACTAAAGGGAAGGTTGGCAGCTTTAATGATGAAGTAAACAAGCTAACTTTGGGAAGCAATAAAAGGCTTCCAAAGCAAGCTGGTTAGACAAATGGTCAACATCAAGCATGTGAAGAGATGTAGGGGTTCAATCGGGTCAATAATTAGATAAAGTATTGAAGAATCGTGGGTCGGAGCATGAATTGGATTGGAGAGTGGCCTAAAGCAAAGCTCGGTCTATTACTCTTAATTCATGAAGTCCTCATCATCATTGGGTCCATAGAAGTCCAACTAAACCTCCACTGAGCTGAGTTGTATAGTGTGAGGAAATTAGTTAGTAGTTAAGTAGTTAGATAAGCTGAATTAGTTATAAGCTATTAATTAACCCCAGTTAGGGATTAATCACAGTTAAGTGTTTGTTATAATTTAGAAACTACAAAAAGGACTTGTAATGAAATCAATGAATGGTAGAAAATATAATTCAAAGAATTTTCTCTATCTTGGAGGCTTGGTGTCCTCGAAACACCCATTCTGATTCCTACTTCTTTGCCATTGCCACCATAGGTAAGGGCAAGGTCAAGAAAGGCTCAAGATTGTTACACTTTCTCTATTTTGTCTCAGCTCAGTAAGTAATGGAAAACAACACCGGCAATCTAAACCAGGTAATCTCACACCAAAACTAGATTTTTTTTACCGATGGTAATCTCACGCCAAAAAGAAATTTGTTTTACCGATGATAATTAAAACTTATTTAAGAATTTTGTTTGAAAAGTTTGTTTTTGCTCTGTTTTCTTTTTTTTTTCTTTTATGAATCTGCAAGATGAATGTAAAATTTGAATGACAAATTTGAAACCTGTAAATCATAGAAATTAATAATTTATTATATTACTAATTTACTTATAATTATCTCTTTGTTTATTTAAGATCAACTATCTCACATGATAAATTAAATGAATTAATTATATTATCTATTAAGAGTACAATATTAAAGCATCTCAAATGTAAAACTTTAATTCATAATTTTTCAGCTCAAAAAACTATACATATGAAAATTTTTTAGGCTTAAATTTTTTTTTTCACCTTAGACTCCCGAATAATTTGACACGGCCCCACACACCACATTTTATGTGGTTAATTACGTGTTAGAATTATTTTAATTGTTAATTTGAAAAAAAAAAAGAGTAAATTTTTATTTAACTCGGTTGCCTAGTAGATTTGATAAAATTTGAACCCTCAAAAATGATTTTAACTAAAACCTAAATCCATCCTTGGATTGTGCATATATATACATACTAGGTGTATATATACTTCCCCATAAACTATTTCTTCACACTTGGACCTGTTTCTCCACGTGTTGGTTTTCTTTCACTTGACTAAGCTTCAAGCCTCTCTAGCAATATATATATGTATGTATACTGCATATATGTATGATAGGGAGTGATCTGAGAGAGAAGGATAATGAAGAAGCGGGAGGAGAAGCCTTGACCCAACTTGCCCATGTCGTGGTTAAAACATCAAGAGGTGGAGGAAATTTCATTCTATATTTGATAATGTCCGAACTTAGGTTGAGGTTCTCACGATAATACACTGGACCCAACATGATTTTTTATTTGTTTTAGAGATAATAGGAAATGGTTCCTTGAATCTGTTATACAAACTAATAGATAATAGATTAAAAGTATGATTAGAATTGGTGCTATTAAGCTGTAATAATCTCACCATGAACCTTCAGATGGATATATTTTGGGTTTTAACTGATACAACATAAACTGGAGAAGCAACTTCAAATGCTTAACAGACCATTCGAACATACACTTCCCTGTTTGAATGGACAAGTGTACATTCAATTGTTCATGACCCATCCGCGCACTCTAGCTCGTTCCAAATGTTATATCCATTATTGACCAATTTTAAATATTTCCTACACTTTTAAGATTATCTTAGTCTCAAAACTAGACGTGTGATTGGATACTTCATCTTATTTTGACTCAAAACCCCATGGATATTAATTAATATTTTTGTTTAATCTACGCTTCTATTCATTATATAATTTCTTATTTTTTATTTTTTTTATATTTTAATAAATTTTAATTTAAAACATTATTATTTTAAAAAAATAATACAAAAAAATAATTAATCTATTTAATAAAAATTTTAATTTACTAACAAAATAACACATCCTTTATTATTTTTATTATTAGACAAAATAAGTGATATATCTTAAATCAACTTATAATATTGTTTATTAAAATTACATATATAATTTAATATTATTTATTAAAAAATATCAAACAATATTAGAAATTAAAAAAGTAAAATTGACAATAGATGACGTAGACATGAGACATGACTATTTGAAAAGATTTTGTTTATTACACGTATTACTTTTTTTGATTTAAAAATACATAACTTAAAACAATAAAAAGTTATAAAAATAAGATAATTGTAGATAGAATTTAAAAGAAACAAAAATATAAAAAAATATTTTCAAAAAATATAGATTCAAAATTAAACAAAATAATGCAAAAAAAAATATCCTATTAAAAAATATTTTAATTTATTAACATTAATTTATAATTATCTTAATTTATAAATATATGATCTAAAACTAATCAGTATTGTACATATTTATCACTTATTCACAATTATATTCAAACAAAAATGTTTATTGATATCACTTAATCTTTTTATTTAATCTGCATTTCTATTTATCATATAACATTTTTTTAATTTTTCTATATTTTAATAAATAACTGGGTGATTTCAATTAATCACTACCATATTTTTGATATTTATTATATTAGATAATTTGATATTTGTTAGATTAAGTAATATATTCTATCTGAAATAGAATACAAATTCACACGAAATTCTATTACACATAGCAAGTTGAACGTAAAAGGATATAAAATAGCATTCACAATAAGAAAAAACTTGTTAAAATTTTTTTATGATAATTTTTACGTGATTATTTGTTAATTTCTTTTTGATTGTTAAGAATGAGAATGATTTTTTCATATTTATTTTATTACATGATATTGTTTTATGTTGAAATTATTTTTTTGTTTATGTATTTATTTTTTGACTTATTTTTTAATTAGTTTATTAAAATATATAAGATTTGGTTTTTTTTCGATTTTATTCCATCTTTTAACGTGATTGTTAAAAAATATAAGGTTTGAGTTTTTTAAATTTTTATTCTATTTTTTTAGTATGATTGTTAACATTAATTTTTAAATTTTATTATATTTTATTATTTATAAAATTTTAATTTTTTTCTTCATTACTTGGAAAGCTTATCTTTACTATATTTTTCAATTTAGTCATCGAAAAATACAAGATGTGATTTTTTAATTAATTTTATTGTGTTTTTTAATGTGATTATTCACATAATTTTTTAGATTTTATTATTTTTATTGTTTTTAATATTTAAATTTTTTGTGTTTTAAATTACAGTAGAAACCTCTTTTTATAAGTATTTTTAATTTATTTGATGTTCTTCTCAATTTTATTATTATATTTATTTTTATTGGATGGTATTCCTTTATTTTAAAAATATTTTTTTGTTTATGTATTTTTTGGCATATGTTTTTAATCCGACCATTCAAATATATAAGATCTATTTTTTTTTTGGATTTTATTCTATTTTTTTAAAATAAGTGTTAATTAGATTTATATTATATTTTTTATTATCAATCAAATTTTAATTTTTTATGTGTCATATTCAAGGAATATCTCTTATTTGACTTATTTTTCGATTTGTTCATTCAAATATATAAAATATAATTTTTAAAATTTGTTTTATTTTTATTTAATATGATTTTAATGTAATTTTTTGATTTTATTAAACTCTTCACTGTTCTTGAAATTATTAAATTTTTGTGTACTAAATATTGAAATTCTATTTAAATTCTATCTTAATTTATAATTATTTAATAAAATTTTATTTAATTAATGACTATAATTAATATAATTCTATTTAGCAAAAGTATGGTTTATTTTATATAAACTGAAATTTTTATCTATTTGAAAATTTTTATCCTTTCCCCTTTCATTACCTATATTGATTATTATGTTACTTTTTAAATTATTATGATAAAATTAAATATTAGAATTTAATTTAGATAAAAATTAAATACTGAATGATAATTTTATGATCTTATTAAATTTAATTTTATGAATTTATTCTAAATTTTAGTTATATATTTTATTTAGATAGCTAGAATGTATTATTTTAAAATATATTTTCATTGAATGTAATTTTATGAATTGATTTTAAAGTTTAGTTATACATTTTATTTAGATTGCTAGAATGTATTATTTTAAAATATATTTTCTTAAATATATTTATATAAATTTAAAAATATAAAATTATGAATTATAACATTAAATATATATATTTCTAATCCAAATCTATTATAAATTTTTATTAGATTTATCATTTATTCTAATTATAATTTATCATAATGTTTATTATAATATAAATATAATTTTATAAAATAAAATAAAAGATAAATTATTACTTAACAGCATACACTTTTAGAGTTATAAATAATGTTACAATTCTTATATTTTCTATTTTAATAGTAATTAAATTATTTTATTATATAAGTTTAGAATTATAATTCAAATCAAATATTAACGTCATCTTATCTTACTCTTGGAATCAAATAAAAATAAAATTAATAAATTTTATTAATAAAAAAGAAAATAAAAATAATGTAATAAATTAATTTTAAAATTTTTATTATTTTGTATACGTAATTTAACATAATATTTTAAGCCATTCATATTCTTGATGAATATAATTAAGCAATATAATAATTTATTTATCATGTAATATTTTAATTAGTAAAAATAAATTAATTATACATGTAATTTATTAATAAATTAAATCTTTATATAAGTGCTTACTTATTTTTTATATATGATTTAATAAAAAATATATTTAAGTGATTATTACCATAAAATTTAATTAAAAATTAAAATATATATATAATATGATAAATACGTGCATATATATGTTAATATTTGATGTGGATTACTATTCTAAGATTATCCGAATCTTCCATCTATCTTTGAGATGTCTTTAATAATTAAATTAAGGCATTTGTTAACAAGCGTCCGAGAATCCATTAAGAACAAAAAAAAAAAATACTATTTATTTATTTTTATTCTAATCTAAATAAGTTAAAAAATTTAATAAATTTTATCAGTTATAAAGTTATAGGAAATAGTGTATTAATTTTTTAATCAAAAGAAGTTAAAAGTTTAATAAATTTTATCGGAGTGTATTATTTATATTAATTGATAATTATTACTTTTTAAGATAAACTTACAAAATTACCCTTATAAATATACATATACATATACTTCTACTTCTATCCTATTTTATCTTTATCTTCATTTGCACAATAAGAAAAATAAATATTTTATATTCCGTCTAAAATCATGATTTATTCAACATATATTCTTTACCTGTAAAGTAAGAGTTTGATTTATTCGGATAATTTTGCTTCAAAGAAAAATTATAGCTAATATTGTAGTTTTACCTTTAATAAAAAAGTAATTTATGAATTAATACAGATAAATTTTTTTTTTTTGAATTCTACCATTTATAAAATTTGTCATATCTTTATTGTTAAGTGCCATATTTTTATTAGTTCTTATATTTTATTAACTCTTAATGAGTATCTCATATACTTACCCATTAAATTAATATTTATATTACTCGGCAGTTGTTGGATTTGAATGCGATTCTATAATCTATCCAAAAAATCCAACACGAGCAAATCGGTAGCACCACATGGGCAAGGCATGGCATGGGGACATTGGTCGCGTGGACACAGGCACCACATGGGCAAGGCATGGCATGGGGACACTGGTCGCGTGGACACGGGCATCACGTGGGCAGGGCATAGTGGTGACCGTGGGCTTTTGGCATTGGGCTTGACTGACCTACTGGCCCGTTCAATTCGAAAATTCATTTATTAGTAAATAAAAACACCACTTAATAAAATTCTTATAACAAATTCTATTTAGAAGAATTAAATAAACTAGAACTAATAAGTAAATAAATTACTAATCATAAAAATTATTTCTACATAAAATTACGAGGGACTTTAATTTATTTAATTTATATTTCAAAAATATGTTAACTTGAGCATTTTAATATAAAATTTATAATTGTGAACAAAATTTGGTCAAATGCAAAATATTTATTTAAAATTCGTGATTTACTCTAAGGATGTGACAACTTCAACGATAATTACGGTTTTAAAAAATAAAAATAAATTATCGTGATGTTTTTTTTAGCAAGTAAAATAATTCAAATTAATGAAATTAAAAAAGATTCCAAGATCTGGGTGTGCCTCAATATACAAAAAAATTATATAAAAATCCCCCCATTCAAGCTCGTTTTCTTTGATGCAAAAGAATTTGAGAAGCTCTGAGTCTAACTTCACACTTATATAGTCATTACTAGGTTTTAAATTGTTAAGGGTAGCCTTAAAAACTCAAATATTTCTTTTGCATCAAATATTGTACACCATGCCCGGGCAATTTCACAAATAATGATTCTGTTTGAAGTTCTGATATTCACTAAAAAATATTAAAAATTTTTAAATATTATTTATTTTTTATTTCACTGTATGAATTTCGAACCCACAACTTTTATTAAATTTTACTAACTTTTTTCACTTCAAATGCACTCAATATTAGGGAAGTTCACCCTGCTAAACTTATCTGTGATCCAAGCAACCTCATCCCTCTATGATTGCTTATGTTTAGAAATAGAACATATATAGCTAGCAATAGAACTTCAAATCTCTCTTTAGTAAGAGCAAAAGAAGAAAATGTGCCCCAAACTTTCATCTTTTAGATCTCAAAGGACACAGGAAGTTTATCTTTTGTGTTAGTTAAGCCTGCCTTTGATTGCTAACTAGAGAATGAAACTGTTGGTATATGTTTTGGAAACCACAAAAGATGATGCCAAGGAGTTTTTCGACTTTGGATTTTGCTTGCATTCTAAGTAGATCAATGCAGCATTGTAGATCCAATTTTTATCAGTTGTCTACATGAATACAAGTAGGTAGATTAGTGATAATAAGATGAGTGCTAATGATCTCCCTGAGATCCCATATGGACAATCATGCCAATTTATTTTATCTGGACCTAAAATATAGTCAGGGACAGAAATGAGTCGAGTCGACCTAAACTTTAACTTATTCGAACTTGGCTCAATCTATTTATACTAGGCTCGAGCTCAGCTTGAATTTTTATAAAATTCAAGTTTAGCTCGACAAAGAAGAATTTAGACTTGAGATCTGTAAGGTTTAATTTTTTAGGTGTGACAATTGCAAGTCCTTGAGCGTAATGTCTGTAAATTTTCGTATTAAATCTTATGTTGATCAAGTTATTTATTAGTGCAAAGATTGAAATGGAAAGTTGATTTATCCCAAATTTGGTGTGAATAGGGTTCAAGCAGCCTGCAGATTTCTTGCATATTTTGTTTTGATTCTATTTCCATATTGGGAATTCGGTGGAACAAATATAGATATCACATATTCTGTCAAACCTAGGGTCAACACTTTTAAAAAAGGAAGAAATATATTGTGCGAGAGGCAATTAAGAGTGGAGACAAACAAAAACAATATTCGATCATTACTTCAAGGGTTTGAAAAATGAAGAACATATCTGGGTTTTAAGAGGTGCCGTTTAGGTTCAAGAACGAAGTCAATTACATGGGAGAAGATTTATTGCGGGTTCTGACAAAAGGTACTTAGACTATGACAAGCATCGAGTCAAGTCATGTACGGTAAACTTGTTGACATATATAAAATATAGAAATTTAGAAATTATAATTAGGAAATCATTTTCCTTTTCATTATAGGTTTTCTTATTGTTTCCTATTCTTATTCTAATTTAGTTTCCTATTCCTATTCTGATTCTACATTGGCACCTCTATAAATAGAGTTGTTATTCTTTTGTATTCAATACACACATTAATACAATTCTTTTCTTTTCAATATTTTATTTCTTCTTTTATTTTAACATGGTATCAGAGCATAAGATTTTCGACCCTGGATAGTTTAAACCTTTCCCCAATATTATGGTAGCGATCACTGTCATATCTCATTCTCTTACAACTAGCCCTCGCTCTTCTTTCCACAATTCACCACCTATCTTGGTATCTTGCTATACCAACTTTTCTACGTGCTTCCGTACGGCTTCAACCTTTCAACGCGCCTCTCCGCACCTCCTTCAACGCACTTTCTTGCGCCTTCAACCTTTCAACGCGCCTCTTCGCGCCTCATTCAATGCTCTTCTTCGTGCCTCATTCAATGCGCCTCTTCGTGCCTCATTCAATGCGCCTCTTCGCGCCTCATTCAATGTACTTTTCTGCACCTCATGCAACGCGCTTCTTCGCCTCTTTCAACGCGCTTTTTTTCACGCCTCCTTCAACGCGCTTTTTTTTTTCGCGCCTCCTTCAACACGCTTTTTTTTTCGCGCCTCCTTAGATTTAGTAATATATATAATTAGTATTCCTTAATTTATACATTCCTTATTTTGTCTATCATATCATAATTAGGATTAGTATCTCATTCCTTATTTTGTATATCCTATCATAATTAGGATTACTATCTCCTATCAGGATTAGGATTATTGTCCTCTTATATAAAGGACCTTGTAACTTTGTATTCTTACACACAGAAATCATTAATATTAATACATAATTATTTTCTTCTTCTTTTATTCTAACATGGTATCAGAGCCTATGATTTTTGATCCTGGGTAGACTAGGTATCCAACAACCACATCTTTGGCCGCCAATGTTGCCCTTTTTAACATCGCCGCTGCCTCCGCTGCTCCTCTACCCAATTTCATATCATTTTTTATTTATTCCTATATCTAGTTTTTTTTTTTTTTTGGAATTTTTAAATTTTAAGTTTCTCTTTTGGAGATACTTCTTATTACATCAGTTTTTTCTATTAAAGACCTCAATCACTCTGTTGGAGACATGCACATGTTATCTTGTACTTTTAGCTTTTGAGTTTCTCTTTTGGAGATATTTGTTACTGCTTCAGTTTCTCTATTGAAGACCCTAATCACACGTTTGGAGACATGGACATGCTATCTTGCGCTTTTGGCTTTGTGTATCTTGGCCATTCAACACATTTCTCCCTGATCTACATTTTTGTGACCTCGAGGCTCGTTAGTAGATTTTGGCTCGTAATCTACATTTTTGTGACCTCGAGGCATGTTAGTAGATTTGGGTTCGTAATCTACGTTTTTGTGACCTCGAGGCCCGTTAATAGATTGTGGCTCGTGATCTATGCTTTTGTGACCTCGAGGCGAGTTAATAGATTTGGGCTCGTGATCTACGTTTTTTGTGATCTCGAGGCGCGTTAATAGATTTGGGATCGTGATCTACGTTTTTGTGACCTCGAGGCGCGTTAATAGATTTGGGCTCATGATCTTACGGCGTCTAATCAAATCTATGTTTATGATCTCTCGAGGCGTGTAACCTGTGCGAAGTGATAGGAATGCGTAACTGCTTTCCAGTTCTTAGTCTCCAAACTCAAGTTGGTCTCTAATTTCCCATCTTGAGTTTGAGGGAGGGTGTTGACATATATAAAATATAGAAATTTAGAAATTATAATTAGGAAATCATTTTCCTTTTCATTATAGGTTTTCTTATTGTTTCCTATTCTTATTCTAATTTAGTTTCCTATTCCTATTCTGATTCTACATTGGCACCTCTATAAATAGAGTTACTATTCTATTATATTCAATACACACATTAATACAATTCTTTTCTTTTCAATATTTCATTTTTTCTTTTATTTCAACAGTTGTAATCTTTAATTTTATAATGGATTGATTTTCAGGGATGATCGCCTTATAAACTTGAGATTTTTATCTAGAAATAGTTTTAAGGTTTTATCTCATTAATTCTTGTGTCTCTTTTACTTTCGTTTGTTTGCACTTGTTTTTAAGGATTTCTCCATATTTTTGTTTTTCCAATTGGTATCAAAGTGAGTCACCTTAGATTTTTTTTTCTTAAATTGTTTTGATGAGATTCGTATTTTTTTTTAAATTATAGGGAATTACAAAGAAAGTGGGTCATTTACTAGGCATCCTCGATTTGACAGAACTAATTATGCGTATTGGAAAATCAAGATGAGGGCTTATTTTCAGTTTATTAATGATAGAGTTTGGGACTTTATTGAGAGGGGTTGGACTCATCCTGTTAGGGTCTCTGCTGATAAGAATACCACCATCCTTAAATCCATTTCTGAATGGGATAAAAGTGAACTTGAAAGTAGTGGATGGAACAAGAAGGCAATGAATTTTATATTCAATGCCATCACTGCTGATGAGTTTCAAAGAATCTCAACTTGTGATATTGCAAAAGAGGCTTGAGACATACTCCTAGTAACTTATGAAAGCACTAGCACTATTAAGAAGTATAAACTTGTTAAATTGAAAATTATTTTTGAAATTTTGAAAATGAAAGAAGATGAAACTTTTAATCAATTTTTTGCTAAGTTAAGTGATAATGTTGATTCTCATTTTAACTTAGGTGTTATTATTCCTACTTCTGACATTAAGAGTAAAATTTTGAGATCTGTTCCTGATAGATTTCAACCCAAAGTTACTACTATTGAAGAGACAAAAGATATTAAATCCATATCTTCAAACATTTGAGTTTAAGAGGCAAAAGATATTGAATCCATAAAAGAGGAAGATAATAACTCAGACGAAGACATGGATGAACTTGTTATTCTTGCTAAGAAATTCAAAAAGGTTTTCAAAAATCAAACAAGTTTAGCAAAATGAATTTTGAGAAAAACAAGAAAAAGAACAGTTCTTTAAAGAAAGAAATAGTTTTGAAAAGAAAAATTTTGAGAAAAAAGTTTGAAAAGAAAAATAATTCAAAACTGATGAAAGGTATAAAGTGCTTTGAATGTCAGGGTTTTGGACATATGGCTCAAGAATGTTCGTCCAAATTGAAGAGGAAACAAAAGATTCTCAAAATAATATGGGATGATAATGATAGTGAAGAATCATCGACCTCAAAATTTGAAAATGAGCAAGAATAATTCATGGTATTTGTTGCATCTACACAAAGGTTAAAGAAAGAAAACACTGAGAGTGACACTAAAATTAGTAAAGCTAAAGATTCAGATACGGATCTTCAAGAAACATACAATGAAGTGTACAAAGAGTATCACAAATTGTTGACGCAAAAAGAGAAATTGAATGGGAAAGTAAAGTTGGGAGAAAATGAAAGAAAGAAATAAAATGATGAGATAGAAAAACTTCTCAAGAGGAATTCAGAGAAAGAAGTAAGAGATGCATTCATCTTCTACAAGCTTGAAGAAAGTCAAACTGGAAAAAGAGTAGTGATAGAGAATGACAAGCTTAAGAGTAAGATTAATTGTCTTGAACTTGATTTAAAAAATGCTAAATTATCTTTCTCTAAATTTAATGTAGGATTAAAACAATTGGAAGAAATTTTGAGTGTGCAGAAACCATCCACGAACACCTCAGGACTAGGACATGATGGAAAGATAAAAGAAAAAGTTGATCTTAAGTTCATTCCATCAAGTTCAAAATTTTTGGAGAATGAGCTTGGATCAGAGAAAGTAACAATAAGTACTCCTGTTAAAAAAGTAAGTCTCTACCCTCTAGTGCAAAGTTCAAAAATAATTTTTTTGATAATATGAGGGAAAAAATCAAGGCTTCCTTTTAGCAAAAACTTTTGAAGAGCCGTCACCCACTCATGGGAAATTCATTCCTATTTGTCACTATTCTGGTTTAAAAGGTCATATCCAACCTAACTGTCATAAACTCTATGGTTTGCCTAAGAGTTAAATTGATGAAAGGGTTGAAAAGTCTCATTTTCAAAATAATCAAGAGAATTTTTTGTCATATCGATTTCAAACTTTTTTAAATGAGACTGAACATTTGACTCGAGAGATAAAAATCTAGGAAAAATCTTGTAATCTCTCTTTGAACCGAAATAAGACTAGGAGAACTCCATTTTATGCTTCTAAAAATTATGATCAAAATTCTTATAAAACTAGATGTATTTGGGTTCTTAAGCCTGGTCGGCAAAAGATTTTGTATTTTTTCCCATTAAAAATTCTTTGCCGACCAATTAGTCGGGAAAGGTTTTACATTTGCTGACCAAATAATTTTTTGGTCGGGAAAAGTTTCCCCGACGAGCCTTCGCCGACCAAATACCGACCAAATAAATTTGGTCGGGAAATGTTTCGCCGACTAAATTATACCCTTTAGCGACCAAATTTTTGGTCGGTAATTGTGTGATTTTTTGTAGTGAAAGATTTAAGTTTCTTAGGAAATCCCTTGGAATGTGTTCTTTAGGTTAATATCCACAAGTTAGTTTAGTTTTTTTATTTTTATTTATTTGTTATTATTATTATTTTTGTAAATTTCTAGTGAACACTTGTAATCAAAGTTAATCTCAACTTCAAGTGTGAGAATTCCAGTACTCTTCACAAAGTGACACAATTAATTTTTTCTTAAAAAACAAAGGGCCATGTTGTTATGTTCATTTTATGATCTTGGAGAATTAGAACTTTCTGCATTTATCCCCCATACTTGTACACACTCTTTTCAATATTAACTTCATGAGTATTGTCATGCCTTTGAGGTGCCTTTTAAAACACTATTTCGGATCTTAGTACTTCTCGAACTATCACGTTTGTATCCATAATTTGTACTTGATTCACTACGTTGTCTATGTTCTCTTTGTATGCTTAGAATAATGGGTTCTTTGGCCAAACTATTTGGAAAGGGCTACCACAAGGGATAATGTGAAAGTCACCGATATTATTGTACATCAAGTGAGAAAAATCACTATGGTGAAACCGAGAGGGTTACCTACATTTGAAGCGAGTGAAAGTCACTAAACAATAGCAAAATGAGTGCAGTTATGTTGAACATTGCAATCCATCAGAATATGTGAGGTTGCAAGACATTCTCGAGCCTACAGAGTTGTTATAGACATTGGTGTAGGTGATAGAAAATTCTGTTTTTCCTATACACTCTTGATAGTGTTGAGCTTTTGGAACAGATTGTCATGAGTTCCGCACCCACTACGCAGACAATTGTTTCCTATTGGTATGACTTTCATTTATCTCAGTATTTATAATTGAGACTATGTAAGTTTGATTGTCCATACTTAGTTTTTATTCCTCCGAAATCATGAGATAGCTTATACCTTGTCTTTATATTTGCTTATTTTTAATTTTTTTAAGTAGCTGGCTTAAGTTGATATTCTCGTAAACTCTTCCTTGGGAAACGTTTTAAGCTTAGTTTTAAGGTTACTTGGTTTTGGCAATTTTAGTAATTGTGTTTGAGATGTTTAATGTTTGGTTTTGAAGGTTTGTCGGAAAATTTTGTTTTTAGTGTAACTTTTCAAGAATATATATATATATATATAAAGAAAAAGGAAAAAAAAACTTCATTTTTTTTTAATAATTTTTGCGCAATTTCTCTCTTTATGGTACTTGAAATTGGATCAAACGGACCGTTTGAAGGTAGTTCGAGCACGGTGGAATCTGGTTCAAGCGAGAACCTTCTGGGTTTTGCTCCTGATAGATGCTTAAGCGGCCCGGCCCGAATTTGGTTCGAGCAGCCCATCTTCTGAAGTTCGCACCTCCATATTTTGTCCAAATCTTGCGTTCATTCTTTCTTCTGTGGGTCGGGAAGAAACCCGTAGCCGCTACCCGAAGGTGCGCACTGGGTAAGCCTGCCCCGTGGACCAAGCCGGTAATCGCCCACGAGGTGGTAAACCAGCCTAGGCAAGCCCTGGCTGACCGGCTCGATCGAGGGAAGCTGTTAGAAATCCGTCAAAGCGGTAACCCACCCCCGAAGGGGAGTCGAACCTGGGACCGCAAGCGGCCCAGGCTCTGAGGCATCTTCGAACTTCCGCTCAACCACCCCCGAAGGGGCTGCGTTCATTTTTTCTTTGTCGGAGGAGAGCTTGAATAGGAGAATGAGTTGGTGGGCCCCCTGTTAGATTTTTAAATATCCTGTTCATTATGCCCTATTCTGTGGTTTTTTCATGGAGCTTTGCATTATAATCAAAGCATTTGAAGTTTGTTCGTCCTTTGATGGGTAAGATGTTTCAATTGATTGGATTTTGTGTGCTACTAGTAAATCACTTTGGGTTCAATTAGTGTGGCGTCAGTTTGCTTTCATGCCTTCCGTTAGTTTGCAGTCAAGATAAAAAAAAAAAAAATATTTCCTTTGTTGATTTGGTTCTTCTAAATGAATAGTCTCTAATTTTTGGAATTGGTTTGGTCTCTCTTGGATTGCAAGTCTATTACTTCCTTGGTTTATGTATTACCTACTCACTGTTTGAATTTGTTGTTTAGTTAAGAGCCTGATTTTTTTTTTATTTGCTAGTTGTTTGGTCTTTTATTGCTTTGTGATTGCTATTAACAGGGGGTTAAACATTGCATGACAAAAAATGGGTGAGACATCATATTTATTTAAACATCATATTTATTTAAATGAAAACTTTTGGCATGGAAGCAATTTTTTTTTTAAATAAATCCTATAATTTCTTTTTATTTTTGGATCATCTTTGGTTTCTATTATTGTTTCAAAAATCTACAAATACATCAATTGGTCACGGGGGAGACTGTAGATGAATTGTTTGTGTCATGTTTTAAAGGAAAGTCAAATGCTTGGTTTTGAGTATGAGATTGTGTCCTTGTATTTTGTTTAATTTTTGTCATGCAATTGTCAAGAAAGAGATTATAAGGTTTGATTTTTTAGGTGTGACAATCGCAAGTCCTTGAGTGTAATGACTGTAAATTTTCGTACTGAATCCTATGAAGACTATAATGGAAAGTTGATTTATTCCAAATTTGGTGTAAGCAAAGTATGAGCATCCTGCAAATTTCTGGCATATTCTATTTTGATTCTATTTCCATATTGGGAACAGGTGGAACGAATATAAATATTACACATTCTGCTAGGTCTAAGGTTAACACTTTTGAAAAAGGAAAAGACATATTGTGCGAGAAAAATCAAAAGTGGAGACAAACAAAGAATAATATTCGATCATTACTTCAAGGGTTTGAAAAATAAAGAATATCTTTGAGTTGTAGGAGGTACCGTTCGGGTTCAAGAAGGGAGTCAATCGCACAAGAGAAGATTTATTACAAATTCTAGCAAACAAAAGGTCGAGTCATATACGGTAAACTCTTATAATCTTCGATTTTATAGTGGATTGATTTTCAGCAATGGTTGTCTTGTAAACTCGAGATTTTTACCTAGAAATGGTTCTAGTATTTTACCTCGTTAAATCTTGTGCCTCTTTTACTTTCGTTTGTTTGCATTTGTTTTTAAAGATTTCTCAATATTTTTGTTTTTTTAAGATCTTTTCACGAATAACTCGACTAAACCAAAATGACTTCGTTTTAGTTTAAAATATAATAAATAAAATATTATAATAATATATAAAATATATATATTATTTTATAGAGCTGACTTGTGAGCTATGGAGCCAAGTTTTTCTAAACTCAAGCTCAAACTCAATTATAAACGAGTTGCAAATCAAGCATGATTTAAGCTAATAAGCTTGAGTTGAGTTTTTTTCAAATCAAACTTAAATACCTTGAAAAATGTTTGGTTCATCTTCATCCTTACTATTAATCACTCCAACAAAGTAGGTCAAATGCAATGCCTAATTTTTCACAGTTATTAGTAATCTTTGAAACAAGTACTTTTTTCCAACACTTAAAGTTAATTGTAAAAAAAAGGTACACGACATTTATAACATGTAAGGCAATTGTAGAAAATAAAATGTTTAAAAACTATTTCGTATTAGAGCGCACAAATTTGGAGCTTAAATTTATGTAAGATCAATGGTGGATAAAAAAAATCCTTGTTGAAAAATGGTAAAACAATATCTACGACCTAGGGCCATCGAAAATAATACTATATTTCAACAACTCTAAATTGACCGTTAAGAAAAAAAATGTGTTGAAGCCCATCAAAAGGGTAAAAACCTAGATAGAACGTAAAAAACCCTAGCCTCTATCTTTCTAACATTTTTTGTGCTTTTTTTAAACTTATTCATAGATTTCTCTCATTCTCAAACTTAACCTCTATCTTTCTAACATACAAATTTGTGCCTTCTCAGCTTTGTCATAGATTTCTTTCATCCAGAGGAAGGTATTATTACTCTAAATATCGTATTATCTCGCAATTATAGATTTGGATCATCAATCTCTAGTAATATTAACACTTTCTTAAATTTTAGGTTTTCCTAGTTAAAAAGGTTTTTTTTTTTATTTCATCAAATCAATGGCAGACGACAAGTACCTCCACGAGTATTTTTTTTCTTTTATTACAAAGTAAGGGCAAATAGCAATACCTACGCCAGGAGAAATTCATCTCTACCACATACTTCAATCATTATGGATTTTCAAAATAAATCGTTTGGAGTATATGATTTGCTATAGTTGGGTAAATAAATATTAGGCAGCTACTTGCCCTAACATGAATGCATGTTGTAAAATATTTGATTATTCTCACAATGAGGAGTTTATTATTGTGAATGATGTGGAATAAGAATAATCTTGGAAATATTTGATTAGTATTGATAATTAAAAAATAATAATTTATTTGTATTTTTAAATTTAATTGATATACTTTTATTTGTTTTATAGGTTGGAGATGAAAGAATTGCAAATTTCGGAAGTGAAGATAGCATACAAGATAAAATTGCAATTTGAATTTGCTTGAATGTGGGCTAGAGTATAGAGCTCTTTCAATTTTAATTTTCCTTTTTTTATTTTTTGGTAATATGTAGAATACTATTTTGGAACGAGTTTGTAAATGTTATAAAGATGAACTATGTAATTTGTTTAAACGTGGGCTAGTTTAAAGCTGTCGTTAGGTCTTTAAGTTGAATGTGGGCTAGTTTGGAGCTCTTTAAATTTATTGGCTTGTATATAGTGAAATATTACAATTGATAAATTCAAAAAAAAATATTTCTTTATATTATAATTAGAATATTTTCAAAATTAAGGATGCCTTTTTTTATAACTGAAGACCATTAAACTTGAGTATAAATTTTCAATGGTCAACTTTTGAAATTGAGTTTTTTTTAAATGAAATAAAATTTTCATCAATTACAACCGCAAATATATATATATATATATATTATCAACGGCCTTATTCGTGATAAAAGTAACAAAATCTGTAGCAAAAATTAACCGTTGAAAAAGAAATTAAAAAAAAATCATTGAAAAAAAGTTAGTATTAAATCTGATGACCATAATCATTGAAAATAGACATCTTTTTCAACGGCATAATCATAAAAAATAGGTATATTATTTTTAATACTTGGTGACCGTGAAAGATTGTCTTTTTTTTTACAAGTTTAATTTAAACGCTTGACGGCAGTCGTCTGACCATAGAAAATACATTTTTCAACGATTTTTTTTTCATTTTCTATAATTTTAATCGTTGAAAAGTTTTTTGTTATAGTGAACTCGTATTGTTAACGAATGAATATGGGAAGGAAACATAACAATCTAGCAAATTGTCTGGACTTTGTTGTGTTGAAAAGCAAGCAAATCATGCCTCAACTATTATCCATATACAGCTGGCAAATCGTGTAGAACTTGTTCATGATCATAAGAAAACAAAAGAGCATTTGAACTTTATTGCTGTATTCGGAAGGGACCACAAGCAAGGGTGAATTAATATATCCACAATGTTGGATATATCCATCCGGTTTCTCACGGACAACTCCTGTTCGTTCGTGTCAACGTTAAAAGATAGGAAGCAGAAGATTATTGCTTTAACCGATGGAAAAATCATAGTCCATGACAACGGGCCTTAAACTTTTTTGTTTTATTGGTAGCCATTTGTGTTTTTTTTTTTTTTTTTTTTTTTTTTTTAGTCAGACACTATTGGAACCACCCCACGTTACGAAGTCGGGGATGAGAGGTCAGCCCCAAAGTACGAAGTCGGGGATGAGAGGTCAGCCCCAAAGTATCACCAAGTTAGTCACAAGTATGATCTCAATTCAATTCGAACTCACGACGTCCGAATTTCACGGTTCGGCACAAGTCTATTTTGTCCACCAAGCTACTCCGCAGGGGCTAACCATTTGTTTTATTGTTAAAATATAGATAATACAATGTGCCTAGTACAACTTCTAAAAAAAAGAGATCACACTCATAAGGGTAATGTAAAGTATCACACCCTAAAAGTAACACATATTTTAGCCTAATTACTCACACCCTAATTAATTATGAAGATGCACTTTGACAAGAGATTAGGTGTTTGGTGACAAAAATCATCCTATCCTCATGTTATTCATAATAATTCTACGTTTTGAGGGATTGCTAGTCCCTTTTTTTTTTTTTTAATTATCAAACATGGAATCTATAGATTATGACAAATTCAATGTCGAGTCTTGCATCTCCAAACAAATACAACCTTACAACCCAAAGTAATTAGACTCGGCACAAATTGTAATTAGTCAATTCTTCGGAGCTACGAGAACTGTGTTCTTTGTAATCTTTGACGTAAAAAGTTTAGCAAATTCTGCAGTGACGCCCAAAGAAGTTTGTAGAACTATCGGAGATAAAGCTTTCCAAACTGATGTATTGCCATTTAACTGACCAAACACAGGCCTGCGGTAAAGATCATAAACAAGTAAACAAATTAGATTCACATATATATATATATATATATATATATTCATACTATTGCAAACAGCATATCATCACCTAGACCTACTTATAACTCTTATGCAAAAACAAAATAAATACACAAAAAAACAACACAAAACATTCGTAGTTTGGTTTGAAAATCTACATTTACAGGCAAATTAAAAGAGAAATTCACTAATGGTAGTACAAAATGCAACCCGGTATAAAACGAGTGCTATAATACATTAACCTTAATGCAAAAATCGCTTACTTACATATATCAAAATAGGCACACACTATATGTGTGTATTTTTAATTAATTTTTATAATAGTACAAAAATAGACAAAGGTGCATCACAAAATAGGCCCAAAAAAAAAAAAAATTAAAGAAAAAAGAAAAAAAATCTTACCGTGGAGATGTAATGACCGAGAAACACTCCATTCCTTCTTCATCTGCAACCATCATTGCCACAAAGAACCGGGGCACCACAAATAATTCACCAGCCCGTACTTTCGCGTCCAATGCTTGCTCACCATTGATACCAACGATTTGAACCCCACCGCTTCCTTTAGTAACATAAGTTACCTGGGTGCCCGAATCTGCTTCGTACATTGGCGAGCAAATCGAATTAGCTTCGATCCTCACAAATGTGCAACTAAGTCCAACTTGTTCGAGGAAAGGAAATTTTGATGGAGTCAGAGTTGAAAGGAATCCACCCTCCTTGACCTTAATAACGGGCAAGGCATTCTCAATGTTGAAAATCAGTTCATTGCTAGTGTCCTTTTCTGGCGATGGAATGCAAATTCCTTCTTCAAGCTTGATTAGCAAGGTACCCGTTTGGCTATTCACCAGACTATCTGCTTCTTCTTCGTTCAAATCGTAAGCTTTCGAAATGAATTTAGTTGAGAAGCCCCTCAAGACGCCCAATGTTCCGGTCATTAAGAAATAGGTGAATTCGCCTGGAATGCAAGCTTTGGAAGTTTCACCAATGAAGACCATGACGAAATCGCTGTCACCGCCGTTGAACCACCACGAGACTGCTCCCATGGGTACCGGAATTGTGTCTCCTTTCTTAATAGTTATGACTTTCTCTTCTGATGCGTTGCAGAATATCATCCCAACTGTCCAACTCCCTGTGGAGAGAAGAAATGTGAGTAGGATACGTAGGCTCCTTTTTTAGCTTCAAAATTTTCTAAGGCTAAAGAATTTTAAAAGTTCTTAATTTTCATAGATTAAATTTCATCTCATATTATTTTTACACCGCTTCAACATCAAGTTTTGATTTTTTTTTTTTTTTAAACTCCAAATAATACCGTAAATCCAGCAGGTAGTAAGAATGTTCGCAATGGAAAATTAAAAAAGAAAGAAATCTAAGTTTCTTTAATTTATATTGAGCAACGAAAAGCATAAAAGGCGGAAGTTGACATTATTTGCCATAGAGCTCGTTCCAACGTGTTCATATATTTTAGTCCAAAACAAATGCGAATGTTTTCTAACTACTAAATTTTAATTTAATGATTCTGAATTTCATTGTCTCTGAACTAATAACCTATGTGCTATCAGCCCCTAGATTTCAAAAGCATTTAGTAAATCTTTATAATTTATACAATAAAACAAGATGATTTTTGAAAATATTCATCTCACAAACTAAGATTTAACGATTAAGAATTATTTTTTTCACTTAAAAACTGAGATCATTTTTATATTTTTAGCTTCCCGCTCAATTTTATTTTAGTGGACTTTACTACCATCTATCTCACAAAATAGTTTGGACATTTTAAATTTCACTATATTTTAAGAGTAAAAATCATATGCAAATTAAAATTATCAACTGAAATTTCACCTAATTAAAGTTTCTAGAAAGTTGAACATTCTAAATTAAAGTATTATAATTTATGTTTTCTTTTATAATACTTATCAAAAATTAATTGGAGAGAGAGACCCGAACAAGTGGATTTAGTAACTATTAGGAGCTAAAGTTTTAGAAAAAAATATTAAAACATATAGATTATCATAATTTTTTCGATTTTAATTTTTTGTCCCAAGTTCCAACTATATATATTAGCAAAAATCTGTGCCTACAGCCCATGAATTATCATAATTTTTTTAATTTAAACTTTTTGTCTAAAATTTCAACTATATATACTAGCAATAACCTATACCTATGACTCACGGATTTTCATAATTTTTTCAATTTGAATTTTTTGTACAAAGTTTCAACTAAATAAGAAACATAATACTAATTTTGTTCAAAGTGTCATAGACACAAGTTATTACTAGTGGTTCAAAATTGTAGGTTTTGATATTTCCAAACAAAGAAGTTAAATTCAAATTTGGTTGTATATACAAGGAAAATATAAAAACGTTTATATGGTCAACACTTATTCATGACATACCTATATACTAAGCAATAGAAAAAGCCTCAAATCTACATAATTGCTAATTCATCAATATCTGATAAATCCTGCTTAAATTCTTCATACGAAATATCTGAGCTCCAATGCATGTTACTCATTTGAAGAAGGTGCTTAGGATTTCTCTTTATCAAACCAAAGAGAGAAATCTTCCTGTTTCCATCTTAATTGCAAAATATATAAAAGGGTGGAGTTACCTTGGATAACAAAACCAATCTTGGAGGAATCTGCATAGTGGGGCAAAGCGAATCCGCGAGGATGCAGAAGCAGCCTTCCGGCGCCGACCTTAGCCTCACCAAGTAATGGAAACTCGGAACTTGACCAGCTAAGGTATGATCCACCATCCCCCTCAAAAATCTTCTTGTCAGCCATCAACGGTGATAAGTTCAACTTCATGGTTTCTGATCTTCAACAAAGAAATAAATAAATAAAAATGGCACTGTTAGCTACCTTGTGCTAACAAAGGAAAGGACCTCGAGAGATGAGAGCAGTTCTAGCTACCGGTTCACACAGAATGAATAGAAGAAGGCTCAATATAGCCAAAGAAGTGGGCTGAGAAATGAAAGAACACTTGCAGAAGTATTTATAGACATCATGCAATCTAATTCTCGAGTTCTATTACTTAACTTCTGTTTGAGAAAATTTTTAATTTTTATTTCCATTTTACTTTTTTCTTTAAAAAAAAAAAAGAAAACTAAACACAAACTGTTTCATAAAAATTTTAGCTTTTAATTTTCGTTTTCTTTTTTTTTTAAAACAAAACATAAAACTCATTTGTTAATTTATTTTCAGTTTTTAGGTTTTAAAAGAACGAAAGCTATTTTTAAAATTTTAAAAAATTATGAAAAATATAACAAATGTGTTTTATCGAGTTTTTGTTTTTAATTTTTATTTTTCTCAATAACTACCGCCACTCCTAGTCACAACTATCACCTAACATTAATTACCACCTACTACCGCTCGTCCACCAACTGCACCACCATCACCGCTACCGACTACCACGGTGCCACTCACCTCCAATCACTATTGATTGACTGCCACCCATCGCCAATGGACAATGACCTCCACTACCATCTACCTTCGACTACACCTTCGACTACACCTTCGTCACCTATTACAATCAAAGGTGGAGCCAGAATTATTTCTTGTTTTAGGTTGAGTATTAAACTAAATTAGAATTATTTTTTGTCTTGAGATATACACTAATTAAATATTAAATTGAATTATTAATAGTTGGGCTAAAATATTGGATAATATTGTAGTAAAAAAAAAATTGGACTAAAATTTTACCCGGGCTATATAGTCCACCTTAGCCAGTGTATGGTTTCACCTCTGGTTGTCATTAATCGTCGTTAGCCACCTTCTAAACACTATAACTATTAACAAATAACTATTATTACCAAAAATATTTTTAAGCTTTCATTTTTAACTATAAAAATAAAAATTAAAAATAAAATATTGAATGCAAAAATTGAAAATTAAATATAACGAACTAAAAATTAACAATTTTCTCAAGCAAGTTCTTGTTATTTTTGGTTAGTCTTCCACTACGTGAGTATTTTTCATATTGCTTTAGGCAATTGTTTGAGCTGTCGTATTGAAAACAAGTAACTAGGCATTATTCGTGCCAATGGCACGAAAACACAATTTGACTTGTAGATAACTTAAATTTAAAATTGTAATTAAAATAAATTTTTAATGCATCAATATTTTTTACATGGCACCCCCTCTTGTCTCGGGAAAAGAAAGAATGTCATTCTGCGCAGCATCTATCTCTCCCCACGCCACTTACACAATTATCAAATCAACAAAATAAATCAAATGAATATTATTTTTAATATTTAAATTTTAATTTAAGTACAATCAAATTAAATTTTAAATATTATTTTTTAAAACTTAGTTACATTTGTTTAATATTCATTCATATAAAAAATATTTTAAAAACATATATAAAAAAAATCTTAAATAGAGAGAAAAATAAGAGTATATTTTTATGTAAAGTGACCGAAAAATAATTAGAGTGGAGAGGAAAAAATAATTCTGACCAATAAAAAAATTATGCAGTTAAAAATATAAATTATTTAAAATTAATTATTATTTATTATATAATAAATTAATTATTCTAATCTGTATGTATTTAACAAAATTAGTTTTTTAATGGTGTTGGTATATTGTTAATGAAGTTCATTCGGTGTTGCTACTTAATTAGTATGTTTTTTAAAATATTTTACCACGGTTGAAAATTGAGAGAGCGTAAAATATATGATGAAAAAATAAATAATATAAAATATAGTAAACTGTTATTTATAAAATTCAAATAGATTTCGAATATTTAATTTATCAAAATTATCAATTTTTACTATTATTGTTTTTCATTAAAATTTTTGTGCTATTATTGTTTTTTGCCCCAATCACACACTCGCCCTGAATTTTTTTCATTATTACAAAGAGATAATACAAATAGTATAAAAGTGAAAGTATTTAAAATTAATTATTCTTATTTTACTTACCAAAAAAATTCTTATTTATTTATTTGTACTTATTTTATTATTTATGGCCAGTTTGATTGATAAAAATTAATTAAAAATTATCAATTTTTAACTTTTTTTTCTTTTTTAATAAAATCTTTATATCAAATCTTTTTATTTCTACCGTATCTTTTAATCAAACTTTAACTAACCAAACACTCCTTTAATTAAAATCTGTCAAGTGACCGAAAAATAATTAAAGTGAAGAGGAAAAAATAATTCTGACCAATAAATAAATTCGGCAGTTAAAAATATAAAAATTTAAATTATTTAAAATTAATTATTATTTATTATATAATACATTAATTATTCTAATTTGTATGTATTTAAAAAAAATTAGTTTTCTAATGGTGTTGGTGTTGGTATGTTGGAGAGAAAAACTGTTATTTATAAAATTCAAATAGATTTCGAATATTTAATTTATCAAAATTATCAATTTTTACTATTATTGTTTTTCATTAAAATTTTTGTGCTATTATTGTTTTTTACTCCAATCACACACTCGCCCTGAATTTTTTTCATTATTACAGAGAGATAATACGAATAGTATAAAAGTGAAAGTATTTAAAATTAATTATTCTTATTTTACTTACCAAAAAAATTCTTATTTATTTATTTGTACTTATTTTATTATTTATGGCCTGTTTGATTGATAAAAATTAATTAAAAATTATCAATTTTTAACTTTTTTAATAAAATCTTTATATCAAATCTTTTTATTTTTACCGTATCTTTTAATCAAACTTTAACTAACCAAACACTCCTTTAATTAAAATCTGTCAAGTGACCGAAAATTAATTAAAGTAGAGAGGAAAAAATAATTCTGACCAATAAATAAATTCGGCAGTTAAAAATATAAAAATTTAAATTATTTAATATTAATTATTATTTATTATATAATACATTAATTATTCTAATTTGTATGTATTTAAAAAAAAAATAGTTTTCTAATGGTGTTGGTGTTGGTGTTGGTATGTTGGAGAGAAAAACTGTTATTTATAAAATTCAAATAGATTTCGAATATTTAATTTATCAAAATTATCAATTTTTACTATTATTGTTTTTCATTAAAATTTTTGTGCTATTATTGTTTTTTTCTCCAATCACACACTCGCACTGGATTTTTTTCATTACTACAGAGAGATAACACAAATAGTATAAAAGTGAAAGTATTTAAAATTAATTATTCTTATTTTACTTACCAAAAAAATTCTTATTTATTTATTTGTACTTATTTTATTATTTATGGCCTGTTTGATTGATAAAAATTAATTAAAAATTATCAATTTTTAATTTTTTTTTCTTTTTTAATAAAATCTTTATATCAAATCTTTTTATTTTTACCGTATCTTTTAATCAAACTTTAACTAACCAAACACTCCTTTAATTAAAATCTGTCAAGTGACCAAAAAATAATTAAAGTGGAGAGGAAAAAATAATTCTGACCAATAAATAAATTCACCAGTTAAAAATATAAAAATTTAAATTATTTAAAATTAATTATTATTTATTATATAATAAATTAATTATTCTAATTTGTATGTATTTAAAAAAAAATTAGTTTTCGAACGGTGTTGGTGTTGGTATGTTGGAGAGAAAAACTGTTATTTATAAAATTCAAATAGATTTCGAATATTTAATTTATCAAAATTATCAATTTTTACTATTATTGTTTTTCATTAAAATTTTTATGCTATTATTATTTTTTTCTCCAACCACACACTCGCACTGAATTTTTTTCATTACTACAGAGAGATAACACAAATAGTATAAAAGTGAAAGTATTTAAAATTAATTATTCTTCTTTTACTTACCAAAAAAATTCTTATTTATTTATTTGTACTTATTTTATTATTTATGGCCTGTTTGATTGATAAAATTTAATTAAAAATTATCAATTTTTAACTTTTTTTTCTTTTTTAATAAAATCTTTATATCAAAACTTTTTATTTTTACCGTATCTTTTAATCAAACTTTAACTAACCAAACACTTCTTTAATTAGAATCTGTCAAGTGACCGAAAAATAATTAAAGTGAAGAGGAAAAAATAATTCTGACCAATAAATAAATTCAACAGTTAAAAATATAAAAATTTAAATTATTTAAAATTAATTATTATTTATTATATAATAAATTTATTATTCTAATTTGTATGTTTTTAAAAAAAAATCAGTTTTCTAATGGTGTTGGTGTTGGTATGTTGGAGAGAAAAATAAGAGTGTATTTTTTTTGTAAAGTGATGGAAAAGACAACTAAAGTGGGAGGAAAAAAATTAATCATGACCATTAAATAACAGTTAAAAATATACCAATTCAAATTATTTAAAATTAATAGTGTAAAAGTATATGTATTTAAAATTAATTATTAGTTATTATACAGTTAATTAATAATCCCGATTATTGAACAAATAAAAATAAAAATTAAAAAGGTATAAGAATAATCCCGATTATTGAACAAATTCAAATGTTGAAAAGATCTTAAATTTAAAATTTTCAGTGAATCCAATAGTGTAAAAGTGTAAGTATTAAATTAAAATGCAAGTATTAAACATATTAAAATTGAAATTGTAAGTAAAAAAATTAAAAAGATATAAAAATATAACTTGAAGTAAAAAAATTAAAAATGCATAAAAATATAACTTGATATATAAGGAGGCATTTATAGTTCAAAAAACTCAAAAAATTTTAAAAAAAATCTAAAAATTTGTACTTTTCTTTAACTCTAAGAAAGTTAAACTTTTTAAAAAAATTGTTAAAATTCGTTCCAAAATAAAGGATTAGTTTACATCAGTAGTCCAAAAAATACATCAACTGAAAAACTCATCGGATCGGAATTTTTGCCTAAAAAAAAAAAAAACCATGCGCCCAACACCCCTTTTCTGTCTCGGGAAAAAAAAGGGCCATTCTTCCAGCAACCCTTCTCCTTTTCAATTTAAAAAAATAAATTTAAAAAAAAATAAAACACATTTAAAATACAAAAAAATTAAAAAAAATTCTTCTCCTTTTCAATTTAATTTTTTTAACCCTAGTCCTAGACCTCTTTACACCTAACCCCTTTACACTTCCCTGCCCCCTAACACTCCGTCACGTCTCGAAATCCACAACCAGGCACGTGGGAACAAAACCCAAAAATAAATATCAAACCATGAAAAATGTACCATATCAGAGCAGAAACTAATTAAAGTAAATATTATTCAATTTCTTGAATACTCAAAATAACTTTAAAATGCCCTCAAAATGGGCTACAAAACCATGCCACAAATATGGGCCAACTCAAAACTCCATTACATTATAATGTAAATTTTGGAATGCAAAATAAAACAAATCATCCAGCTATCACAACCCAAGATGGCTAGCTAACCCACTGGTCTATCACAAGTATCAACCCCTGCATTACCAACTGTAGTATGAGTGAGCACTAAATTCCACGTGTGCTCAGAGAGTGTTTATAAAATACAATTTCTTAATCATGCAATGCTTTTAACACTAATTAATAAGAAAAGAAGTTAAAATCTTAAGATTTTCAAAATAGCCATATTTAATCATTACATTCAAATTATAAAGTTACTTAGCCATGATCCCGCAGTCTCATGCTAAAAATAAATCATATCACTTCATTCATATCACCACACACCAATATCATACTATGGGTCAGGTACTCTGCAAGTTTAGTCTGTGACTTCAGAACTAAACCCAAAATAAATCTCCAGGCCTAAGCCGTGGAGTACAACTAGTCCCGCAGTCCTAGATGTACTCATCACATCCCCATATCTCAGTCATGGGGTGCAATTGGTCCTGCAGTCCCAAATGTACTCATCACATCCCCAAACCTCAATCATGGGGTACATTTGGTCCCGCAGTCCCAAATGTACTCATTTGCCTTAGTAGGCAAACCGGTCCCACAGTCCTGGTACTAAATATACGCTATGATAAGTCGTATATATATTTCGTAGGTTTCTAGCCTACTGGTTATGCTAACCACCCTGCGCAGGTTTTGGGGCTTTCAACCCTTGGGCTCTAGAACCCACTCTTTCTAGTACCCTTAATGACCCCAACAACCCAAAAATCAAATCTCAAGTAATTCCTTTTATTAACAGCACAACATACGCAAAAGTTCTCCCTAATTTGATTTTTTGTGTATTCTTCCCTTTACTTTATAAGTTTTATGAAGTGTGAATGTGTTTCGGGCCTAAGTTTCATGTTGCCCTTTCATAAAAAATTCTCATACAAAATTTATCAAATAAATATCATGCAACCATATTCAGGAATATACATATGCAGCTAGCTTGGTAAATAAAATTTTATATCAAGCATGTCATGACAATGAAAGATTCAAGACATAAAGTTTGATAATTCATAAAAAATAGAAAATGAAATATTTTACACTAATTCAAAAGCCTAAAATACTTGTAATTAAGTCCAGTTTCATAAAAACAAGATTTAAAATTTATTCATAAAGACATATAATACATATTTTAAAAATACTAAATGGGTAGTTCTGTTAGAACCATACAGAATAGCTCATTTTCATGATTTTTATAAAATACATTTTAAATCCAAAAATTTTGAAACTTTTACAGAAAGCTCATTTATATATCTAATTTAACATATAAAAATTTCAAAAATTATATCAACTTTTATCTATACCTTTTATACCAAATATCTGATTGTTGTCAGTACAGCAATGGAAACCACATAGCCAGGTTTCAATATTTTTATAAAACAAAAATATTGCTCAAAAATTTATAAAATATTTACTGTAGAATCTCTAACATGTCTAGTTTCATATATAAAATTTTTAGAAATTAATTTAATCTCTAGGTATCATTTTTATACCAAAAATCAACCTCCTATCAGCACAGCAAATTAAAACAAACAGTCAAACTTCACGATTTTTATAAAATCTATTTTAACTAAAAAAAATATGAAATTTTTACTGGATACTATTTTGGATATGTACTCCCATATATAAAAATATCAAAAATTAATTCGGCCTCTAAGTATGAATTTCATATAAAAATAGTGTGCTGATCTAAGTACAGAAATCCCAACCAATCAGTCAAGTTTGACTATTTTTAATAAATTCATTTAAATTCTAAAAATTATGAAATTTTTACAGAAAACTCTTCTATATGTCTAATTTAACATATAAAATTTTCATAAATTAAATCGATCTCTAAGTATGAGTTTTATGAGAAAACAGTATACTCATTTCAGTGTGAAAGTTCCAGAATTTCACATGCATAATCAAGAATCAATTCATAGAATAGGTTTTTTATCTCTTGCACACACACACACACACATAGATATATATATATATATATACATAACATGATAAAAAAAATTATATCAAATAAACACAATCCCACCTACCTCGAATTATATACGTCGATAAAGTATATAAAATCTCGAATAAAATACCAACTCAAGTTAGCCTGGCGAGTAGTCTCCGTCGAATTCGCTTCAAATGTTCTCTACGATTACGTTCGCCTTATCTTCCAACAGATAAATGGTAGACACTACTCCATTTATTTAATTATATATGTATATATTTTTCACACAGAAGGGAAAAAGATAAGAAAGAAAACAATGAACAATGAAAACAATGCAATTATGTAGATATAAGTTACAAACCCTCCTTAATTCTTTCTCTAACTCCCACACAACCTGCCAACTCTTAGCCTCTCTCATTAAAATTACTTTTCAGTCACCTCTTTCATCCAATGGGAAGACACAGCACAATATGCATACATATATGCTACTGTTCACACACACAAATATAAATAAACAAAAAAATTAATGTAAGCACACTTAATGCATATGACAAAAAAAATAAATAAATTAATTAATTAATTAACACAAGATCATATACATAAAATATAAATCGCCGTCCAAAATATTATAAATTAAAAACCAAAAATTTCGAGTCTTTACATCACTCCCCCTCACCCTCTATCTCTCCCCTCTCTTCTCCCTCCCTTCTCAGTCACGCCTAACATGCTAACGTGGCATCACACCTGCCCAACACACACATAAATGTCACATCCATTAGATGTGTTTTATTATATAAATTACAAACTAAAAATTAACAGTTTTCTCAGACAAGTTCTTGTTGTTTTTGGTTTGTCTTCCAACACACGGGTTTTTTATGTTGTTTTAGGCTATTGTTTGAGCTGTCGTATTTGGCAATGTTGTTTTTTTTGTGGACACGACTAACAATTAGTGGCCTATTTCCCTTTCAAAAAAAAATTAGTGTCCTATTAGGCGGCGTTGTTTTCTTATGGATACGATGACAAATAATTCAAACTGTTCAAACTTCTGTGTGAATTATTTGTTTGAATCAAAGGCTACAGGTATAGGTATCGTGAAGGCACTGACTTCTTTAGTTTGGTCCAATCCTCGATGATTAAGGCTGTGCGCTTTGAGTTTTGAAAATTTTTAAAAAAAATAAAATTTAGTGTAAAACTTGGAATTTTTTGAGATTAAAAAAAAAAATTGAAACTTCAGATATTTTTTTGAAATTTTTTAAACTTAGTTCAAGTTCCAAACGCCCATAAATTATTTGTCCCAAAATATAGTGCGATATTAAGCAAATATAAAATTAAACAACTCAGTCATCTAAGAGTGTGAACAGTTTTAAGTCATATTTGGATATGAAACAATGAAGTGTACCATGTATGATTGTTCAAATGCGTTGGTCAAATCAAGGATGTGATATCTTTAGCCTATTAGATAGGCTAAAATACAATTAAAAAAAAAATTCGTAGGTGAACCCTAAATTTGAGATTCATTTGAACTGAACAAATAGTTTAAAAATAAAATAGGTTCAGTTCAATTATAAAAATTTAAATCGAATAAAATGTTTAAAGACAAATTACGGGGCTTAGGTCAATCTGTCCCAATGCCCCTAACAAGGATAAAGTCAAATCAACCAATTGGATGGCGTGCACTTCTCAACCCAATTGGCTTAAAACTGCACGCGGTAGGTTTGATTTTAAAATTGTAAAAGTTAACTCAGTTTTTGAAATGGAGCAAAGCAGGTCAAAGTGAATTCGGGTGTGCACTGGTCGATGATCAGTACACATCTTAACCGTTGATTGTTGAACAGGATATAAATATCTAAGGTATTTGGTGATTTAAATAAATTACACTAGTTCCTATATGAATCAGTGAAAAAACTACACTGACTATCAACCGGTACACACCCGGGGTCTGGCCAGAGTGCCCCCAGTGCTAGAGGTTTGTAGCAAAAGGAAACAAACGGTAAAAATTTTTGCAATATGACTCGACTTTCTTTCATTTATTCGGTAAACAAAACAAAATGTAACGTGAGATTAAGTCAGTGCCGAACCGGGCACCTTTCATTTCACCCTTTTATGTAAAACACGCATTCTGAGAGGCACTTGCAAAAATACAAACACACACTCACCATATATATTTATATATCCACATTGAGGTCATGGTCCACGGATGTGTAAAATAAATACGTCACTAGAATTAGAGCACTGCCCGCCTCTGGAAACAATTCAAAATGGCAAGCAGATTTACTATCTGAAATGTTACGCATAAATGGAAATATGGAAACATTGTCAATTCATCTGTATGAACTATGAAGCATGGATGTTTTATTTCAGGTGCCGTACTCGTAACGGATACTCAAGCGACATGGATACGGCTCGAATACACTAGGGTACATACCGGACACTCCACATGATGTATCCTGATTTTTTGTTTTTTATTTTACATAAGATACGAGAAGATACTTTGAGATACAACAGGGGGTCCAAATATAATATTTTAAACTTTATTAGGGTAAAATTGATACGATAAAATTTAATTGAGAGTCAAACTATAAATGATTAAAATATAACCTAATACAAATCCTAGAAAACGTGAGAGATCAAAGAAAATTCTAAATAATGGTATTTTTATTTTGAATGGTATTTTTGATCTTATATAATCGTTATTTATATAATATTTGATAGTATATAGATACTATTTTTAAAAATATTTTAAATAAAATATATATGTCATATTTTCGCCATATCTATATTCTTATTTTTTAAAAATTTCATATCTCATATCCCTATTCGTATCCACTTCCGTATCATATCCGTGCTTCATACAGGAATCAAGGCAAATGCATCAGACTTTGACTAAATCTACTTGAATAGGAAGCAAATAACTAAACCACTACGTAGGAAGGGACTCACTGGAATAGGCGCGTGCTGGGAACAACTTTCAGAATCAAACCTGTTAAATTTAAGGCTACTCTGTGGAAGGGTCTAAGAAAAGGATGGCGGGACTGTACCAATAATATTAAATTCGAGACTGACCAAAAGGCAAGGTAGATCTTGGCGTGATGATGTGAGGAACCAGGATATTCTTTTAAAAACCATGCTTTTCTAGATGTATACGTTATTTAACAAGAATAAGAATGCTTGGGAGGCTAACTATTTGAGGACCTCATGATCGGCAATCGAGGAAGGCTGCCTTTTGTGAGCCAAAAGGATTGAGAATTGGAGGAGGTTGTGGTTGAATCTTTTGAAAATCTATTCAGATGATTTGGGAACTAAATGATGGCATTGGTAGCGTGGCCGAGAGCTAAGGAGTCAGTCAGTCCATCACCCTGTTTATTGCAATGTGGCAAGGAATTTAAAGGAGTTTCTAATTTTCTATTTTTGAAGTCCACTAGGCTACATCACCGTCAGTGTGGTTATTTCTCCGGGGGTCGGAGAGAAACTCGCAGCCGCTACCCATAAGTGCGCACTGGATAAAACCCGCCCCGTGGTCCTAACCGGTAAAGAACCACGAGAAAGTAAACCAGCCTAAGCAAGTCCTGACTGACCGATTCAGCTGAGAAGATTGTTAGATGGCCCTCCACAATTAGAGGAAGAACTGCCCCCGAAGAGGAGTCGAACCCGAGACCTATTGGTCCCAAGCCCTTCAACCCGCCATCCGAACCAACTCAACTACTCCTTACAGGGCCAGTGTGGTTATTTCTCGAATCGTAGACAAGAGGGTGCAAAACATGAATTTTTTTTCTTTGTTCTATTGTTAGGATATTTAAAAAACCAAAAAAATAAAAAAAAGAAGAAGAAGAAGCAAATATTTTTCAGAAAAAAAAATATTTGGAGAAGTACTACTAATGAAAATTCAATTTTATTTTGTCAAAAACGCACTATCAAAATGCAATTTCTTCCTAAATTTGTTTTAATTAAAAACGAAATATCAAAATAAGTTTCCCCTTACTATAAAAATAATGTGCTTACTCTCAAGATAAGTCTACGCATCTACTCTCTGTATTTTCTTTTCCAAATTTATTCTCCCAAATCCTAACTCAAATTGATTTATACCAGCACATGCCCAATCCTAAGTTTATAAACATCTAACAAACATATAGTACGAAACTCCACATGTTCTTACTTTTATCTTTATTTTGCTTATTAAACTTACCGTCCTTATGTTTGCTTGGCTCAAAAATTGCACCAACCAACAAGTGGGTTTCATCCTTGGGTTTGCTTTGCCAACGAGTGGGGTTTCGATGTTGAAATTGGAAAGCTAGATACATCAACTATTAAGCTGCTTTTGTTTTGTAGCGGGAAAAAATAAATTTTGATATTACATTTTGGGGCACACATTTTGATATTTTGTTTTTAAGTAAAATGAAAACGCATTATCAAAATATAAATACATTAACAGTATCTCTTCAAATCCTTTTTTTTGGGGGGGGGGGACAGTATTTGATAATATTTTTTTTTTTAATCCTAACAGTAGAAAAAATAAAAAATAATTCGCAGAACATAAAGGCTAAGTATGAATGGTAGGTTCTTACTCCTCGCGGTGAATAAGGAAGGAAAAGACAGGAGGCCTTTTAAAGATGTTGCTTTGCAATACATAGCCACGTGGGGTGCATATAGATCCTGGACGGTCCCAGGGGTCGTTTGCATGGGGAGTGCTTGGGGAATGGCACTCCATGAAAAACATAGCAAAGGCACAGGCAACCTTACTCTGTTAATCTGAGGAGCACAAAAACAAAAGGCATCCCAAATCTCTGCATCAACTAGGAGATCCCTTCGTATCTATGAAAAAAAGGAACTAGGGGATCCCAGATCTTGTACGGTTCTATACTCTGTATACCGGGAGCATGCTCCCTTGAACTTGTAATTTTTCTCCATTTATCTAAAATTACTTATCGACCCAAAAAAAAAATACCCATTAAGATTATCTATAATTTCAAAATGTTGACAATGCATAATTCTGACAACTAATTCTTATAGATAAGAAATTTCCCTCCAGAAAATTAGAACCTTGTTTTCTATAAAATTGTTACTGCGCCAGACTTTCATCACAATCAATTTCAATATCAAAAACCTTGCAATTATGACTAAGCCTATTTGAAAAGAGTGATTACCGATGAAAGTTAAGCATAACGAATAATTGTGGGTCATAAGGATGGTGCTGGAAAGCTTTTCAGCCCCTGTTGCAGCTGCTCTGTATGAGATTCTGTATTTAACTATCACAATGCCTGCTTCAATAATTTCAGTTCCCGGATGAAACTTAAAATATGAAATTGTAACTGCAGCGGATTCCCTCTAGATGTTACATACAAGATTTTCAAGTGAACATCCTACAAAACTGCAAACATTACAGAAATTTATTTAAACAAATCGATTGCCTCCATAGCTTCATCTTTCCTCTAAAATATGAACCCCCCCCCCCCCCAAAAAAAAAAAGAAAAAAAGGCCTTCAAGCGCATGCACAAATTTACAAGCACTTACAGAGAATGGAAACTTCATCTGGAATGAAATTGTATCGCAAGCTGAAACAAAAAATAAAATAAAATCAATAAGCATATGGAAGTAGATAAACAAAAGTAATGCGGAGTTAAAGACCAAAGAGACATTTACGTCCGACATTTTTAAAGCTTCAATCGAGCCTGTTTGTTTTCAGCTATTACTAAGCTCTGGGTACTCTTTTTTCATGTTACTGGGGAAGATGTAGACTGCCCTCGGGTATCAGGTGTGCTAGTCTGTGTACGGACTCTATCTATTATCATTTGCCTCCCAGATAAATCTTCTTCATAGCCAACAACCTACAATTGCAGCATATATCACTATCATTACCATTGGAAAGGCCGTCTGATAATATAGAGATGAAACCAGGTAAAGATCTTCTATTGCCTCAAAAGTGGATTCATTGGTTTTGAAACTAGAACTTTCAATCTATTTAAAGGCACTTTAGAGCACAATATCTCAAGTTAATTGTGGGTGTGAAGACGCTCACAACTCAGCCCACAGCCAAAACAAAAATTGCAGAAAAATGACACGGAAATCAACCAACAATGGCAAAGTGATGAAGAGCTGAAACCTGAGACTCCGTTTGTGTTTCACTAAAGCCATCATACATCCCCACATTTACATCTCTAGAAGGATTACAGAGATCATCCTTTCTGTCAGCCCTGAAGCAAAGTAAGCTCCAAATTAAGAAAATGTTGAAAAAGCAAATTTACGCCCTCATGTATTAGGAAGGGCCTGGGTTGATTCCTGAACATCTTAATGTCCAGCTAACAATAATTTCATTTTTCTTCAACTAATTGTTTGATATTGGTTAGCTTGAGTTCTGAATACAAATATGTATTATACCATAGAAAATCGGAAAAAAAAAAAAAATTGTTCCTGTGAACAAAGATGACAAAATAGCAATACTAGTTATTCCAACTTCTATTAAATACTGGGATGAGAAAAGAAAAACCTGTTTATCCAGTGCTTTGACAACCCAAAGGCAGGGTGAGAATCAGCATGATCTTGGCCATGGATTGAACAATCAGATGGTAAAATCTGATCTAGAATCAAGGTTTGAAACTGATGACAAAATCAAATAGCATTAAGCAAGGCAAAGAATAAGTGAAACTACAGCTTGAGGATACACTTTTATCACATTCAGCGCTCCATGGGGATTTTAGATTGTGAATCTAAGAGCAAAACCACCATATACAAAAGTTAGCACTTAACGGACTGACCTGCATATTAATACAGCAAATTAATGAACTGTCAAATTTACCTTACTAGTCTGCTCTACCAAATCCTCAATAGCCGCAGCTACATCAGGCATAGCATGAATAACTTCCCCAGTGTTTTGCATTATTTTATCTCCTGCAGAAGTCATCTTTCCGATTGGATCATTTTGATTTGATACAAGCAATAGCTGACCCTTATTGGTGTCATCTTTCTGAATCCTTGCCCTTTTATATAATTTACTTGAAACCTTTGTGTCTTCCCTACTGCTGTCATTTCTACCAGTAGTTGGACTCTGTACATTTCTCTGGTCCAGTGACTGACTCAGAAACTGAGATACATTATCTCCAAATGTCATCCTAGTAGGTTGCGAAAATTGACTCGTAGTGAAGAGCCCTGCCTCTTGGTCTTGAGAAGCAACCTCCCTCGGAGAAAATGGACCCGGCGCAACAATTTGATTCTGTCACAGCATAGATGGCATAAATGTTAGATAAATATGAAATAAACACAAAATAGAAATTCCATATATGCATGGACAGTCGCTCAGGGATCAACCTGCTTAACGCATTCATAAATCCAGTCGCAAGCAACTGATTGAATTCTCCATTTACAGGCAGCTTCATATTTTGGGCCACAGGTGAACTTGCACAATAAATGGGTGACTTTTTTAGTCAATTTCTCAACAAGTTTGGCTCCAAGAACAAAGCACAAATTTCTCAATAGGAGTCTTTCTTTCTCATCATACTGTGAAACACAGAAACGGAATCTTTCGAACCCAGGCAAAGGAATCTGGCATGGCAGTGGAGAATAGAGAATGTGACTACCAACCTCCAGCAAACGGCCCTCCTTCAACAGAAATGTTGAGTTTGATTAGTGTTTTCTAAAATGCAAGGGGAGACCCAAAAAAAAAAAAAAAGGAATGATAATTGTGCAACTTAAACAACCATTACAGAATATCTGTCAAATGGATGATTGAGAAATGGGGATAAAAAAACAAAATAATGACGAGAACACAAAAGAACTAGAAATAGACAAACAAGCAAAACCTCGGGCATAAATATTGAAGTAACATTATTAGAAAATTCAAAGTAGGAAAGAAGGAAAAAAAATTACGGTGTAAACAACACTCCATTTGTTTCAAGGAATAATAATAATAATAATAAATTATTATTTTTCATACAAGAAAATATTACCCAAGGGTACTACATTTATTTCTCGTTGTTTGGCTAACATTTCAAAAATGTTTTCTTCCAATATTCATTCTGCCAACACAGATCGAGCTTACTTACCCAAAAAAAAAAAAAAGAAAAAAAGAAAAAAAACCACAGATCGAGCTCCTTAACCAAGCCTGGTCCATTCCCCTATCTGGAGGACCATATTCTCCCAATAGACCCTTTTTCCTAGAAGTAAAATATCTATTGAAACTCTCTGGTTGGCATGGATGATCGAATGTGTCCTCCACTGCCACCCATTTCTCCTCATAATGCATTCTTTGAGTTTCAACAACCAAAGTCGAAGCCGACAAAGAAGAAAGCAAGGACGAAGATGCAGAAGACAAATGGTCAGTTCATGAACAAAGGTCGTTTTGAGTTTATTGCTATGACTGAATAAGCAGCGATAACAATCATGATAGTGGAGGACAATGGACAATTATCTTCTCTTCAATCTCTCTTCTTCGATTCCTTGGATCCTTTTTGTCGGAACCAAACCCATTTTGCCAGAAAAAATACATATACTAAAAAGTCTGAGGTACCAAGGTATGGAAAAGCTGCTGGGTTGAGAAATCCCACAACAGGTGACTGCGTTGGAGCTGCCAGTGGAGAATTGGATGACCGCGACGAATTCTACCATCATTACTTCTGTTGTTTCAGTGAGGAGTAAAATGGTGTATAACAACTGATAAGAAAAAAGACATCTATAAGTTGGCTAGAATGAAAGAAAGGAAAATAAATGACTGGTGATGCAAGTACCTGTTTTTCCTTTTTCTTATTCTACCAACTCATATGTATATATATATATATATATATCTCGGCATCTTTTGTCCCTAGCTTGTTAAATAGCTTTTAAGTTAATTGTATAAAAAATGAGAATCAAAGAGTTTTGCACAAAGAAGAGGATATTAAAGATATGTGGAGAAATTATTTCAATAAGTTATTTAATAATTGTATCGAGCAGAATTTGGGAGGTCTCAATAACCCTCTCTAAGATAGGAAAGTAAAGTTTTATGTGTAAAATTAGATTTTGCAAAAGTCAAGGTGGCTCTGAAAAAGATGAAGATAGGAAAAGTTGAAGGTCTGGATGGTATTCTGGTCGAAAGTTTGAAGTGCTTGGGGGATGATGGGATAATTTGATTGACTAAGTTATTTAACAGGATATTGGCTACCAATACGATGCCTAAGAAATGGTGGAGAAGTATCTTAGTATGTACCTATAAAAATAAAGGGGATATTCAAGAGTCTAACTATTGAGACATTAAACTTATGAGTCACATAATGAAACTTTGGGAGAAAGTGATTGAGATTAGGCTAAAAAGTGTGACAAAAATATCAGAGAATCAATTTGGTTTTATGACTATGGAAGCTATTTTCCTAACAAGAATGTTAATAGAAAAATACAAAGAAAAGAAGTCAGATCTTCACATTATTGGTTTTATGATTGTAGAAGCTATTTTCCTAATAAGAATGTTGAAAGAAAAATATAGAGAAAATAAGAAAGATCTTCACGTTATTGGCTTTATAACTGTGGAAGCTATTTTCCTAATAAGAATGTTAATGGAAAAATATAAAGAAAAGAATAAAGATCTTCACATTATTCTTACCGACTTAAAGAAGGCATACAACAGGGTTCCAAGAGGGTTCCAAGAGAAATTTTATGGCAGATGTTGCAGGAAATCAAAAAAAAAAAAAAAACGTTGCTATGGAATATATTAAAGTCATCAAGAATATGTACGATAGAGTAGTTACTATAGTTAGAACTACTGGAGGTGATATAGATGATTTTTCAATTACAATTAGTCTATACTAAGGATTGGCTTTAAGCCGTTATCTTTTCACTCAGATTATTGATGAGCTCATTAAGCATATTCAAGATGATATCACTTGGTCTATATTGTTCGCAGATGATATTGTATTAATAGATAAATTTTGATTTTGGTTTAATCATAAGTAAAACTTTCGACACTTTCGAATTGAGAGGTTTTAGAATAAGTAGGACTAAAATAGAGTATATGCATTGCAAAGTCAATACAAGTAAATCTACGAAGGAGGGCATAATAAAAAATTAGCATAAAAAAGTACCAAAAAGTGATCATTTTTGATATCTTGAATCAATTATTCGTACAAATGAAGGAACTAAAGAGAATGTTATCCATAGGATTGGAGCACGAGAATTAAAATAAAGAAGTGGCCTAGGTGTCTTATGTGACTAGAGATAACCTGTTAGGATGAAAGAAAAATTTTATAGAACGGTTATAAGACCAACTATTACTTTATAGAATAAAGTGTTGGACCATTAAGAATCAACACTCTCCTTCGATAAGTGTAGCCAAAATGCGGATACTTAGAAGGGTGCGTGGTAATACAAGAAAAGATAAGATCAGAAATGAATATAACTAAAAAAAAGTTAAGGTAACACTGATGAAATGAAGCTAAGAGAAGGTCATTCAAGATAGTTTGGTCATGCAAAAGGGGTAAAGAGGACAAAAGGTAGACCTAAAATTACACAAACTAAAACTGTAAAGAAAGACCTAATTTCATATAACCTCACAAAAAATATAATACATAAGAAAAACAAATGGACAAAGAGATTCATGTAGCCAACACCAGCTAGTTTGGGACAAAGACTTCTTGTGTCGAATTTTGTTTAAAAAAAATTAGTAAAACACTTTTGGAGAATATTTTACATTGAAACAAAAACAGAAAACATAATTCACAATGCCAGAATTTCAATAACTAAAAGTCACAATTAATTGAAAAATAAGGGTAGATACCCAATCAATTTCCCCAAGCTAAATAATTTACAAACATTTTCATTATCTATCATCTCATCATAAATTTCTACAACAGTTAAAATTATTCCATAATACACAAATGTATGCATACAAAAATAACTGTGCAATGTATGCGCATATTAAGAAGAAGTGTATAAACAATGACATCAACTGTATCTGTAATTCAAAAGATGAAATAGTTCTCATTAGGTAACAATAATCAGAAAGCGAAGAGAGAATAAGAATGCCAAATGGTTCAGGCAATCGGTCTATAAAGGAAATGCAGAGTGCTAAATGACACAGACAAATTTTCCCTCAATAAGTTAAAACATGTTCCAGATCCAAACATAAGAAAACAAGACCGAATATGGCAATCAAAAATGACGATTTGAAATATGAGAAAACAAAATATAACATGAAATATGATATGGAATCAACATCAAACATTCCTATATAATAAGGACAAGAGTACATCGATCCAACCGAAGTAAAACAAGACATTGTTTAAAATGTCCAGGCAAATGGCATATGATTCCAGCAATTAACACCATAGAAAACAAAAAATGTATTTGGATGCTCCACTAATACAGTCAACATTGTTTCCCAGGTCTACACACTTACATTGCATGTTTGCTTGTTGGAGGTCCAATGCTTCCAGTGAGATTATATGATGTAAAAGAAGGAAAATGGATTAGACTAAGAGATCAAGAAGTAAGGACCATGAAACTCAGTTGATGTGCATGTACCTAAAAAAGTGTAGCCAAGTGCACAAGGCTCCTGCTTACGTGGAGTCTGGGGAAGGGTAGTGTACATAGTCTTACTCTTACCCCAGTCACTAGATAAAATTGTTTCCATAAACAGATGATGCCAAAACACAAAGCAAGAAGAAAATAGAAAAAAAGAAAACTCGCAGAGTCCTTCATGAGTTGGCCATGGTACCTCTAAACAAGACCGAATCCAGTGGGTGGATACACTGGTAGTTCTGGATGCATCAATGGGGCTTGCTGTTACACCATGACACTCAATAGTGAAGTGCACATCTTGTTCAGTCTGATCTTCCACCACCTCTCCTACCCCTTGATTAACCCATTGAATAATTTCTGCTCTCTGGCCAGATAAAAAAAAAATCCAAAACTTATCATTAAACACATTGGACGATAAACAGAAACTACATTGCAATTGCTGACAGAATGGGTTCAAAAGACATCAGAATGGAAAAGGAAAAATGACATGCTTCAAGCTTTAAATTTAAAATGCTGAAAACGTAAACAGTGCAAAGATTCAAGATCAATCTATCAGATATTCAATATTCATAAATGTCCACAGAGATGTCAACAGACTTCTATTGTGCTAGCTCTATTGTGGACTAGTTGGAAGTAGCGCTAAAACATTATGGGGTTGTATTTTGCTAGCTATAATGCGGACTATTTGGAAGAAAAGGAATTGCCAAATATTTGAAGATAAAGAATCAAGCTCTGATGACACGGAAAAAGTGCAAATTTTAGGCATCACTTTGGGCTTCATTGTCTCCTGATTTCAAGAGAGTTCCTCTCCTTTTGATTAAATTAAATTGGAGGGATTCTTATAGTTAGCTTTGTTAGAAATATTTTCTTTGATTTCTCTGGACTATGTTGTATTACCTATTCTTCCTGATTAATGAAGTTTTGTAATTTATCAAATAATAATAATAACCTTCCAACCAAGAGATAGTAAATCTTGCTTAAAAGAAGTAGGGATAGAAATAGAAGTGTCTACCTCATCTTAAAGTAATGGGAAGATAATTAGAAAGAGGAACATTGGCAAAGGGTGGCTTACCAAAAGAAGCACCAACATTAGGTACCTGAGAGCAAGAAGGATTGATAGAAGTCTCAGGATTTTAGCTAAGAGAAGTGGAACTAGTAGGGCCTTAAACTCAAGCAATGGTGGAATTGGGCTACAAGAAACAACCCACCTACCTTGATACCGCTAATAAACCTAAATAAGTATAAACTCCAAGAAAATAAGAGATAGTGAGGGAAGCTAGAAAGACTCCCCATCTTGGGAAGGAAGGGATAGCTCCTCCTCACAAGAATATAGTATATTAGTGGACAACAGTTGACCTTGAGTTAAAAGAAAAACAGTTGATTCAAAAGAAAGTAACATCAACACTAACAGCGTCAACAAGAAGGAGGAGCTGGTAGTAACGATAACTTTATTGAGTTCAAGAATACCCAAGAAAGATACTTCTGCGCCCAAAGGGACAACTTATCTAAAACCTAAATCAAGAATATGAAGTTATGAATAAGGCGACGCAACCAAAGTACAAGCAGTAAGGAAAAAAGGAGAAGATTGGAGACAATGGAGCAAGGGGACTGATGATCCAAAACAATGGAGGGCATGCAATAAGCTTACATGCAATAAGAACATCATGCTTCCAAAATTACCTAAGAAGAAGCATATTCATTATTATGGTACATGGAAAATCTAGAAGATGACCATGTTTGTGTTCAATAACACTATTTTGTTGAGATGAATGCACACATAGTTGTGCAACACCACCACCACCATCAGCTCTTACCACTTCTAGCCTTTGATTGCCTCTCTGTCATCCTCAGATCCATCTCCACTGGGCCTTGATCTTCCCTCTGCTCTTCGGAAAGGTACATATTCTTGCAGCATCCATCCTCTATCTAATTTGGTTTCTAGTGATTTTCTTTCTCCATTTCATTACTCCTTTGTTTGTATTCCAAACTCTGTGTATGAAATTTTATCGGATATTGAGTGGCATGCTGCCATAGCATAAGAAATGTCTGCTTTCTGAGCAAATGGTGCTTGGAAACTTCTACACACTCCTCTGGGTTGTTGGCTATCATTAGGTTTTCATTGTCAATATTCATCCTGATGGCAATCTTGTACGTCTCAAACATTCCCTTATGGCAAAAGGATATAAACAGATGCGTGGATTGGATTATTCTAAAACTCTCTCCCATTGCCAAGATTTCTTGAGTTTGCCTTAATATTTCTCCTGCTGTATTTTATTGGCCTCTTCATGAGCTTTTTGTCTTGAAGGCCTTCCTATATGGTGACCTCGATGAGGGTTAAATGGAGCAACCACTTGGTTTTGCTAATCACATGAGTCTAGACTCTAGATTGGTACGACAGTGAAAGAAATCACTAGATGGCCTTAAGCAGTCACCATGGGATTAATTTGGCAGATGCAGTGAAGTTGCCACACAGTTCGGATAGATACATTGTAGTGTGGACCATTCAGTATCCTATTGTCATAAATCCAACGGCAAAATCTGGTTGTTGGTCTTCGTTGATGATATCGTGATTACTGGAATTAATAACAACGGAATATAAGAGTACAAATTGTTTCTTCAATAAAAATTTCAACTGATAATACTTGGGTCAATGAAAGTATTTCTTAGGAAGAAACCACTAACAAAAACAAGATTGTTGGGAGTAAAACTTGTCAATTCTCCAACAGATCCTAATTCTGAACTTCTAACTAATGAGGACCAGTTACTAGATGATCCTAGCAAATATAGAAGATCACTGGGCAAGTTAAACTATTCAACAGTCACTCACTCAGATATCTGTTTCGCTACAAATGTGGTGAGTCAATTCTTGCATTCTCCACGGATGAGTCGTTGGGATGTTATCCGCATATTGAAGTACCTCAGAGGTGCTTCTAGTCGTGGATTATTATATAAAGATCATGGCCATACATTGGTTCGAATATACAATGAAGCAAACTGGGTTGAAACTCCACGTCATAAGACCATGCGTTTGTAAGAGGAAACCTCATATCTTGGAAGAGTAAGAACAAGATAGTGACAGCTTGATCGAATGCAGAATCTAAATACTAGGCTACGACATGTCCATCGAGTGAATTGGGGTGTGATAATCAAGCAACAAGTCATATTGCATCAACAAAGTATATAGAGGTAGATTGTTACTTTGTTCGGAAGAAGCTCCTCTATATTATGAGCAAGATGATCCATGTGAAGTCTAAAGATCAACTCTTTAAGGGGCATGCAAATTCAATATATTTGTAACAAACTAGAAACAAATGGTATATTTGCTTCAGCTTAAGGGGAAATATTAGTAATAGAATAGGAATACTTATGATAGTACATAGATATTTAGGACCTTGATTATCTCCTTCCTATTGGAATTTATTCACCTTTTCTATTCTTTATAGGCTCCAGTATCATAAATATAGACAAGAGAATAGGAATACTTATGATAGCACATAGATATTTAGGACCTTGATTATCTCCTTCCTATTGGAATTTATTCACCTTTTCTATTCTTTATAGGCTCCAGTATCATAAATATAGACAAGGGACCACCCATTAGACGTGTCCAATCCTTCCAATTCTTTGTCTCTTAACAACATCAATAAAAAATAATCACACAAAAGTTTTTTAGCAAATATATTGAAATGTAAGCTCTTAGCATGTTTCACCCACACACACCCCCAAGAGGATAAAAAGAAGCTTACTCTGTCTCGAGGAAAGGAACTTGAAAACCGAAATACCCTCCCTTTAAATACACTTGATGACTTCACATTCTGAATATCATTGCAGGTATGAATTTGTGTCTTCTGCCAACCCTCATCTTTACCTATTAGAGCACCAACCTGAATTTGTGTATCAGAGCTCCCTGTTGCTCTCAAAGAACTATTCCCATTTATGTTAACTTCTAATTTATTGCTTTTCTCTGACGAAATCCAAGCTCCCAAATTTGTTGCTCCCTGCAACTGATCATCTGGCAAGATAGACTGAACAGTGGAAGCATTCCACTGTTTCGTACCAGTCACACCCGTTGTGGCTCCTTTGTTGGAGTGTACAAGATCTGTGATGTAAGAAATGCAATTAACGTGAAGATAAAAGTTCTGCTTGATGATGCTCAGAGGCCAACCAACTTAATGGCATGAAACTATTGTTCATGAAACTATAAAGCAAAATGACTTGACCTGTTGGGTTTATGTACCCAAAAAAATTATAAAGCAACATCGATAGTTGTATGGAAAACAAGTCATCCGACTGAACAAACAAACAAACTTATACAGCACACAAAATAGCTATCAAACCTTTTGGAAGAAGTAAATCATACGCGATGTGCCTTCTAAGTACAGGAACTTCTTTCTTTTCAAAATCACAATCTTCAAGCCATGTGGTATAAACCACATAAATAACACCCAGAGCTGCAAGGCCCCTAATCTCTTTTTTCTCTCTGCAAAATTTAAAAAATGCAAAACTCTGTCAATGTTTGGACTTCATAATTACATAGAATTGCCAGGACCACTTCTGTTCTATATAGTAGACTTTTGTAGACTTATTTATTTGATCGTCCCAACTCTACTACATCCTTTGGGAACTTCTACCTTATGTCAATGGTCATCGGTCACCGTATTAAAAAAAAAAAAAAAAGAACGGGAGAAGAAGAAGAAGAAGAAAGAAAAGAGCATACATGAGCAATCTTGTCATAAGAAAAAAGATTTATAGAGCATACATAAGAAAAGAGAATACTTCTCATTTATTTGATCACGGTTGCAGCAATAAAAAAATAATACATGTTGAATTCATGATGTCAACACTTTTCAGCATTATGCATTAGCTAGTAACCTTTTAAACCAAGAGCTAAAGAAACTCTAAGAAATAAGATCTTACATCTCCAATGGAGTTCCAACAATTATGTGTGTCAATTTTTCATTCAATGACATATAACGGGAGCCACCACCACGTCGGACCATGTTGACTAGTTTACGCATTTCGGAGGCATCGAAACCAACAATTAGAATTCTGCAGTCAGACAAATACATATCATTGTCTTCAGCTTGAGAGTCATCAGCAACACAACCATCAAAACTTGCACTAGTTCTATCCTGCTTGGCAGATGTTCCACTGTCCTGAGTCTCCTTCTGGACAGATATAGGAGCATCTGAACATGTCGTAGATATGTTCTGTGAAAGAGGAGCTTCCAAATCTTGACGTGCAATCCCAGCACGTAAAACAGATTCCAAATTTGAACCTCCAGCCAATGAGGATGGCACATATTGCAAGTTGTCCACACCTTTGTCTTGCCTTTGCTGTGCTGACAAACAAGCGGCTAAGCCACTGATTGAAGATGCAGAATGATGCTGAACAGGATAGGACTCTTCATTAAGACACACTAGTCATCAAAGAAAAAACAAATTTAAGGTCAGATGCCACTTTATTCCTCATGACAGAAATAAATAAGGTAAAAACTTTAATAACCCCACAAAACACCAAAAACATAAAGCATTACCTCTTCGAGCAACAGATTGATCCAACCATTTACGCGTAACAATAAGAATGTTACCCCATCTTTTGGCCACCTTGTATTTGTCACCCTCAGGAGCTTACCAACAGTCAAGGAGACTAACATATCCAATTTATATAGTTTTCAAGAATCCAAAACTTCACAGTAACAACAGAAGAACACCCTTCTTTTAACAAGTGTATATATGACAACTTCAAAATTGAGAATTATACTTAACAAAAAATAATAATTTGAGAACTGTACTTTTTCTTCTGCTCCTTGTCAACAAGTGTACATATATATTGGAGGGTCCTAGGGGGTGTTTGTATAGTGAGTGCTTGGAGTTGTACTTCATGAAAAAAAAAGGAGGGGGGGAATTTACAAGCAACCTTACCCTGTTAATTTGAGGAGCACAAAAACTAGAAAGGACAGAAATGGTTCACCAAACAAATAAAGAGCTTCAAGTTTGTCACACAACAAAAGAGTAGTTGAAACAATAACCTGGCCAATAGACTCAGACAATAGGGGCAAAATAGAGTACTACAATGGTGCACTACACGTGTACTAGGAATATGTAAAACCTTGGCAAGCAACTGGAATAATCACACAAGTTCGGGAAAAAAAAGAAAAACAAATACTTGCACATATTTAAACTTGCAGATAATGAAAATATTCTTCATGGATAGAACAAATAGGATAACTTGCACCTATAAATAATTAGGTTGGATGTACTCCTACTTTCTATTTTTGCCAAGTGCCTACAAACTTATAATTAGTGTCAATAAGTTAAATGAAAACTCAAAACTGAGTATTTACAATCAAAATAAATTGATTTTTACTCAACATAGCCTTTTCCCAACCAAAGGGTTGGCCACGTTGGTCTTTTTTCTTTTCCATTCCGCTCAATTAATAGTCATTTCTTCCATTAACCATAAGAAGACGTCTTTTTTTTTTTTAATTATTTCTATTCATGCTAGTATTAGCCTACCTTCCCCTCGCATTAACCATAATTTGGATGCTATCGTGTATAAGATCATCTACCGATCTCCACTGTACATAACCAAACCACTTTAGTTGATATTCTCTCAATTTATCTTCAATTTTGATGCTACCTTTACCTCTCACTGATGTTGACATTTCTAATTCTAGCTTTTCTTATCCTACCACATATCCACCATAGCATTTTTATCTTGGCTAAATTCAATTTATTAACAAGTTATTTTCTGTTGTTCAATGCTTTGAACCATATAACATAATAGGACTAATTGTTGTCTTATAAAACTTTCCTTTTAGTTTTAACCTAAAAGGTACACAGCAATCACAAAAAATACCGAATGCATTCCTCCACTTAATCCAAGCCACCTTAATTCTATGCATAACATCTCCACCAATCTCTCCCTCTACTTGTATCATAGACCTAAGTATCAAGATTGTCCACTCTTAAATATTTCTTGGCCTTCAATCCTTCATTTGTACCTTTTTTGTTTATTTTTTTGTTTTTGATTGGTTTTGTATTTTGATTACAACTAAATTTACATTCTATATATTCATTTTACTCCTACTTATGGTAAGTTTTCATGATTCTAACACTTCCATCCACAATTCTAACTCATCATTTACTCCATCTTTTGTTTTGTCTACTAAAACTATATCATAAGCAAAGAACACACACCATAGCACCTCTTTTTGTACATGTCTAGTCAATTCATCCATAACTAAAGAAACAAATAAAGAATTAATGCAAAACCTATAGTTATAGGAAAATCACTAATGTCCCCCGGTCGTGCCACCACTGAAAAACCATAATAATATCTTTGTTTATAACAGAACCCAATAAAATCAAGGAATATCTAGAAGATTCATAAACATGAGGTCCATCTTTGACAACAAAAAATATAGCAGATTAACCTAGAAGTTTAAGTCATATATCTGTCATGTTTGCTGAATAATGGTTACAACACCATGCTACTATTGCTAATGATGCTCACTGCCAAAGTTACATCACATAACTCCAGAAAATGGTTTACAAAGCAATTCATCCATTCAGACAGTAGATCCCAAGCCCAGGAAAGAATGAGGGTATTACCTTGAGCCACACCCATGTATTTAACTCTAGGAAAGTCTTTATCTTACAGCAATATATTCCCTCAAAGCATAGCATTGAAATGGAATATAGTTCACATGAGACACAAGAAAGGAATATGCAATACATCATCAAGAAAAATGCCATATTGTGGCAAATGTTATAGTTGAAAGCTAAGTGAAAGGAATTCAGAGACTTAATCAGCCTCCTTCTCTTTCATTATATTTATAATGAACGAATTACATCAAAAAGGAAATTACAATCTGAGGTTTCCTAAATATATTCAATCACATATCATAATTACACTTAATCAAATATTATAAAAATCTTGGAATATTCTGACACTCCCCTCAAGCTGGAGCATAGAGATCAAATATGCCCAGCTTGGAACAGAATTGCTGAAATAGAGATCGAGACAAAGGTTTAGTAAATATATCACCCAACTAAGAATTTGAGCGTACAAACGGAGTGGTAAGATCTTTCTTAAGTAGGAGATCGCGAATAAAATGACAATCCACTTCTATGTGTTTTGTTCATTCGTGAAAAACTGGATTGTTGACAATAAAGATGGCAGCTTGATTATCACAATACATTGACATTGGAGCTGAAACTTTAATACCAAAATCCTGGAGTAATGAACGAACCCAAAGCATTTCTGCAGCAGTATGAGCCATGGCACGATATGCAGCTTCGGCACGATATGCAGCTTCAGCACTAGACCGAGCAACTACTGTCTGCTTCTTACTACGCCAAGTCACAAGATTGCCACCAACAAAAGTACAATATCCAGAAGTAGACCTCCTATCAAACCTACTACCAGCCCAGTCTGCATCACTGTATCCTGTTACATCCAATGTGGCAGAAGGTCGATAAAGTAATCCCTGACTTGAAGATCTCTTCAAGTACTTCAAAATTCGACATACAGCATCAAAGTGTGGCTGACGAGACGCATGCATAAACTGGCTAACAACACCAACAGCATATGTAATATCTGGTCGTGTCACAGTGAGATAAATCAACTTTCCTACAAGACGACGATATCTGCAACATCGGGAAAAGGATTACCACTCTCGAAATCAAGACGAACTATAGGGTCCATAGGAGTATCAGCTGGTCGTGCACCCAAGAGTCCAGTCTCGGTAAGCAAGTCCAATACATATTTCCTTTGAGATAGAGATATGCCCTGTGAAGACCGAGCAACCTCAATCCCTAAGAAATAACGTAAAGCTCTCAGATCCTTTGTGTGAAACTACCTTGCTAGATGTTGCTTCAACTCGTAAATTCCTTTCTCATCATCCCCAGAGATAATAATATCAACAACATAGACAATCAGAATAATAGTACCAGTGGATCCATGACGTATGAACACTGAGTGATCAGATGTAGAACGGCTGAAGCCATAATCCAAAAGAACCTTACTAAATCGATCAAACCATGCACGTGGGGATTGCTTGAGACCATACAAAGCTCGATTTAATCAGCAAACAAGGTGCTCACTGCCTGAAACAACATACCCAGGGGGCTGGTCCATATATACCTCTTCTTGAAGTTCTCCATGTAGAAAGGCATTTTTAATGTCCAATTGAAACAAAGGCCAAGATCGACTTACTGCCACTGCCAGAAGGATACGAACTGAGTTAAGACGAGCAACTGGAGAGAAAGTCTCCAAATAGTCAATGCCATAAGTCTGTGTATATCCTTTAGCTACCAATCGAGCTTTGAGTCGCTCAACAGATCCATCTGGTAAATACTTGATACTATATACCCATCAACACCCCACTATCTTCTTTCCAGGTGGAAGAGATATAAGTTCCCACGTATGATTATGATGTAATGCACGCATCTCCTCATCCATCGCTGATTTCTAGTCCGGTAATAATAAGGCCTACTCATAAGAGGTAAGAATAGAAATGGAGGACAAAGCACAAACAAAGGATCGTAGACGAGATAATGTACGATGATAAGAAACAAAGTTAGCAATAGGATGTTTAGTGCAAGTACATTTACCTCGTCGTAGGGCAATGAGAAGGTCATCAATAGAAGGTATAGGTTCAAGCTCAGGAGATATAGTGTTATGATCTTCAGAGGTTGCAGAAGCATTTGTGGCAGGTGGCTCAGGATCCACAGGTGGAGAGTTGACCGGTGCTGAGTGAGCGGTAGGACGAGATCGACGATGATATACCTGCAAAGGAGGAGATCCCTGTAATAATGGAGGCATACTAGGGCTAGGAGTAGGAATAACGAGATCAGGGAGAACAAGATCATCCAAAGGAGTAGTAGTCGACTCCCCCTCTCGAGAGGAAGGAGAAACCTCCCCCTCACGAGGAAAATAAGAAGTAGACTCAAAAAAGGTAACATCAGCACTCACAAAGATTCGTCTAGAAGGAAAGTGATAACAACGATAACCCTTTTGAGTGCGAGAATAGTCAAGAAAAATGCACTGTCTGGCACGAGGGGGAGAGTTTATCTAAACCGGAATCGAAGTTATGAACAAACGTAACACAACCAAAAGGATGAAGAGTTAGGGAAAATGGGGAAGTGGAGGGATATAGAAGAGAAAAGGGAGATCGATTACCCAGAGAAGTTGATGGAACTCGGTTAATAAGGTAACAAGCAGTCAAAACCGCTTCACCCCAATATGGTTTGGGAATATTCATATGGAAACACAAGGTACGAGCCACATCTAGCAGATGACGATATTTGCGTCCAACAACACCGTTTTGTTGGGAAGTATGAACACAAGTGGTCTGATGAATGATGCCCCGTTCAACACAAAAGGTATTCATGATAGATTTAGTGTATTCCAATGCATTATCAGAACGAAGAATTTTGATGCCTTTATTAAATTGGGTAAGAATTTCATTGTAAAAACGTAAAACAATAGCAGGTAATTCTGAACGGTTTTTCATTAGAAATAACCAAGTCATTCGAGAGTAATCATCCACAAAAATAACAAAATACCAATATCCATTAAATGTTGAAACTTGAGAAGGACCCCAAATGTCCGTGTGGACTACATCAAAAGGTTTGGACTCACGATTATTATGACTAGGAAAGAAACTACGGTGATGCTTGCCTAGCTGACAGGCTTCACACTCAAAACTTGAAACAGACTCTAAACTAGGAACTGCTAACTTGAGCCGACCCAAGGAGGGATGTCCCAAACGGCAGTGCCATTGAAAAGGAGAGACAGTTGTACTGAAAACAGAATGAGAAATAGAAAAGCTAGCAGGATCAAGGTAATAAAGTCCATTCCGCTCACATCCCGAACCAATCGTCCTCTGCATCCTGAGATCCTGAAAGACACAAGAAGAAGGGGAAAAGGTTATAGAGCAATTTAATGATTTGGTAAGTTGACTAACAGATAATAAGTTAAAAGGAAACTTAGGGACATATAAACTAGAAGATAGGGTAAGGGATGAGGAAGGCTAAAGTAGTCCTTTACCAGCAACAGACCGGTAGGACCCATCAGCTAAGGTAATACGATGTGTAGTTTGAGTCAAGTTAGAAAATAAAGATGGGTTGCCTGAGACATGAGTACTTGCTCCAGAGTCAATAACCCATTGAGGAGCAGAATTAGTAAAACAAGCAGTACTACCTGAATGAGCAAGTGTGGCAGTGGAACTAGAAGAGCGAGAAATACGGAGAGCTTGCACAACAGCATCTAATTCAACAGTAGAGAAGGGACCCTGCAAATCAAAATGGGGTACTGATGGTTCACTAGAGCTAGCAACACTTGGACCAGAATCTCCCCCCATAGATTCCACAGCAACATGATGGGTTTGCTCAGGGCAACCATATTTCTTCTAACAATATGGCTCTGTGTGATTAGTACCACCGCAATGATCACATTTCTTGGTTCCTTTCCCAGAGCCTCGAGAACCGCCACGAGGAGTACGACCACCACGAGAACCTCCACAAGAATTACCTCGTCCACCACTAACCAAAGCAGCAGAATCAGAACCACCAGAGAAAGAAGGTGTTGTTCGAGAATGATGACCTAATGAGGAACGCTGTAATCGAGAATATGCATTAGCCATAGAAGGAATAGTCTCTCCAGCCAGAAGTTGATCCCGATAGCCACGAAGATTATCATCCAGACCAGCTAGAAGCAAAACAGTCATAAGTTCCTCCCATTACTTTATCATATCAACCTTAATCTCTGGAAAAGGACGAAGCTGTATCAAACGATCTCCAAGCCCCTTCAGATTGCTATAATACTCAGAAAGAGATCTACCATTTTGTCGAAAGGAGAAAAGTTGCTCATAAGCTTCAAAAATTTCAGAAACATTGCTGCGCTGAGAGAAGGAGTCAGCTAAAGAGTCCCAAATTTCCTTTGACATATTACAAAGTGATACTGTATGAAATACAGAGGGCTCCAAGCTGTGCCATAACCAATTCATAACCATAGCATCTGCAGCACGCCACTGCTTATAATTAACAGACTTTGAATCAGGAGGTAAGTCAATAATAAAGTGTTCCATCTGTCTACCAATTAGAAAAATCTGGACAGCATGGGACCATGTCAAATAATTCGTCCCGTTCAATTTTTCACTGGAAATTGATCTTGGAAGACTATCAGATGAAATAACCGGAATCAAATCGGAGGCCTTCTTAGGAGAATCACCAGCCATCTTCAACAAATAAAAAAAGAGTAACAACCAAACAGACCTTAAGCAGACGAGGGCAAAACCAGTAGAGACCAATCAGCAGAGGACCTAGACCAGCAACCGAGACAGATCAGCCGCGAAGAAAAAGGAGTCGACCGACAATCAGTAAAAGAAACAAATCAACGAAGGGCAACGATTGATCAGCCGACGACCGAACAGCAACGAACCAAAATCAGATCGATCAAGTCTCACCCATCAGATTGAACAACGAGACCTTAGGGCTGATCAAACAATCCAGCCATCAAATTGACACCTTAGGTTGCTGGACAAGGGATGCCCGACGAAGTTCTTTGGCCGGCGAGCAAGACGAACAGTGGCGACCAACGATTGAAGTCTTTGGCCAGCAAATAAGACCAGCGAGCGACGAGCCGGCAAATAAGACCGACGAGCGACGAGCGGCGAGAGGCCTGCACCAGCGAGTGACGAGCGATAAGCAACGAGAGGCAGCCAAGGTTTTCACCAACGATCGACGTCGATCAAGCCCACAAGGATTAGTGGGTCTATCGCAGCCGAGTGTAGTCGGAGAGACGCTACCGCCGATTGGAACACAGTACCTTCTTCTTCCCTTTTTTTTTTTTTTTTTGATTGGAAAATTTCCTGCTCTGATACCAAGTTGAAAGCTAAGTGAAAGGAATTCAGAGACTTAATCAACCTCCTTCTCTTTCATTATATTTATAATGAACGAATTACATCAAAAAAGGAAATTACAATCTGAGGTTTCCTAAATAGATTCAATCACGTATCCTAATTACACTCAATCAAATATTATAAAAATCTTAGAATATTCTGACAGTTATATTGTCCTACTTGAAAAGAACTTATTAAGAACATCTCAAGAGCACATCAAATAGAAACTAAGAAGAAAACAAGAGAAACTAACATTGGCCCTCCAACTTGAATCATAACACTAAGAACACACATGCACATAGTTATTCTAGTCTTCTGTTCCAATTTTTTTTGCGAAGGGATACATTCTCTAATATGTAAATCTACATAACGGATAGATCTACAGTATGAATTATTAGATCCTAAAGCCATCATTATCCCCAGGTGCACTGATGGTATAAGTAAACATTTGGATTATGTAAGATGAATTGATAGGAAACATGCAATTAGATAGTCCAACTATAAACATCACTCGCTAGTAAGAGAATTGCCATTGATTCTAGAGCAGGATTGAAGGAACTTCCTACTCCAGAATTGTAAGCAAAAATTTGAAAAGGCGACCACAAGGCAAAATCATGCTTCAATTTGCATTTGCACCAATTAATAAACAGGTTCCAATAGAATGAGGGTCAATAAACAAGGATGTTGATATGAAGTCAACAACAGACAACACAGAAAAAGAAAAGGAAATATTAAAGGAAAAAAGGAAATAATCACTGAGAATAATAAGAAAATAAAAAAATGAATAATCCAGAACAAGTTAAAAACTAGAAACAAGACAAGGGAAAATTAACTAAGATGAGTCAGCCACTAGCAAGAATGAACAACCACCACACTAACAAGTAATAACAATATAGTAAAAAGTTAGCCACTAGGAGGAGGAAAGGAAAGCCTAAAAGCATGTGGTAAAATAAATTATGACAACTAACAATATGATCTTAGAGCAGAGAAAAGACCTCTCTCTCTCTCTCTCTCTCTCTCTCTCTTTCTCTCTCTCTACAATATATTAAAAACTTAGCCACCAGGAGGAGGAAAGGAAAGCCTAAAAGCATGTGGTAAAATAAATTATGACAACTAACAATATGATCTTAGAGCAAAGAAAAGACCTCTCCTCCTCTGTGTGTGTGTGTCCGGGGTAAACAACTCAATGGGCCTTGTCAAAATAGTAGAATTAAGTCAATGGCTTGACACACAAAGGGTTGTTATGCTCTTGTATTTTATAGTAGTATGAATCCAATAGAAAATAGGAATGGGAAAAAACAATGTGAACAATATGATCATAGAGCAGAGAAAAGACCCCTCTCTCTCTCTCTCTCTCTCTCTCTCTCTCTCTCTCTCTCTACAATATATTAAAAACATAGCCAAAAGAAGGAGGAAAGCAAAGCCTAAAAGCATGTGGTAAAATAAATTATGACAACTAACAATATGATCTTAGAGCAGAGAAAAGACCTCTCTCTCTCTCTCTCCCTCTGTCTCTGTGTGTGTGGGGGGGGTAAACAACTCAATGGGCCTTGTCAAAATATTAGAATTAAGTCAATGGCTTGACACACAAAGGGTTGTTATGTTTTTGTAATTTATAGTAGTATGAATCCAATAGAAAATAGGAAAGGGAAAAAGCAATACTCCTATACAAACTAGGAAAGGAATAGGGAAAAAAAAATATTTCCATAATACTATTAACGGGCTCAAAATCAAGTCTCATAACCAGGAGAATGAAGCTGAAGCTACCAGAATGTCCACCAATTTTGTGAAAATTACAATTATGAACAAAAAAGAATGCTTTGAGTTGACAAGTGATAATTTAATATAGGAAAATTAACTTGCAACTCAAAGAAAAGCACATGTAGGATATTTCACAAATTAAATGTGTACACTTCTTGGTCAATTCAGCAGAATATTTGCCACCATTTTGCACCACAAGCTTCTCCATCTCCTTCCGTTCACCTGACAGGCAAAGCACAGTAACAGTAGATTAAAATAGCATTTATTGGGAGTGAAAAATAGGTTACTCTATTATGAGGCTAATTTAAAAACAACTGACCAAAATAGTCAACCTGCAGGAATTCTGGTAACACAAATTGTTAATCCACAAAAAGGAGGAACTCTGTATGACTCCTGAGGAACTGCACGATGCTCTATCCAACACTGATGTAACCAGCTTAATGTGACAATTGGTTTCTTTAGAACATTTGAAGCCCACTGCGGCACCAAAAGAAGGAAAGAAAGTTGGGAATCCTATGTAAGAATTGATAAGAGATATGTTTTCCAAGAAGGATAAGGAAAAACAAGTGGATGCAGAGTCAAAAGTCATAATATGCATTCTTATAACTTACGGCTCTTAGCTGGATGGTTAACTTGGAAAAAAAAATCTTATTTATTGGTCAAACCTCTAGCAGGGAAAGAACAGCCAGAATCATTTTCAATAAGAAGCTTGTTCAAGTCTACAACAGAAACAGCTAATAAACAAACTCCAGCAGCGACAATAAACAAGCACACCAAACATCCAAAACTAACTCCATTTAAAATTGGAGGCTGCAATAGAACAAAAGATTTAGGTAGCAGAAGGTTTACAAATTTCTTATTTTAGCAATCATAGAATGTCGTAACAATGTCCAAAGTTCAAAAAGAGTTTGAATTTGGGACTTTGAGGCAAGCTGCTTAGTTCAAATTCTAGTGTGTTACTTAAGAAATGCCAAGGGCAATGAATTATGTTGAGACTCCATTGCCACCAATCCAACCACTAGCCCCTCAAAATCAATAGCTTCACCTCCACCTGAAGCACCGTGTCATCAATGAATAATTTCCATCACCATTTTTCAAATCACTCATACTCCTTGTTGCTACAATAATGCCACCAATGCCCTTTTGAGAAATCACCAGGATACCACATCACAACAAACTAGATCTATCCATTAGTAAGCAAGATACACATCCAAGAGATGAAATTTAAAGAGAATTTTCATTCACTTCATTTCAAAATTCTGTAGAAACTTATAAGTTCTACATCCAAAGAGACCCTTGATGTTTCCCTGAATCTAAATTCTTTGGTTAAACCAAATTTCAGTGAATAATTTGACATTAGCTTTCCATAAAATTTTACAAGGGAAGAAAATGAAGAACTTCACTACTAGGACTAGAAGATAGGTTTATGTAGGTTCAAGGTTCGATGGGACCAATCTAGAAAATAGAAACCTAAAAAGTATGGACACTTTGACAAGATGTTGTGTGTAGAAATACATGAAATGTCACCAGGGTTGTACAAAGAGCTGAAAACCCAACCCGAGCTCCTTGGTTCAGTTCAAATTTGGTCTAATAAGGCATCAGATTGGTTCTCAATTCCTAATTTTCCAACCCAGAACCTGAGAACCAATTTCTCCCCAGAAACATAAAAAGTAGAAACCTAAAAGAAATATATATTTGTGAGTCTGCCTCCTTTCTATGTCTCCAAACTGAGAAACCAACACCCACCCCCCCATCCACCTCCCTCTGCCTCTTCCCATGATTTTTTGTTTCTCACTATGAATATTTTTATTGGAGTAATAGCCTTTATACCCCTATACTTAGGGTCAAAATCACTTATACACATGTACCTTGTTATCATGCACCAATGTCCCATATACATGGGAGTAAAGTGAAACAATGGACGGCATCACGTTAACTGATAGAAAGACAAGATTGCCCTCTTCTTCTTCGCTACCCCCCTTCTCTCTTCTTTGTTCCTCCACTTTTCTCACTTTGTTCTTCCACTCTTCTTCAAATTCAAGCATATAATCACAAACCCAAGAAATTTTCTTCAAATTCCAAGCATATAATCACAAACTCAGAAATATGTCTTTCTCAAATTTGAAATATTCTCAAAGGATATATAAGAGACAAATCAATGCAAAACCCACAATATATACCAGACCCTCCTCTCAATCTTGCGCAAAACCCACAATCAATGAACCAAAGTTCTATGCAAAACCCATAATATATATAACATAAATCAGAACCAGACCCTCCTCTCAATCTTGCGCAAACCCACAATCAATGAACCAGAGTTCTATGCAAAACCCACAATATATATATAACAAAATCAGAACCAGACCCTCCTCTCAATCTTGTGCAAAACCCACAATATATATATGTATATATAAAACAAATCAAAACCAAAATTCTACAATGGCAAAACCAGAGCCTCCTCTCAACATTGTGCAAAACCCATAATGAACCAGAGTCCCATGTAAATCTTCCTACCCATATATAAAAGCGAAAGTGAGGTGTGTTTGGAGAGTGAAAGGACTCCCCCCTAGATAATGAGTAGAGAAAAAAACTGTAATTTAATGAGAAGAAAATTGGGTTCACCGCTTCTACTTATTTATCCAACAACTCCTACTTACGCTTATGATGTAGGACTCGACAGCCAATACACACTATCCAAGAGTCAAGGTCATCACAATTTCTCTAACAAATTGCATCTCACAAATCCAATAGCTAGCCCAACGGCTTAAGTAACAACAAACGTAGCTCCTCTAAAAGGGCTAGGCAAGGAAGATTGGTTGGAAGGGTAGAGAAAAAGTGATGAAGCTTCAGAAGTATTTCTAGAACCACTGATAATGAACTGAATGATTTTGTATTAGGGAAAGCAGATCAAGAATGTGATTCTGCTAAACCACTAAAAGCAAGAATTAGCATAGTCAAACTGAAACAAGTGGAATGATAAAGAAAGATTTTCAGAGAAAAGAAAGGGAAACCCCCCCCCCCCCAAAAAAAAAAAAAAAACAGAGAAGGAAACTTGCATATAGGAAGAATCTGGTAGTGGTGAAATAAGCTAAAGGAATTTAGCAATGAATATGATTAAGCTGATGTTACTAACGATTGGCAAAAAGAACCCCTCAAGGGTCCAACACAAATTCCACACGATCGGAACAAAATTCTTAAAACAATGTAATCCAGATTCCTAACACCAGCAGCAAATCTATACAATAGATAGGAAAATACTCATAATTCTATAAATGGAAGTTCAATCTTTTGAAAATATCTTCTATTCCTCCTGCACTCCCAACCCAAAAGAAAAAAGGAAAGAAAAAAAAAGAACAAACCACGCAACACAAAAGGGAAATAACTGCCCATACTTTCCTTCTTTCAATTGTGATTGAAAGGAATTAAAATGCTAACAATGAAAAGAGTGTTGTTTATTAAAGCAGAAGCTACAATTACACACTCCGGTAGTTCACTACTTAAATCCCTTTCCTTTCCATGTGAGAGGTTTGTTTGCACGGCCTTGGATTTTTTACCATCCACGTGAAAATTTGAACATATGTTGTTAATCTGAGGACAAGTAAAACTATAAAAAAATTTCAAAATTTAAAAACTAATAACTCCAAAAACTAGTAACAACAAAAAACTAAACACATAAAAAGCATCTGCACGTGCACGAGAGAGAGAGAGGAGAGAGAGAGAGAGAGAAGAATATGACATAGGATGGAATGCCCAAAATTAAAATGGAAAGAGAACTGAATACCTTGTACTTTGCAGCCAATACATTCTTTACAATGACAAAGTTGACGTCCAATGATGTTTTAGTATGCAATGCTCCCCCCATAGCAGTAACCATCTTTCCAATCTCAAACTGCAATACATTTATAAGCATAAACAGTGACTACCTAGATTAGAGCTAGAGAGAAAGTTCGGGATGTTTTCAGTTTATAAATAACAGCAGCTCCAAAAAAATGAATCAACACTATAATTCATTATTCTGATATATATGCTCAACGAGCCAATTCCAAGCCAAACAAGCCCTTCCTTAAATCTATCAAATTGGATTTTAACTTTTTTTTCAATTGTTATAAGTATCAAAAATAGATGACGAAATGGGCTAGTTCAAGTGAAAATACATTCCCACCTGGACTAAAAAAAGCCATTGGGTTCAAGTTATCCCAACCTTCTTCCCTTAATGAATAGTATTTACTTACCCAAAAAAAGTATTTTGAGGATACATAAACGAACTAGCAAGGCTAGTGGAACCCAAAAAAATCAAGGGACTTCAATCAGGCATTATATTTATCATAAGTAACAGCAAAACTATCATAGAACAGCAATGAGCATAAAATACAAGATTCAGTGCTCTAGTTGATGTGCCCATGGAAGGACAATAGATATCTACCAGTTGATTGCCCACGCGAGGCGAGGACAATAGATATCTACCAACTAAAGTAAAGGTCAGGACAATAGATATCTACCAACTAAAGTAAAGGTCCCAATTTGAACCCCCTCAGCTTTACCTGGCTCCTCGTTCTACTATGTTGGATCGAGAGCTCTAGGGATATTCCCACCTTCGGTGCAGATAGCTCAAATATAATAATAATAATAATAAATATAATTATAATAATAGATAATAATAATAAAATTGAAGAAAAGATTCTCTAGTTGATGTTTTCTTCATATTTTATATCACCAAATGGATTCACAAATAAATAAACAAAAAATTTATGCTCAAGCAAATTATGTTTACGAAAAAGAAAAATTATAGGTATAGAGAGATAGATAGAAAAATAAGTTTTTTTAATAAATCTTATAGGCCTATATATAGTTGTGATCAATACTTCAAGAATGTCCATGTGCCCTTTTTTAAGATTTTGTAACGAGGTCAAGAGAACAATGTGCAATGTGGCACAAGAGTACTAACGTGAAACCAAAAACAAATTAAGCCAAAGAAAGAACAGAATAACCAAGGAAGTGAAGATATATCAGAGAGGGGGAAGAATACAAGGGGGAAAAGGGAAATTAGCTCACAAGCCATTTTATTATCAAAATCATAATATCAACCATACCAATATAATAAACAACCCTATCTTATGTAGGCCAATAGAAGGTGACTAGGATCACCTTAAACAAACCAAAAAACATTGACTCCTAAAAAAACTAAAAATCAGCACACATCAACACAATAATAAATACAATGGAATGTATCTACTGACCCAAAAACTCTCATAGGTAAAATAACTCGACCCTATCGAGTAGCAACATCTATGTTGCTCGGACTCGGGTGCGGTGTCGGACTCGGGTGCGTATTCAGATGTCGGATTCGCCTATTATCTATATTTTAGGATACGGGGACTCGCTTAAAAAGTGTCCAAATTATAGATACGGGTACGGGGATACGACATATGAAAAAAATGTCTAAATACTCATGTGAGTAAACTATCATTAACACAATATATATATTATCATTAAATAATACCTTTAATACTCTAGTGACTCTCTCTTTTTATTTAATACACAAATGGAAGAGCAAAAGTCTCAAGACATTTCTTATTAAGCAATTATGTTAGTATGTTAATTTACTTGCTTGAGATGTGTGACTTAAATGTAACAGTGTAGCATGCATGTACTGAAGACAAAAAGTTTGAATCAATTTAATCAATTACATTTATGTAATTAATTTATTAGGACCAGTTATTTGTATCTAATGCGCACATAACACAAAATGTAAATTATTAATTTTAAAATAAATATCAAATCACTTTACACAACTGTCTTCTGATTTTTTGCCTTACACATGACAGCTGGTTTTAAATTTAAAAGTCATATCACTGCTCTACACAGAAGACAAAACCGGTTAACCTTCGGTTTAAATTAAAACCCTTCGCCTGAAAATTCAACTCTTCCTTATTAAATCTGAAAAGTCCTCGCCTGAAGTTCATCTCCCTTCGCTCTTCGCCTGAAAAGTCATCACCTGAAACTGAAGCTCGTCTCTCTTCACCGCCAATTAAAACATCTTCACCTGAAAAGTCGTCACCTGAAACTGAAATCTCGTCGTTTCTGTCTTCGCCTAAAAATGAAGTCTCTTCGTCTCGTCATCTTAGTCCTCTGTCTTCATCTTCCCCCTTTGCTCGACTAAGCTTCAATTTGCTTGACTATGGTGGAAATAACAGACCAGCCATGTCAGAATAATAGTCCAACCCTCGTCAACTTCCAGCACCGCCGTGTCCAAGATATGGACTCCACATCCGACGTAGATCCCATACCCGCACCGGTGTCGTGTCCTGTCGACGCGGGTACTTCTGCCCAAACTGAAGAGTCCGAGTAACACAGGCAAACATGGGCAGCTGTAGTTGATCTCCTAACCACAAACTAAGCACTTAAGCAACCTTGCGACGCTAATACACACACTCAACAGTTAATAATAAGGACAACAATCCATAAAAATGGCCAAGGAAAATAATGATGGGTGGTGGGTGGCCAGTGGCTACGAAGTCTTCGACGTCCTCACACGTGCAAGAAGCAAGTACTGCTCGTACATCTAACGCATGCGCATAACAGCGTGTGGCTGGAGCTCCTTCGCCTGAGTTTGGTCATCGATGATCTTCGGTCCAAGACAAGGTTGGCTATGGTATCAAAAGGCTCTGCAAGTTTCTGGAGAAATAACTACCAAACAACGAATTAGCTTGGCTTCATCGTTCGTGGTGACTAGGTTTGATTGTTTGGGTCATCAACAACAATGGGGTTGCTTGTCGATCGTTGGCTATGACAAAGTTTTTGGCAACTGGTGTTTGATTGATATGTGGGCGATTGGGTCTTCAATTTTTCGTGATGGGCTTCAATCAAAAGGTAGGGCTGCAAATGGTTGAGAGGAATGTTCCTCGATAACAGCCTTTGGTTATGAACAGTAACTAGGGATTATTAAGGTCTAGTTTTCCGGGGTTTAGCTCTGATATCAAGTTGATGTGAAACCAAGAAGAAATTAAACAAGAGAAGAGAAAATAGCCTAGGAAGTGAAGAAATATCAAAGAGGAAGAAAAAGAGAAATCAGCTCACCAGACATTTCATTAAAAAGAGAAATCAGCTCACAAGACATTTCATTATCAAAATCATAATATCAACCATGCCAATACAATAAACAACCCCGCCTTATATAGACTAATACTAGGTAGACTTGGAGTCATCTTGAACGAACTTATATAACTAATACTAGGTAGACTTGGAGTCATTTTGAACAAACCAAAGGACATTGTCTCCTAGAAAAAACTACAAGTCAACATAATAATAAATATAATCCAATGTATCTAATGACCCATCGAGTACACAAATAAAGACTTCAATTTATTTCAATGTAACGTATTACACAAATAGATAATAAAGAGCAGAATTGCAAATGCACAATTCAGTGTGGCACTAATAATTTAGTTAGACAGCATATTCTTACTCTCTCTGCTTGCTCAAGTTTCTAAAGATAATGCAGGGCACAAATGGTACAAGTATTACTTAATTGATTGCATGCAAAAGAAATTACCCACAAAAAGGGACATAAGTAGAGATGGAGAGTAGGAATTATGAGATCTCATTACAATTAAGGTGTGACTACTTTTATACGTCCGTTGGACTAAACAAGGCTATACAAGGGCATACTCTGGTACGTACACACCCAGCCGTCCCATATGACATTTGTAGAGGAATGAAGAGAAGTAGCTACCATGGAGTAATGTGCAACAAGACTGATACCTTTTCATCCAACTCAAAGCCAGAAACCAGTACTTTGATCCCATCCATTGCAAGGCAACAAGTAAACCCCGTTTAGGAAGCAGTCTATGTTCTTCGCACAAGTAAGCACACATTGAGGACCTAACAAAGTACAAACACGCGTTAAACTTAACACGTTATCAATGCATAACATTGAATTTTATAACCAGTACATAAAGTTGAATTTGAAGTGAAGACAAGACAATACATAGTTCACGCAGCTCAAAATCCCAGATATAGTCATGACAATAGTAAATTTAGTTCTCCGGTTTGATAAATTCATTTCTATCCAATGACAAAAGTCCAATTCAAATCTTGTTATATGTTGTCTTACATAACCACTATTAAAAAAATTGACCAAATCAAACCACACAATTTGTAACTGAAGGCCATAACCAAGCACGTACTATGAAGATACCAAACTGATTAATCAGATATATTCAAGAACACCCGACGCATTCAATTTGCATTCTATTAGAAGATATTAGAATTATTAGAAATATTAGTATTATTGAGTTTTCCTTTCTTGTGTTGACAGCCGTAATTGGCTGTATTTCCTTCTCCCTCAAACTTATTTCCTTTTATGATTGTAACCTTCAATTATAAATAAGAATGCTTGGAGAGGGGAGATGATATACTCCTCAATCCTTTACTTTGATATCCTAACACATTCATGTAATGTGTTTATGTACAGAATTTGGGAGGGGGAAGGTTATAAAGAGTGTTTTTTGTCTTTGAGAAGTAAAGAAAAATGAAAAGAAACAAAAACCAGTTTTAACCAAAAAAATATATGTTCTTTTATTTTGATTGCCACAAAAACCCAAAGACAATATGTGGAATGAAACAAAACTGCAAAAAAAAAAAAAAAAAAAACCCAAACTATGAATGGTCTTTGTTACTAATTTCTATAAATCAATAGTTCCAGTTAAAACTAACAATGGTAAAGCGCTATAAACAAGAAGCGACTTATAATAAACAATCCCATCTAAAGAGGCCAAGAAAACGGGAAATCTTCTTATTCACCAAATAAAATCTCCATAATACACGAAAATTAGAATAGCTAAAGTCAAAACGATACCAAGCAACTGACAACCCTTTTCCTGGAGCTCGTCGAACTTTTCCTGCGAAGCAAAGAAGACAAATTCAGAATTGAAGTGGAAATTGAAGTTTTATTTGGTGGGAGAGTGGGTACGTGGTCCTTAGATGAGATGAACATGGTAATCATTGGGTCCATTTCGCGACGGATCACTGCATAGGAAGACTTCGGCGCCGTTTTGCTTGAGAGCGCCGTGAAGCGAATCGAAAATCTCCGGTGGGACGAGGCTCCGAGAGAGGAACACGCTCGATCCTTTGAATGTCTTCGACATCATCTTCGTACATGCATCTGTGCACCGGGAGTTCGGCTATATATATTACCGAAGCGTTTGTGTCGCGCCACAATACCCAAAATTCGAATCGGAGCCCTTGATTGTATTAGAAAAAAATATGAGCGGTCCGTCGTAAAGCGGAAAGGTTAAACGCTGTCCTGTTTTGTTTTTTTCAATTTTAACGCTCCACGCGGACCATTTTGCTTATTCTCACGCACACGGCATTCACAGCCAAAAAAAAACAAAGCTATCAGTTGAACTGTGTTTTTTTTTCGAACTGTATTTTTTTTTTAAGGTAAATAGTGGTAATTTATTAAAATAATTTTTTTAAATTCGTTCTAATGTATTTAAAAATTTTCCTATTAATATTCTATATGCCTAATAGTTATTCTCTCTCTCTCTTTCTACAATAATAAACAGTTAGAACGATTTTTCTAAATTCATTTAACAGATTCAAATTGCGTTTTTTTTTTATGAATAGTTGTAAATTATTAGAACGGCTTTTCCAAATTTGTTCTAAAACCGTTCTAACGAATTCAAAAAATTTCGTGGATCCAAGCCATAATAGTACTCGTTTAAAAGTTTTCGACTAGATAATATGATTGTCAAAAAAAATTTTCGCCCTCAATTAATCTCCTTCTGGGTTTTTTTATTTTTAGTGAAATATTAACTTTTTTTAAATTAGTAAAGGCGGGAATATAAAAGTGTAATAGATAATTTTAGTGGTTTTTAGAGGTTGTTGGATTTTATTTTGTTTTATTTTATTTTTTGGCACCAACAGTGAAAGTTTATGAATAAAAATAATTAATCTTTATTTGATTAAGGAACCATTTGCATTCCTAAATCTTTTCAAAGAATTAAAAAAAAAACTCTAAAAGTTTCAAGTTTTCTAATCAAATTTCACTATGTGTACCCTCTTTAAATCATATCAACACTAATTTTTTATTTTTTTAACTTTTTTGGGATTCTAAACACTCCCTAAGTTAGAAAATAAAATACAATAAGCAATATTTTTAATATAATTAAGTAACTTTGGGTAATTTTTAGGTTTGTAGTAAAATAAATAGAAATAAATAAAAATAATTAATTTTTTAATATGCTTGTTAAAAATATAAATATAGATAAAATTTATTTTAATTTTTAACATACTCTCTTATACCAAATTAAACTTAAGTGTTTTTGTCAAGATTTGTAAAAGTTTATTTATTAAAAATAATTATGTCTATTCAGATATATGGAACATAACAACAATAATTCGAAGTTTTACTTAGGTTCCATCTGGGGGGTGAAAAAATAAAAAATATAAACTTTTAGTGTTTTAATTATTTGGTGAAATACTAAAAGTTGTCAGTAATTATATGTGACAGGTTGCCAACACATCAATTTTTTGGTAATTCTTAAATTGAATTAAAGTGAAATAACAATTATACCATCGACAACCCAACAAAAATTGATGCGTTATCAACTTGTCACATAGGATTATTGACAACTTTTGGTATTTTACTAAACACCTAAAATACTAAAGTTTGTGTTTTTTTTATTTTTTTTTTATACGAGGCCTAAGTGCAAATACCAAAGTTTAAGTTTTTTTTTTTTTTTTTTTTTTTTTACACTCGAGGTATGTTCCCCGCATATGATATGGCATCCCTGACACTTCCTTTTTCCCCGCATTGATGTACACTGTAGTTAGTATGGACTACAAAATTATTACGGGCTGCAGGACAGCGTAACAGGGTAAACTAATTTCGGTGGGATACATGGTCTAATATTCACGGGTGGGGTGAACATAGCCTCCGGATTTATGTGCATAAGCATGTCATTTGTTGGTCAAAATCATCTCCAGGGTTGGACCTTACCTGATTAGGCTGTCCTTGATTAATAGGGTTAATCATTTTTCTAAAAAAATAGAGAAAGTCCAAATTAATCATACGATCACATTTTATAAATAAATCATTTTAAAACACATTTTCACATAGAATCTCAAATATTTTATGGCAATTTATTTACAATTTCACATAAGGCATTTATTTTTCCATGGTCTCTAGGTCCTAAAACCTAGGATTTGATCCACCCTATCACGTCCTCGAAATCTTGAGATCCCGATGGGTGAGATTAGAATGTAAAATTTAATGCACCCGCTTATTATAGTCTCGCAATTTATTTTTTTAGAGCTCTTGACCATTCCATTCATTAATACAAACAATAGAGCTAATTACTTTCATAATAAAATGCACACCTAGTCCTTGAATTAAAACTGGATAACATAAACCGTACTTATTTATAAGCGATATCTCTATATACTCAACTTTGAAATCATTACACAAAGAAACTATTCAATACGACTGTGAGGTTTAACGGCTGTGCCGGCCCTTCTAGGTCTCGGACTCCGCACCTACAATACAATCTATAAGGACGTGAACATCAAGCCACATGTGCTCACGATGTATAAAAAATATTTTTTTATAATACTTTTAGAAATCACATAAAAACAATGAATATAGCGGGAATCACCAAATACGTCAACACATAGCAAAATAAGGCAACTTAATTCCTAACTTTATTTCTCTGTCAACCTTTCTTTATGTTATTATTTTCTTTCCTAAGGCAAGGAACGGTACTCTGCACGATATCCAACAATCAAATGTAGTCTAAAAATATCGCCAGTTCGTATAAATATACAGGTCGCAAAACACGCTTACTTCATCGTTTATAGATCCGAATTTAAAGGTCACGATGAGCCTTGCCATTTCATCGTCGTTGTGGATTACTAGTTCCATAGGCACAATTATCCGACCATGCGCAGGGTTTAAGGTTTTTCAACTTAACGGTATCTCATGACTTTTCCTTTTTTATATAGTATCCGTACTTTCCCCATAGCCAACATTTTCATAGGTTTTCACTTTTCTCCTGTTAAAGTTTAGGAATAATGTTTTGTGAACTTTACAACCCCCATACTTCCATTGCCATTACAATCCATTTATTTTTTTTAATTATTATCTATTTCACAACCAAACACATAACATAGCAGGTATATCTCAGCATTGAATAGCAAATTAAAGAAAGACTAGTCACAATTTTAGTGTCACCGACGATTCAGTTATAAAGCTTAACATTAATTTAATAGTATATAAATTTTTTTACCTACGTTTATACCTCAACAAAATATTATATATTCATAGATTATTATTATGAATTAAGGGCCAAAAAGGGAATAAATCGGCTAACCCAGGGAATTGTGGTTGCCAAAAAATTTAGTTTAGTCTAAAAAGTTAATATTTTTCTTTAAGAATGTGCTAAAATTATTTTCGTGGTTATTTTCTATCAAGAAAACATTACCAAAAAAAAAAGTATAAAATAATACATCTATTCCCTACCTCGTTCTTCGTTGGAAACCAAAAAATTCATCGTGTGTGTAAATCGGATCTCCTTTTCGAAATAGGATAGTGCAGGCATGTGAAAAACGAGTTTAATTAGAAGACTTAGGAATTAAATTGGGTTTGACTCTTAATCTCTCTCTCTCTCTCTTTTTTTTCCCCTTCCCTTCTCGGTTTGCTTTGCCCCACTGCCCCACAGCTCTATGCACCCACACATATATAAATGTGAGCTTCATGTCCAAGTGGGAGACTCCAAGAGTCCCAACTGCCAAGCTAAGATGAAGCCTCCCCATTATTACATTACTGGTAGGAAAGCCTTGCTGGTGGGCACGCGACTCCAACTACTTGTGCCCAAGTGCATCTATATATATATATTAGTAGCTACAAATTTAAAATTAGGAATTAGAGATCAGAATTGAGAATTAAAATTTTAGACCATTATAGTTTCATTCAAATTATTTAATTTTATCAATACTATTGTTATTATCTAACTTAAATGATATTTATCACTTAATATTTGAATTATATATGATTAAATTTTTTATAATTCAATACTTATCACTTGCATTCTAATTATTATAATTATCTAATTAAATTTTACTTATTATCATTTAAAAATAATAATATTTGTAAATTATCATATAAATTGATAATTTATTGACATGCTAGTTAAAATATGTAATTTTAAAACTATTACAATCATCCTATTTATTTTTATTTTTTATTTTTTGGCAACACCTTTCTCTTACCTCTCCCTCTAAATTATCAATGCCTTATGTCTCAACTCCTTGCATCTCTGCAAATTCCTACAAGAACGATTTCTCCTCCCTAATTGCTTATAATATTCTCTTTTATTGTGTTTATTATCTTCTTCAAAATATGGGGTCAATTTGTTTTTTTGGCAAGCATTCCTCCTAAAATTGGGATTTTCTCTATTTATTTTTTATTTTTGATTCACACTATCCTCAGATTTCTTGCAATTTTTATTTATCATATAATATTCTTTTGCATAAGAATTAATTTTTGTTTATGTATTCATTTATTTGGTTTATTTTTTAACTCGTTCTTTCAAATATGTAAAGCCTAGTTTTTTTATATTTTATTTTATTTTTTAATGTGATTGTTAACATTGATTTTGTATTTTTATTAGTTTTTATCATTTGTTCAATATTCAATAATAATTAAAATATCAAATATTATAAAATTCTACATTTTTATTTTGGGAGTGTTTGGTTGGCTAAAACCAACAAAATCCACAATTTTTACTAACATTTTATTTTTATTCCAATCAAATTTTGTCACATATCGCTCTTACATCAAATTTTGTATTTTGTTTATACTTTTTAGCCAACCAAACACCCAATTTGTTAGCTTTTTTATATGACAAGAATCGGAATCTTACCTTATATCATTAAAATATTATGGATATAGAACAATGTTAGTTTATAATATTTTATAACAGATATATTTATCAATTATGGGAAGACAATTGAAGTATTATAAATAAATTAATTAAACTTATTATCAATTAAGTTCTATCATGTTATGCATCAGGTCTCGTAACCCGATAGGTGGGTTAATGAATCACATGCAACACATATAAATCAACCGTAACCCAGATTAGATCTATACAATCATTTTAGAACAAACATCCATAGTAAATAATAATATAATAATAATAAAGTTTCAATCGTAACGAGACAATAGTGTTCTGCCATAATAACCAATATAATATCCAAGCATATCAGCCTTTGTTGCAATCATATCAAATAATCTAAAAATAATACATCTCCAAGTGAATAAATAATACGATTAGCTCTATCTTCTTTGAGGAACAATAAAATGATAATAATTCGAAATAAATCAAAACATGGTGGAGCCTACCCGAGTCTTCGGCTTTGCACCGACAATACAGTCTGTAGGGATGTAAATACAAATACATGTGTGCACATGATACATAAATACAAATATATATAATATGTAACGTATTTCTAACATGATATTAACACGCAGCAATAATAATCCCAACAAATAAACAACATAGCATCATCATCTCATACAATCAATATCAAATAAACCATATATCAAGATCATATATCAAATCAAATCACAAGTTATCATTTTATTAACCTCAATTATCTTTAATCATTTATTATCACCAAATCACATATAGAGTGATACTTTGTAAGACTGACCTGTGATTAACAAGAATAGTCAAAAATAGCGTCGTCTTTTATGGGCTAATATCTAACAAAAACGATAAATTGAATCGTCAAGGTCATGATACGTCAAGTCAGCATCGTCGTTTATGGATCAATATATCCAACGATCACTATACATCGCTATTAGTATCATATTATAGGCTACAAACCTATTGGTACAATAACTAAACCATGAGAAGGTTTAGGGACTTTGAACCTAAGGATGTCCACGTTCCCTCCTGTTTTTTAATATTTACTAAACCAGAAATCACATGCATCAACCATCTTTCATTATTTTTTTCATTATCATCTCCTTTCTAATTCATTTAACATCATTGATAACATAATATATTTCATATCAAAACCATGTCTTAACCAAATATCACATTTCAATTGATAAACACACCTTTATCTCTATATTAGTTCCTTAATCCCTTTAAAATTAACATCCTTTGAAACCTTTTTGGAGACTTAATATCAAAATCCTTAGATAAAAATTTAATTTGAAATAGAGTGGGAAAAGTAGGGTCGAACAAAGATGGTTTGGGTGTCCAGGGTCCCAATCCGTGCGCCTCAAAAGCATGGCAAGGGAACTTATGCACACGAGGCTCTCTTCCCATGCGCCCGAGGGGGTTCGTGCACCCAGGCATGGAAGCCCGTGCGTCCGGGGTCATTGTAGCGGCCAAGTTTGATTTGGTCTTATTTTCTGAACAATAGTTTTCAAATTTTAAATTTTGAAAATCATAATTTAGAACAGTTTCTTAAAATTCTTTTTCTTTAATATTACTTTTGTCACACGAGGTATGTCCCTAAGATGATGTACATTATTTTTCTCTTTAATCCAAATACTTCTTAATTACTAAAAAAAAAATACGCTTAATAATAGCAAATGGTCCACTATAAACTTATAAAAAAAATGAAAAAATACAACACATGTCGATTCTACAAACAAAAAACAAGGCATAAAAAATAAAAAATAAAAAATTGAGACACGTGTTAAATTACCAATAATTCTCGATATTTTAATGTAAAAATGACATTTAATGTCACATACTAAAAAATGAATAAGAAAAACTTTTAAATGCCCCAGACAATAGTAAAATTATCCACTATATACTACCAAAAAACAATAAAAAATATATTTCAAACAAAAAATAAAAACATGAAAAAAAAAACTAAAAAAGATGATGCATCGTGCAACCTACAAGCCTTCATGTTTAACATGAGAGTAAGATTGCATGGTTTTTTTTTTTAATTAATAATGAAACAATAATATATAATTTTACTACATTCTTGTTTATTGTATCAATTAGAAATAAATTATAGTTGATATCAAATTTCGTATGTTATTATTTAATCTCAATCTATTTTAAATAATTTTTTATGATTGAAATATATACAAATATTAATAAAACAGGATTGTTAAAAAAAAAAAAACATATTGACACATCTGCATAAGACACTAATCAGATAATTAAGAAATAAGAATATATAAATATGTTTAAGTTACAAGATTTTGAATACAATGCTTGATTTAAAAGACGTTTAAATGACAATTCATAAAGTGCCCAATTTAAAAAATAAAATAATAGACACGGTGTAATTAAAAAACAATGATATATAGAAATTTTAAGTGATATGAGTTTTTCAAATATTCATTATAAAGTGTCCGATTAAAATAAGTGAAAATATAAACGTATAAAATTAAAAAAATAATTACATACAAATACGCTTAAGTAACATGATTTTTCTTAATATTTAGAAAGTGTCCGATTTAAGGAATAATAATAAACATACCAAATTAGAAAAAATAGACACATAGGCACATTTAATTAACTTAGGTTCCCCAAACATTCATAAAGTATTTGATTTAAAAAATAAAAAAATAATAAAAATGCTGTAATTAAAAAAAAAGGTTTAGTGACACGATCGTCCAATCATTCACAAAGTGTCCCATTTAAAAATTCTTAAAATAATGGACAGACCATCATAATAATTAAAATAAAAATTTACGAGCATGCCTGAATGAAACAATGTTTTCTTTTTTTTTTTTTTTTTTGGAACAAAGAAAAACCTATAACACAATTTTTCAACTCCAAAGTTGAAAAGGTAGGTGAGAGATATATGGTAACACCTGTACTCCAACTATCCCGATGTGAGATAATTTGCGCACTGCTACCCCCTTGAGCCGAGACCTAGACTAACTAAAGCAGCTCATAAGGAGAGTGGAACACTGGACCACGCACGCACACATAGGTTGATTTGTGTTTTTTTTTTTTTTTTTTTTTGAGCAAAAGAAAACCCAAAACCTAACTTTTCAACTCAAAAGTTGGAAAGACAGGTGAGGGATATATGGTAATATACGCACCCTAACTGACCCGATGTGGGAATGTCATAACAATGTTTTCTAACATTCATTAAAATGTTCAATTTAAAAAATTGAAAATAATAGATACATTAAATTATTTTATATTTTAAAATAAATTTAACAAACACGTTTAATTAACTATTTTATTCAAAGTCTTATTTTAAAAGTGTAACGATTTTAAAAATTTTTAGTTTATTTTAAAATTTATTCTTAAGTATTTTTATTTGGTTTAAATTTAACTTGGTCAATGCCCTTGCTCAATCCTTTTCCCCCTATTCTGCATTGTCTCTAACTCTGTCCCTAGAGGTCCGGGTGGGGATTTAGGTCACCTCTGCTGCGACTCATTAGGATTGGTTTGACATTAACTTAATTATTTAGTTTTTTTAAGCAGTTTTTATAATTTATTTTTGCAACTCAGCTTCTTTAATTTATTTATTCATTTTAGCAACCTAACTTCATTATTTAGGCATTTTTTTAATTCTTTTATCATTTTTATAATTTATTTATCTTATAATATTAAATATATACACAGTACATAGGTCCACGGGTCCGTTGCAAAGTTCGAAATTACTGGCCCAACTTGACCCCCCTTGCTCGTGGGGCTAACAAGGCGCGGACCAAGATAAGACTGAGTTTAGACTAGGGTTGGGCTCCATTTACTTATGGACCAGTTGGTGTCTCAAATTGTTTTAAAAAATTTTAAAAGTTTTTAAATTTTTTCAATAAAATTTTATCACGTCTCACTTTTATATCACATCAACACCAATTTTTGATTTTTTAGCACTCCTAACTCCCCCTTAGTAAGATGCAGTTATTGAGGGTGTGTTCAGAGTGATAAAAAATAAGATAAGATAAAATAAGTTGTGGGTTTGTAATTTGTGCAGTGAAATAAAAAGAAAAATAAATTTTAAAGTTTTTTAGTATTTTTATTATTTTTTAAAAGTTTTTTATCACTACAAACGGAACCTAAGGGTACGTTTAGTGCACAAAAATTTAGTGTAAATCTATGAAAATTTCTGAAATTTTCTAAAAATTTCTATTATATTTTTATACATTCTTATCTTCTTACTTTTCAAAAAAAAAATTGGTAGATATAACTTGGTTAATCAAATAGTAAAATTTTTTTTTGTGCTATTCTCACCATGAACCCTCAAACTATTGAATGACACCCACTTTGACTCTTTTTGCGGGGTCGTAGAAGTCATTCCGACGAATTCGCTCAGCTAACTTCCCATCAAACGGTTTCTACAACCCATTTGGATAGATTGTAATACAAAGAAGTTATGACTGCCCAAAATTTTGAATTTGTCCAACGAAAATCTAATCTGTCAGAATCGAATCTTATTGTTCATCTCCAAAAAATACAGTTTGAGATGTGTATACTAAAAACAAAAAATTTTCTCAAATCATATGTTATTTCATTTTATCTTACTTTTTATCATTCTAAACACATCTTAAATCTGATTTGGTCTATTATTTTTTCGGTAGCCTCCCAACCCACTTCTTAACCCATTAAAAGTTCGCAGGTTAATGGGTCAACGTGTCGGTAAGTGGGTTTGCGGGTAACTTATTTTTATTTTTAAAATAATTAAATTTTATTTTTTATTATTTTAATATTAAAAAAATATATTTAAATCTATTTAAAAATTAATTTTTTAATATATTGGATATTGAATTTCGTCTTTTACTCTTAACAAATTTGTTCTATTTAGAAAATAAAGAATTGCCTGTACCGAAAAACATAAAAATACAATTTAACTTGTAAATCTACATGAATAATGGTAAAAATAATTTACAAAAATAAAAATTTTTAATAAAAAATAACTAAATGAAATAGTGTGTTCTAAATGTAATCCAAAAAATAACCAAAATGAGAAAAAAAAGTAATCTTCATGATTGAAAACAAATCTAAGATTCGTTTGAGAATTTTGACTTATTTGTTTATTAGTAAAATAATTAAATTTATCTTCTTATATTTTAATTCTTATTTAAATTTTTAAGGGTAAAAATGTCAAATTAATAAAAAATTAAATTTTTTTTTCTCTTCTCAAATACAAAAAAAGCTCACTAATAACTAATTAAAAAAAGTCACATTTTTTTACTTCCCAAATCAAGTCCGATAGTAAAATATATTCTAAATTTACATTCGTATACTTACTTATTATTATAGGAGTGTTTGGAGTGATAAAAAGTAATATAAAATAAAAAAATTATTAATTCGAAATTCGTATAATAAAATAAAAAATAAATAATTTTTAACAAATTTTAAAATTTATAACGAGCTAAGCACATTCTATACAGAGAACCTATACTTTTTGAGAAAGGATGAGTCGTATCGGTGCACGTCTGATGCATTTACACACTGTTAATTTTAAAACTTTAAAACAGTAACAAATTATATAATGATCATGGTTATAATAAAAATTTATTTTAATTATGATATGTTATAATTAATTAAATCCCACATACTCTATGCGCCGGACCTCCCGACCTATACTTTTTAATTTTTTTCCTTTAACACCCAATCCGTTAATCGACACCCTTGATTTGACCCCTTAGATTAGGGACAAAAAAAAAAAAAAAGACAATTACCAATTCAGATCAAACTTTTCGCACAGCCGAGTGCTCAGGGCTAATTGTCTTTACATTTATAGCTATAGATACCATTAGATACTAGCGTGCTCCGGGAGGCTCAAAATCCAAAGCGTCTGTCTTTTGCTATTAATTCGCTAAGCGTAATTACGGATTGAATTACATCTTCAAACACGCATTGCAATCCTTTTTTTTTGTTTCCTAAGCCAAAACCACAAACCAAAACCACGGGCATTGTTGATTTTGCCTTTTTTTTTTTTGTGGATTTTCTAATGCTGTGATTTCACTTATTTTCTCTAGTGGGTTCGTTGATCACCAAAATGCATTGAAAGTTTTGATTATTTGAGCGTAATCACTGTTTCGTGCTTCTTTCTCACATGGGTTTGTAATAATCCTACGATTTAATTCATCTATGGCACATTATTGGCTGGACTTGTAGAGATAAAAACCAGATAGTTAAGACTGTTTGTGGGTGGATTACTTGATGATTTTATGCTTCAATTTTTTTATTTTTTAATTTTTCAGGCATTAGGAATTTGAAAGCTTGGGTTATTCTTGTACAGCTTTTGGGGGGTTTCCCGTGTTCTTGAAGTTCAGAGCTTTGGTTGAAGGCAAACCAGAAAGTAGTCCAAGAGCGATGAAGAAGAAAGCGACAAAGATTCAAAAGAAGGAAGAGATTGCGGAAGATTGGTGCTTTGAATGCAAGGATGGTGGATTGCTTCTTGTTTGCGATTACAAGTGAGTTCTGGAAATAACTTCTAAGCTTTTTTTATTCTGTGTTTTGATGATGGTGGGCTAGTGACAGTGATTTGGGCACCCCATGGATCTATCGGATGGAGATGGGAGTGGAGGACAGAATGGACAGTTTACCAAAGGCATAGACAAAATTACCCCCTCTAACTAGTGCTTATTTCAGAATGAAGGATAGTTTTGTAAGTTTTTTTTTTCCTTCGCCGCCGAGGTGGGCTCCAAAATTTAGGAAAATATTATCTAGGGTCTGTTTGAAAGCTTAATTTTTAGTAGCTTTTATATTTCTTGGCCAAAAATTGGTATGTGAAATTTTCCGTGTGTTTGGTAAAGGTAAAATAAGGAGCAATTTTTGGCATTTTTAGCATATTTTAGCAACTTCTATGTGTTTTTGTAAAATTTTTGGTAACTTTTAGTATGTTTGGTAAAAATTCTGGTAACTTCTAAGTTGAGCAAACTTATTATTGCCAAGTATAAAAGTGATAGAACTTGGTGTTCTGCAAAATATCTATTTGCCAAAAGTTGGTTCACTTGCCTTAAAACACACAATCTCAGTATGTGTTTTTAAGTGAAAAAATTGGATAACAAGAAGATGTTATCAAAAAATCCACTACAATCATACAAAACAGCAGAAACAGCAACAAATGTAGAGGTTTTCTAAAGAAAACTGTCAAATTCAAGACATATATATCCCAAAAAAAAAAAAAAAAAGTATGTGACGCCAAATTATCAAATAAAAAAATATTAAAGAAAAATTTAAACTTCATAGATATACACACAAGTAACACAATATAAGAGACACTGTTGTTTCACAAAATACAAAATAATAATGTGGACATATCCAGTCCAAGTAGGCATAAAAGTTTAATCAATCCCATAACTAGGCTTCTTTGTAACACGACAAGGCCTCTATTTCTACATTTATGGTTGAGTGGCCAGTTGCTATGATTGAGCATGTGGCTATTTTGGAAAAGTTAGGAACCAAAAGAGTACTTGGCAATGTCGACAACTGTATATGTGTCGCTTAAATCAACGTCCATTACCACAGTGTAGTCATCAATGCTGGTTCCCATTGGAGAGAGAGTCAAAGTAGTGGATGAGGTGATAACTAAAAGTGTAAAGATGGGGGGAATATTATTTGCATAGTTAAGTCTATATAGGCTGTTGTCATATCTGATGTTGCGTGTCCCCTCAGCATGGATCGGACTGGGATTGATGATGATGTGGGCCCGAGTGTTGTGGACAATCCCACTATTGTGTCTCCACTCTCCATATGCTCTTATCCACTCTATCCTACTCATCAAGGGGTACAATGGTCGTATGCGCAACACTTCTAATGTTAGATGACAGGCGATGAAGCTCCACCATGTTATCACAATGTAGTATGTCCATTGTTAGCTGATTGATTTTTACCACTGTGTTGACCTACAAACATCAAAGTATTCTTTAGAAAACATTAAAGAATACAATAATGAAAACTTGATATTTATATATTTGTGAGAATAAGACACATAACACTACAATCCTCGTAGTTGCCACAAGATGAGAATCAATTAGAGGCATCTCGCTAGAGGCCTAATAGGCCACCTAGTAATGGTCCTAAATCAATGCATATCTGGATTGCTACCACCGATACCCCCCTCGAGTGGTTGACCAATCAACACCTAATTACATCGATCTGTCCTCGACATTGATGTGGTCATGGTGTGTTAGACAACAATGAGCTTGGGAATTAATGGCATGTAAAACTATGCTTGTATTGTATGATATGGGCTCCTTTTGAAATAATTCAAACTGACACATCACATGATGAGGAAGGTGATCTTCATGACATCGAAATAGATCATTGGAGCTCTCGTGCATCATATGTCCCTGCCCACATGGCATTGCACCGGTAGGGATGCCAAAAAAAAAAAAAAAAAAAAATTGTTTGTGTATAGTTGCCATGTCGTCTGCTCCTCCACCATGAGATCCAACTGGTCCCTATCAATGTCAATGTCAATGTCCATGCACTAGTGTTTGTCAATAATTCCCACCATCTATCCACAAAATACACACATCATAAAACTAGAGATTATGATACAAATGATTTAAAATCAGTTAAGATAAAATTATACTTGTATCCATGAGGGTCTATTGGCCATTGGGGGGGGGGCTGTGATAATGCTTCGACATGATTTGTAACCATTGCTAGAAATGTATCAAGGGCAGTGGGTGCATCCTGGTCAGCTGTTTCATCCTGGATAGTGGGAGGTGCATCACGGGCAACTGGTGCACCCTGGCTAGGTTGTGGTGCATGTGGCTGGGGATGGCGTATCAGTGGGCGACACTGTGAAAATCTCTCCTATGCCCAAATTTGTAGCAGCAGTAATGGTCTTGATATCTCCTTCGCTTGTCGTGCTTCTTGATACATCTCTTGGTAATGGCAAGCTAACCCCGTTGCCCCCCCCCCCCCAAAAAAAAAATTATAGTAGCTGACGTGATCATGTCCTCTAGCAACTCTAGGTGCATTAACTTCATCATGTTCCCGTATTTGTCGAATATCAAATAGTCGTTGATCAAGTAAGAAAGTTTGCCCTTGCATGGCAACAACATCGTTTTCATTAGTAGATGTCAACCTAAAGAGCAACCCCAATGTGTTCATCATAATCTTGATCATAAGACAACCTTTCATCAGTGACCAAAATTTCACCCCAATAGCAAAATATTGATATGTGTTGTGGATCCATCCTACCTTCATCTAAGAAACTAGATTATTGTAGTCACAATGATATTTAACTCACAATAATTGAATTTTTATTTTCTCTTAATAGCAGCAAGAGAGAGTACTTTTGAGAAGAGAGAAGAGTTGATATACCCTTCCTCCAATTCTTAGGGTATTTGGCCAAATCGGCCCTCAAAGAAGGGGTTCGTGGTCGTCGACAGGGATCATCAAAAGTGGGGTGGTAACACTAGAGTTCTTGCTGGTGCTAGACGAGATCAACGGTGTTTGTATAATCAAAAGGAGACTTGATTTCTCCAGGAAAATCAATGGTAGGTTGGGTTGCAAAGGTGGTGGGTGAAGCTCTTAAGGCCAATGATAGAGGAGAATCATTAGGAAGGCTGGAGGGGGGATGCTGGATTGTCATGGCTTGTCGCTTATAGGTTGAGGGTCAATGGGTTGTGGAGTTGAGATCCTTCGCTCCATAGGAAGGTATTTAATCAGTATTCTAGAAATTGTGGTAGGGGGAGGTTGGGCAAAGGTCGCAAGCATATTATTGGGGTTTAGCCCAAGAGGTTTGTCTTTGACAGCAAGACGGGAAGAAGCTTCATATTTGCAGGTCACAAAAAATCCTCCATGGATGATGTCCAAGCTTGCTATAAATAGATAATAGATTAGAAGTCAATGGCGGATAAAAGCTGTAGATGAGCTTAGTGACGAATAGGCTTTAGCTCTGAAGAGATGTCTAGTTAGGGTGGTGGTATGAGGGCCGTTCTGAGGGTGACCACCTAGGGAGTGGAGGAATAGCCTAGAAGGGCATGGTGTGTTCCAAGAGGGGTGGAGTTGAAGGCGTTGGGAGGCCTCTGTTTTCTTTTTGTTTTCTAGGGTTGGTGAAGGAGTTTAGCATGAAGGAATTTAGGATGAAGAAGAGCTTTTTCAGAGAGAATGCAGTGCTTCTTGATTGGTGGAGCTATGGGGAGCTGTATTAGCAATGGTTGGGAGTCGGAGGGTATGGGTTAGGATAGTGGGGATGTCTTCAGGGAGATTGACAACCTCCCGGGGGGGTTGTGGAGATTGACTAGGGGGAGAAACTGGTATTCTGGCAATGGTGGGCGTGTCGATGGGAGGGCAATTGTTTGACATACCATTTTGGGTGGAGAGAGGTCCATTTGTTACTCCGACAAGAGATAAAGGCTTTAGGGGAGAGGGATAATGTTGAAGATGAAGAAGAAGAAGGTGCATGGAGTCAGTCAAACGTGGGTATGTGATGAGTTAGTAAGATGGGATACAACTATATCCAATTCAAGTTCGGAATGGGCTGAAATTTTGGGGTTATACCAAAAGTTTTCAAAAACCGGGTCAAAGCAACTTGCGGTTGAGTTAGGCAGGTAATCTCATGATAAGAGGGTCTATTCCATTAATTGCTTTGGGCTGCTGGAGGGTCTAGTTGCTCGGCCAAGAATTGGGTTGACCGAGCCCATTGTCTTCGCTAAAAATTTTACGAGGGCAAGGAATCTGGCAGGCTACAATGTTTGGGCTGTCTGAGGAGTCCAGATGCAATCCCTGAATTAAGTGGGGATTAGCTAGGTAATAGCCTTATTCCTCTGGGTTTATTCATTGTCAAGTTGTGTCCAAGTTAAGGGCTGAGAGTTCTGAGTTTATTACTTTTTCTCCTTCAACTTCTACTCAATCTCCTTTGGTTGGATTATTAGTGGAAGGAAATGGATTGGGGGGATGGGTTTTGGCAGTGTAGCTTCCCAAGCAGTGGGTTCCTCAAGAGAGGTTGTGAGAGGCGAGGGGTCTAAGGCAGATGGAGGAGGTTCTCTAGGTTCTAAGTTTGGGGTTGGTTCTTCTTATGTGGGTGGATCATCACTGGGGAGGTGAGGAACATGAAATTGAGGTTAAGGAGCATGAAATTCCAAGAGTTAGCCTTTTCTTAGTTGGATTCCGCTAGAGAGTGAGTTTTCATATAGGAGTAGAGTTCAATATCAAAGAAGTAGAAGAATTCAACAGCAGAGAATGAGTACTCGGAAGCGTGTATAAGAATATTAATAACTGCTAATCAATGACTAAAAATCGAAAGTCAAAAAATTCCTTTTACATCAAGTCCAAGAATAGAAAGTTGAGTCAACTTAGGCGAACAATAAACATAAACAAATAACTGATAAACCATAGTAAAAAAAGAAATTAATAAAATTGAAATCTTCGTTGTGTTGCGTTTGAAGTTTGTTTGGTCAACAACTCTTATCCGGCGTGTATGTGATTATCTCCCACAACCCTAAAGTGCTTCTCTCAGTGATATGAAGTGATGAACTAATCTTTTCAGGGAAGGGAAGGGTTTTATTTAAAACCAAAAGACAATGTTAAAAGCACAACTCAAATGCGATTTTTAAAAACGCAAACTCCAAATGCATTTTTTATTCAAATTTTTTTCTTAAAAATGTAATTTGAGATTTTGTTTTTCATTTAATAGTACTTTTCCAAATATATTTAAATTGGCAGTATTTCACTAAATTTTGGGGCCAACCTCAGTGCAAAAAAAAGAAAAATCATTGAGAAAATTGGTGCCCAGATCAGTGGCTACGGGTCTACCACACATGGTTTCCTTTTTCTTTTCTCTTGGTCAAGTCTTTTTTTTTTTTTGGGATGAGGTTTACCATTTTTGGTTGGTGGCCATATTGCGAGAATCCCTTGTTTTTCTTTATCCTTATTAGAACGGTTCTTCCTTGGATGCTTTGCAAGAATTTATGCTATGTATGCTTTTGTTATCTTCTTAATTGTGATTAGCCTCTTTTGCTGACAGACATGGCCTTTTCCTAGTTAATCTACAACGTAACAAGCTAAGAAGATAAAATTAATAATTCATACAGATTCATATCAGTTAACTAATAAAATAAGTGATTAATTCTTGAAATTAATTAGGAAAATAATCTGAAGTCTATAACTTGTCCCCCCTCCCTCCCCCCCCAAAAAAAAAAAAAAAATCTGATGTCTATATAGGCATGTAATAGTGGAAAAGAGGTAATATCAAGGCATTTTACTCCTTTGGGGCAAGCCTTGGGTTTTTTCTTGTATCTTTTATATTTAAAAAGAAAGTTATACATGTAAAATGGAAATACTAATGGGCAACGAAAACTTAAATATCATCATTTGTTCACATATTATGTACTTCCATTTTACTGCTTGACATTTTTATGCTTCTACCTTGCATGATTGTTTTATTGCTGAATGTGGCTACCTTTTCTATTAGAATCAGTTAGAATTTAATATACACAGAGAAAAATGTTAGCATTTAAACCCATCTGGCAATGCGCAAGCGTCATGACCTATGCCATACATTGCAAAAGTGTATGCTTTAACTTAAATAAGGTATGATAACACTGAGAAAATAGTAAAAGAAATTATCAAAATAGATAACATTGTCTCAAATCCCCAGAACATTGAGGCTTTTTTTTTTTAATTTTTTATTTTTCGTGGAAGAAACATGGTGGCCTTTCCTTTTGCTTCAAGTTTTGCCCAAGGGTTAAGAAGGTTACATGTAATGAATAATGTGGATTTGCATGTCCTTATAATTGAATGCATATCCAAAGGTGTTTCTTCCTAATTGCTTGTATTTGTTGTATAAGTTTGTAGCTTTATCATGCATTACTGAAATGAAGAAATATTTGGTATGTTTTATCTAACAGCCTGGGGAGACCCTTGTAATTTACCCATTTTGACTCAAGTTTATTATAGAATAAAATTATCATGTCTAATTGTCAAATTTAATGGTTTCAGGCAGTGTCTAAAAGCTTATCATGCCGAGTGTGTGGGGAAGGATGAGTCATTTTTTGAGACTGAAAATCGCTGGACTTGCAGTAAGCCATTCATATTTATCTGTGGTTTTCTTTTCTTTTATTGCATAACATCCAATGGTGGAACCACATGGAGGCAGGGGGCAAGTGGCCCCCTTGATTTTGAATGTGAAATTACCAAAATACCCCTTGTATTTTAGCTTTATTGAAAAAAAATTAATTCAAAACTGGGTATTTTGGCCTTATTGAAAAACTAAAATTAATTCAAAATTTTTTAATATAAAAGGAGTTTACGAGAATCAAACCCAAGTATTTTTTACGAAATAAAGTACATTTTCCCACTATGCTATTGAATGCTTTTGTGCGTAATATCAATAAATATAACATATAATATAATAAATTCTCTAAACAATAAAACTTCATATATACTTTTTTGGTAATGAGGGATATCCCTAAATCTCAAGTATTGTTAAAAGGGTTAGTTGAACCATCAAATTTCGAAAAGTATATTCATATGTTTAATATCAAAGGATAATTCTCTCTCTCCATAAAATCAATATTGCTTCTCTCCTATTGTTAACCTTGACGTAGCTCGTTGTTCTCTTCTTGGGTGCTTGGTGCCTCCCTTAGTGAAAATCTTGGATCTGTCCTTGATAACGTCTCATTATTTCTAATGTGATCTTTACTTTTCAATTATAAGCATAGCACCAATTGCCAGATCTAGCATGCATGAAGTTGAAAGACTTATTGCTTAACATGTGATGTCAATATGTATTCCCATTCCAATTTCAAGCAAACTTAAGTTGGTTAAACCAAATATAAAAAACTACTGAATGATTATGAAAATCCTGTTTGCCCTTTATCTTGGATCAATTAAGTTGTTATGGAGTTCTATTTTTACTTCAATTGACAAGAAATACTTGTTTTGCAATGGATGTAAATCATCTTAAAGATACTTACTTTACATTCGCGAAAAGAATACTTCATTACAAGTTTTGCTGGTCCTTGCAATCGTTAGAGTTCAGACTCTCCATGACTTGCTGGATTTTCTTATTCTCAAAACTAAATGAAGTCTTATTCCTGCTACTCTTTGTTTTTTAGTTTCTGTTGTCATATTTCCATACTTTTGGGTATTTATTGTAAGAGCGGCCAAAAGTGACTCCCATTTTCTATTTCAGAATGGCATTCTTGCTTCATTTGCCATAGGAGTTCAAAGTTCCAGTGTTTTTGCTGCCCAAATGCAGTGTGCCAACGCTGCATTCCTGATGCAGAGTTTGCACGTGTTAGAGGGAACAAAGGATTCTGCAATCACTGCTTAAAGCTTGCACTACTTGGAGAAGAGAACATGGATTTTGACTCTGATGGGGTATGATACCATCTGCAAAGACCTGCTAATTACATTCTTGAAATTCTGTGGCTTTTCTTTTAAATTCCAGAATGAATTCTTTCCCGATCAGTAAGTTCTGTTTTGAGATCATCTCCTTGTCGTGAAGAAAGAAGTCCCTTGATGGATATCTATGTGACATCTGATTTTTCAGGAAATTGGCTGTTTTGTTCAATTCATGATGCATTAGATGGAGCATATAACTTTACGTAACTCAATAAAAAAATTATCAACCTTTAATCCCCCCTCTCCCAAGCACCAAAAAAATGACAGGAAAAGACGAATGAAATTGCATTGCTAGGGATGGAATGCCATAGCAATGATTTCTAATAATTTTGATAAGCATTATTTTTGAATATAGGTACTCACTTGAAAAGTTTTTATCTATTTGAAGTGCTTAGTTGTTTAAATTATCAAATGAAAATGATACTTAATAGGGCCATTAAGAACTCCTATTGTGGAAACTCTTTCTTTCAAGTGCTTAGATGCTTAAATTATCAAATGAAGATGATACTTATTAGGGCCATTAACGATTCCTATTTTGATCTGAGTGGATCATAAATTTTACTTTGTTAAGAGTCAATCATGTAACTTCGATTTATTACTTCAAATTTTTATTCAATTATCTTATTATATATATATATATATATCTATATGATATTTGGCAGATCTAATTTTTGTGCATGCATAATCTTAGAAAGATTTATCATCTAGATTTGGTTTCTAACTAGGATTTCAGTAGCTTTCATTAAATACGATTTATGAATGACCCGATTCACACCAAATTTAATCTATTTATTAGTTCAGTTTCTTACCTTAGTAATTCTCTGTGACTTAAAATAATTTGATGATTTGGTTTAAATAATACTTTTCTTATGAAATAATTTAATTTTTAAGCGCTAAGTATAATCATTAGATTGGAGTGCTGAACCATTTGACGAAACAAATATGTTTGGGTCCAAAGCAAGTAAAACTGCGCTGACATATCTAGTGCAATATTCAGTTGCACGTGCTGTTGGCCAAGCAATGTTTGCTGTGGCAATAGGGCCCTCCACGTAGCTTTTTAGAAAATATTCAATATATTTGTTTTGTAAATTTGGTTTTTGTCATTTAATTTGTGAAATGGATTCAATGAGCATGTCTGTCAGATTGTAATCATGTACCCATGTTTTGATTTCCTCAAAGATCGGGAATGGGTTATCAACCCCCAGTTATGATTTAAATTCTTACTTTTACTGGAAACCACATTTCTATAGGAAATAGATTACCATTAACGAAAAAAATAGGCCAAACATGAAAGTCAATCACAACAGGAGTGCTGCCAGTTCATCCAAGCAAATGCTGTCTTCTAAGTGGAAAAGGAAACCTATATGGCACAAACTCTTCTAACTACATAATAGTCATGCCAAACAAAATTAGGCATACATGTGGATATATGCCCAATGTGGTTATCTGGACATGTTCAAACAAGCGTGTTTATTTTTTAAAAGTTCACCACGAAATTGCATATGGAACTCTCTTGTCGTGCAAGTTTTGTGACATGGTTGCTTTAAAACGTGTGTACTTTCTATTCTTAATGCTCTTTGTTGCATGAAGTAGCATCTTAAACCAGTAGATATTGAAAAATAGCAAGAAATGTGGTTATCCTACTATGTGTTGTTTTCCTTGGGCTTGAAAATCAGATGAATCCAACCCTTAAACATGTAACTTCTCCTGGCAAACCTGGTCCATTTAAATCACAACCAAAACAAAAATGACTGATTAAATTTGTGTGTGATATTAGTTGGATTGTTTTAATGATGTATTGCCTAAAGAAAATTTCAGCAACTTATTTCTGGTTTACATACCAAAATTTAATTACAGTTCTTTGTTAAGTCAAAATGTGCTACCACATTCTTAAATGCATTTTTATTTTGATATGTACATAGAAACTAAGCTTAAATGCTTGTGGCTACTCATCTTTGATTGTAACAATGGGCTCTGATCTGACTCAATATCTACTTTTGCAGCTTGGAATCGGACAATATGCTGTACTACATAGACATAATGCTCGAAGAAACAACAAAAACCATGTTTCTGAGTAACTACATTTTAGCAAAGAAAAATGTAGAACAAAATATTATGCTATACAATGAGATCCAAAAGTCAATTAAATGCTACAAGGCTATTCCTGCCACTTTGGAACATCTCACCTTAAGTTTTTAGTGCACTCATCTATGTATTGATTAAGTTGAGTTACTGAAAAAATAAAATATTATGCAATTCTACCAAAATCTCAACATGTTAAAGTAAATTAGGTCAATAGATATGTACCAAAAAAAGGTCGATAGATAGCGCTAGATCTATAAAACAGCTCATTCAATGAGTGGACTTACATTTTCATCAGAAATATGCCTCTTAAATTAAAAATCTTGTAAGCCCCACTTTGCTTGCATTGTAAAGTAAAATGTTGACTGTTGAGTGAGCAAGCTCAATAGTCAATAAGGCTTTTCGGGATCTTTTAACTGTGAGAAGTAGGTAAGAAATTATAGTTCATTAGCATTTCTGCTTCTTTATTCTGTTGGTGGCAAAGTTATTCAATTACTTGTTTTATTGTTATGTATTTAGTTTTTATTTTTATTTTTTAGTGTTTTTGTCGCACGTGTTTTTTTTTGGGGGGGGGGGGGTTAACATTTTTTGAAAGTTAATTTGCACTTGAGCTTTGTTGCACTTAATTGTCTGTATGCTTATTGCATTGCAGGAAAGTGTAGACTTCAAAGATCGAGAGACATATGAGGCCTTATTTTTTGAATACTGGGAGATAATCAAGGAGAAAGAAGGTTTGACTTTAGAGCATCTCCAATCTGCTGATGCTCAACTGAAAAAGGGTGAACACCGTAAGTCTAGCTCCGATTCATCTGAATCTGATGAGGAGAAAGAAACTCAAGTAATATCTGATAGTGATGATGAGGATGACGTAGAAGACCACAAGCTAGTGCTGAAAAGAAAGAGATCCAAGGGACAGAAACCTGTCATAAAGAAGGAGTTAAAATCAAATAAAAGAGAGTTTATTGGTTGGGGATCAAAATCCCTTATGGACTTTCTTGCATCGATTGGTAAGGACAAGAGCAAAAAGTATTCCCAACATGATGTGTCGTCTATTATTAATGAATACATCAAGGAAAATAAGCTTTTTCACCCGGAGAAAAAAAGAAAGATTTTATGTGATAAAAATCTGAAGTCTCTTTTAGGGAGGAAAACTGTCAACAGAAATAAAATATATGACCTCTTGGAACCCCATTTTCTTGAGAATCTAGAGCCATCGGAGGATGACCAATTGGGAGACAGTTCAGATGAGGAGGATGGGAATGTCGTGGTGGCCTCTGAAAAACGTGGAAAGTTGAATACAAGTAGAAATCCCCAGGAGAAGGTGACGGTGGTCAGTGCTCCGCAGAGCTGTTTCGCCGACATTGTTGCTGAAAACATTAAGCTTGTCTACCTAAAGAGAAGCCTAGTGCAGGAGCTATTGAAGCAACCCGAAACCTTTGAAGGGAAGATAGTTGGGAGCTTTGTAAGAGTCAAATTGGACACCAGTATCTATTTTCAGAGAAAGTCTCATCAGCTTGTGCAAGTCACAGGTTTGTCTTGTTAGATATTGGATAATTCAATGAGTTAATTATGCTATTTCTACTTATTGTTTGGGCTATATTCTACAATTCTTAGTGCCATTGGCTTTATTGAGGAATAACATGCATTAAAGTAGGGTAATATTTTTGAAGAAAAAGATAGTCTTATTTGCCTCTTAACAATAGTGTGGCATCCTTCCTCGCGGTTATGATGATATTATTCTCAATGCTCCAACTAGTTGTGATCTGTTATTGAAATGTCTTGTCATATTGACTTCAAATTGATTCATTACAATTATTAAACATAATAGGAGGCTTATTTGTGATTTAAACCTTAAATTCAAACACTTGTTGCACCCTTAGCTAGGGCGGCCCAATATACGAGGCTTCCGGTCTGAGGATGATCAATAAATACACCCTTACCCCAAATAACTTGAAAAATTGTTTTTGAGTACTGAAAATCCACGACCTTTCGATCACAAATAAGCAACTTACTATTGCACCAAGGCTCATCTTTAGTGTTAACTAATTTTAGGATTTAGTTATGAAATATAGGCACTTCTAAGAATGTGTCGTAGATTTATATTTACCAATCCCTCCTTTAGTATTTTTATTTTTTATTTTTAGAGCTCTACATTCCAAAACTTTGAATTTGTTTACAAATAGGTTGTTAGTTAGATATTAAGACTTCTAGACTTTTTGTTCACATTTGTTTTTTGAATATAAAGGATGTGGAGAAGGATTTCTTTTACTGTTTTAATATGATAAATATTAATTTATTTGAAGAACTAGGTTTGGAGCATGAACTTCCTATGGTTGATGTGCGATAATTAAGCAACAGTTTATATTGCCTCAAATCCTGTATTCCACGAGAGGATGAAACTTATAGAAGTAGACTGTCAATTTGTTCGAGAGAATCTCTAGTATATGATAGAGGCAACTTATGTGAAATTTGAAGATCAGCTTGCAGACTTATTTATTAAAACTTTAAGCAGTGTGCGAGTTCAATAAACTTGTAACAAGCTTGGAACATATGATTGGCATGCTTTAGCTTGAGGGGAGAGTGTTAGCTGTAAGATATATGATATATTCTATATATGGTGGTGTGGATATTTAGAATGATTGTAATTGATCTGTAATTATACACAATTACATATTATTTATAGACTCTAGGCTTATAAATACTGACAACTAGAACACATTGTGTGTCTTATTTTCTGAATTTTTTTTTTTTTTTTGGTACTTTTACAACTTCTATGTTAATAATTGGAAAATGCTTAATTGGAGTTTTCGAGTTGCTAGGTGAAAAGGTTGAATTTTTTGATTTACAAGTAAGATGCCAAGTGAAGTAGATTTATGACCAAATATTGATTTATAGAGCTACTTCCTTGATGTAATTTTTTGCTGTGTCCAGAACATGTTGGAATGGCTTTCAGATCTGGTTTTTAGTGTTCAATCATGTTGAAGTTAAATGTTTCATTTTTGGTGTTTGGAATTGTTTGATTTCCCTCAACTTGCTTATTTGTGTTAAATCTGTCCCAGAGTTTGCAGAAACCTATGCAATCCTTCATGGACATGTAAATGATTCCCAACCCCATCCCCCAGTTGAAAATATTGTTTTCTCAACACTCAACAGGTCCTTTATGATTAAATTTTGATGCTTTTCTATTGATACCATGTATATGCACTCAGGCGTGAAAAAGCTATCAATGGAGGAAAACAATACAGAGATTCTGCTCCATGTTTCAAATATTTCTGAAGACATTTGCATTGGCATGCTTTCGGATGATAACTTCTCTGAGGTAACAGTAGTGTGAAAGTATTTCCAGTGGTCTTTGGTTTTTCAATTCTTTATTCTTCCCTATTTGTTTCCACTTCTTTCTACTTCTTATTCACATTACAACTAATGTGAATAAAGTACAATCCTCATGCTTGAATTCCTAGAACTAAATGTATCATGGAAGCTGGAGCATCCACTTGTATGAAGAATGTAGTTGCTGTTTACAGTTTGTGACACTTTGAACTTAGTATTCTTGTATGGTAATGGTTTGTGAGGGCAATTTTATTGAGGTTTAGGTCTCCCTATTAACTACATTCAACTAAATAAAAAAGCAGACGCCTCCTTAGCACTGAAACATTGCAAATCCTTGCATGGGCCGTGGTCTTATTACAAGTCTTCTTCTGGGTACAAATACATTGTGGACCGTTATTCTTAAACTCAGAATGCACATATGACAACTTGATACATAAACATGTGTAGCTATGAATGTAATCGTGATACTGGGTAATCATTGATAGCCCTTCCATTAGCAGCCAGTAGTCTATCGTCCTTACAGTGTCAAAATAATGCTTTGGTTCCCTGTCAATGACAGAAAAGATGCCAGGGTATAGGATTTGAGAGCACACATATCTATCAAAGAGATGAAATCCTTATAGGAAACTAATTTTTATGATGGAATTTAGAAATAATTTTTTTTTTTTTTAAGAAATAATTTAGCTATACTATTAGCGTATGTCTGATTGGGGATGAGATGATGGAGGATAACTAATACAATGGGATAATGTATGGGATTTGATAAAACATGGGATTAATCTTTTTTGTGGGATTATTTTTTTGGTGTTTGGTTGAGGGGATATAAAGTGTGATTTGAAATGAGATTTTACAAGAGATGAATTTGGACCTTTGAATTTTGTGGGAAAGAAATCCAGAGATGGAGGATAGTATTGTATATCCCCCATTTTGAGGGATATACCATCCTGTGAACAATCAAAAGGCTAAAATAGGCTTATGGTGGGGCCCACAAGATTAACAATCCAATCCCACCCCATATCTCTTAATCAAACACAACCTTGGTTGTCCTTTAAAATCTTAAGATATGGTTGGACCAATGTCCTAAATCTACTGCATTATCAATGAATTATTCTTGAAGCATCATAACATTATACTTATTAATGAAGGGAGTTTGGATCATGGAAAAAGAAGCTCGTTAGGTAAGTGTTAGTTGTCATCTCACCTGAAAGTTTAAGCTGTTGGGGAAAAGGGGCAATTTTATTATTTATATTGACTTATTTATCTCAATATGCCCCCTTATGCTTGACCACTCATTTTTTTTTTTTGAAAGGGCTAAACACAACCTTTTTGGAAGACTGTTGAATTTTATGGGTACCTAGGACTTGCCTATTTTGATATTGAATGAGAGTGTTAGCCACTATCTTACTGAAAAGTTCAAGTTGTTAGGAAGATGGACACCTTTATTATTTATATTAATTTATTTTCACTCAATAGGTATTACATAAAAGCTTGATGAGAATAGATATGCACACTGAGAGATTACTAAGAGTTCAGTGAGAATAGATACATATACAAACATAGCTCCGGAGTCTACAAAAATGTGATAAGAGAATTTTGTCATCACGACTAGTTAATTACACCATCTTTCTAATAGCTAAAGCTCATAGGTAGTTTTTTTTTTTTAAACAACATTTTTTAACAAAATATATTACCAGAGCATGTAAAAGGTAAAAATATTAGAGCCTAAAACAAGTCTACTTGACAACCATAAATATTACTTGTTTGGCCTCTGTATGGTGGAGAGCTTGACTGCATTGGCCGAGCAAGGTGGCATGTTGAAAATATAAAAAATTAATTTTCACCTCTCTAATAGTTTTATATTTGGATGGGTTCATTGTTAATAAATTATTGTCATATATGGTTGTTCGAAAAGAGTGGCATGGAGATGAGGATTTTAACTCTCTCTCTCAATTCTTCCTTTATTTCTCTCAGCTCAATCTTAGGAATTGTGTGGGGGTTCTTTGTTATGGTTGGCATTTCCTTAATGCTTGTTTTATTAATAAAATTTTTTCTATTGATAAAAAAAAGGTTATGGTTCCAAGAGGTGTTAAATTCAAGCCTTGTTATATCAACATTTGTTCTTCCTATTTTTGTACGTGTTAAATGTTGAAATATCCTAGTTGTAGCATATATGTATTTATAGTAGTGTAGACAATGTGAGGATTGTGATTGATATACATTTTCCTATCTTGTATATACTCTAGGGAATGCAAACCATAAGACCACTTGTTGATGTGTTAAGTTTTCTCAAATTTTATACTCTAATATGGTATCAAAGTAGAGATCCTATATCCTCTGTATTTTTCTCCTTTTAGGGTTTTTTTGTGTTTGTATCAAGAAACTCTAATCTTCCTTGTTCTTGTGTCTCTATCAAGAATCACATAACCCTAATCATTATTTACTAGCTAATAGAGCATAAGATATGTTAGAGAATAAAATTAAATGATAAAATTGAGATAATATCCCTGTCCATGATTTTTTACTTGATTTGTGCTTTATTTTAGGCTTATATTCCTAATTTTTCTTTCCTTTGTATCTTGTAATCATCAACCTTTAATAATATAATTTCTTTCTTCTCTCTCTCTCTCTCTCTCTCTTTTTTGGAATTCTAACACGGTGATGAGGACCATGGTGGATATTGCTAGTGATAATGCTAGTGAATACTTCTCTAAACCTTTTCTAACTTTATGATGTAGTGGCATTATACAATAATATTCTTGTTCTGGCACCCCACAGCAGAATAAAGTGGTTGAGTGCAAGAACCGTCATCTTCCTCTTTTTTCAAATGCTAGTCCCCAAAGCCTTTTGTAGTTCTTACCGCAGGCTATTTTATTAATAAAATGCCATCATTAGTTACCCTTCTATTGCCTCATGAGCTACCCTTTCTACTTGCTTTCCGTCTCTTTGGGTGTGTAGTGTTTGTTCACCAACTCTACCCAAGTATTGATAAGTTGAATCCTCAATGAACCAAATGTGTGTTTCTTGGGCTACTGTTCAGAGAGGTTATCATTGTCATAGGCCTACTTTTAAATTATTTCGGATTGCTATCCCTTTGCCAGTCTTACCTATCAATCTGGTTACATTTGCCTCATCTCTTGTTTTCTGCCCATCTCTCTTTTATCGGCCTTCTTGTCCAAATTTAAAGGTTTACATCGGTGCTTAGATCATCCCCCACCTATTATTATTTCATTGCTAACTATTGTGCTCCAAGCTCTCCACTAGCATCTCAAAGGTTTTAAGATCCTTCACCTTAGCTCTTGGATCCTTCCAGCTCTAATTGAGATCTTCTTATTACTCTTTGAAATGGTAAGCGTACCTCTTGTCCTATTTCTACCTTTGTATAATATGCTTGTTTTTTCCCCCTTTTTATTATTCCTTTGTTAGCTTCTTGTCCTATGCTTCTCTACCTAAATCTGTAACAGAGGATTTCTCTCAATCCTAGTTGACAAGTGGCAATGGAAGAGGAAATGTTTACTCTTCATGATAATGATACTTGGATCTTGTGTTAGTCTTGAAGGGAAATTCATTGTTGCTTACCTTTGGGTCTTCATTGTCAAGACTCATCTAGATGTTACTATTGACCGTCTCAAGGTTTGGCTTGTTGCAAGGGGCTATATGCAGGTATATTGCCAGGATTATTTTGAAACATTCACCCTAGTTGCCAAAATTACATCTCTATAACTCATTATCTCACTTCTTGAAGTGTGTATGGAGTAACGAATTGGTTGTTAGATCCCACCTTGGTATTGCATTGAGCCAACGAAAATATGCCCTAGATTTGTTGTCGGAAACAGGATTATTAGGAGGAAAGCTTGTTCATTCTCCAGTGGATTCTAACACTGAGCTTCTATTTGACGAAAGAGAACTATCAGATGATCCTAGTCGACACAGGATGTTGGTGGGCAAGCTAAATTATTTGATTGTTTTTTTTTTTTTTTGATTGGTAAGTGGGGGGGGGGGGTGGGCACCCTGGGTGTCAAACCCGGGTCAATGAGGAGGCGGGGGAGGCTTTTACCACTCAGCCACAAGCCATCCTCTAAATTATTTGATTGTTATTTGTCTAGACATTGCTATAAGTGTGGTGAGTCAAATTCTTGGACTCCCCGCAGGTGAGTCATTGGGAATGCTATTTTTAGCATTTTAAGATACCTCAAAAGGGCCCCGTGTCGTGACTTATTATAGAAGGATCATGGTTATACCATGATTTGGGGATACATTGTTGTTGACTGGGTTGGACCTCGACATGATAGATGATCAACCAATGGATATTGTGTGTTTGTAGGAGGAAACTTGGTATTTTGGAAAAGCTAAAAGCAAACTGTTTCAGCTTACTCGATTGCAGAACCTGAATACTGAGCTATGACCCACACATTATATCAATTAGTGTGGTTAAAACATGTACTCGTAGAACTTGGTGCAAATCATGAATCTCTTATGGAATTGGTGTCTGATAATCAGATAGCTGTTCATATTGCATCAAATGTTGTATTCCATGAGAGGTCGAAGCAAATAGAAGTAGATCATCGCTTTGTTTAAGAGAAACTCCTTGAGAATATGATAAAAAAACAACTCATGTAAAATGTGAAGATCAGCTCATAGACTTAGTTACTAGATCTGGAAACAGTCTAAGTCCGAGGTGTTCAATGTAAGATCTTTCTATAGTGCTTTGAAAGGAGACAAGGTAGATACTTTCCCATGGAATAAGATCTGGAAATCTGCGGCCCCTACTAGAGCCATTTTCTTTGCTTGGTGTGCAGCTCATGGAAAAATCCTCACTATGGATAATCTAAAACTTAGAGGTCATTCAATGGTAAATCGTTGTCCCTTATGCAAATGTGATGAAGAAACTATAGCTCACTTATTCATACACTGCTCTTGGACTAGTGAAATCTGGTACCTCATGCTAACATGCTTCGGTGTTCACTTATGCCAAACTATTGATCTCAGAAGTTTTCTCTCATCCTGGTGAGGACAATCTCTAACAAAGCAAAAAAAGAGAGTTTGGAACCTGGTTCCACTTTGCCTTATGTGGTCAGTATGGAAAGAGCGCAACAGAAGAGTCTTTGAAGACAAGGAAAGTAACTTGAAAAGAGTCAAAAGCTTATTTATTAATTGTTTGTTTGCATGGGTCAATTTTGGTAAAGAGGTGGACCTTCCTTCCCTAATGCACTTCATTGATTTTTTAGGAAAAGCGGGGAAATAGTCTGTATTTGGTCTTGTTTGTGATGGCATCTTCTGGATGCTGTTCACAACATTTCTATCAATAAAGCTTTACTTATCTTTTCAAAAAAAAAAAACAAAAAATCTTTAAGGGACATATGAGTCCAATATATTCATAGCAAGTTTGGAATATATGATATGTATGCTCCAGCTTTAGGGAGAGTGTTAAATGTAGAAATATTTGTAGAACATATGTATTAATGGTAGTGTAGATATTGTGAGGATTGTGATTGATATATGTTTCCTATCTTATATATACTCTAGAGACTATAAATACAAGTCATAATACCACTCATTGTTGTGCCAAGTTTTCACAAATCTCTGCTAACAGTATGCATTATTGGACTTTGCTTGGTTAAGTTTTTTGCATCTCTAGTTGATGTGCAAGACGAAAGGCGAGTGCTACATGGACCCTCATTAATGTTAGAAGTAAGGTGCCTGCACGCATTGAACTTTTTTGACACTTGGGTAAGAGTATAAGATATATAACTGACATTTAGGTTGGACATTTATCTAGCAGGCATGTTTAGAAATTTCAATTACTGTATATATGTGTACGAAACTCCCATATTATGCATGAAATGCGATATTGCATGTTGAAAACATCAAGTTACCTTAGAAAATGAAAAAAAATCATATAAACAAACATGAATGTTCTGTTGCATTGCTGTATCTTTGGAGATGAAAATGAGATGAACACTGGCATATATCCAAGCCTAACAATAGCTTGTCCCTAGTAAATTCTTATTGTTTCTATACTACTTATCTCGAATTTCTACTTTAGTTTAAATATAAATCATTAATCAGAAGTTTAGGTGTCTAAATAGTTCAAAATATAAGCAGTATTTTATCATATCTACCATGGTGTTCTGGCTTAGATTTTTCCCCCGCTACAGGAAGAATGCAGAGATTTAAGGGAGAAAGTTAAAAGCGGACTACTTAGAAAGCCTACTGTGGTAAGCTCCTTTGTCGATCATTTTCTATTCCATTCTTGTATGTATTGTAAATGTAAAACTACTTTAATTATAAGGGATATATTTTTCGTAGATACCGTATATCATAGTTGATTCTGATTGGAAGAAAGATTAGCTGAGAAAGCAAAAAATATTTCTTTTTCTGTTAATTTTTTTTTTGGTAAGGATTAATTTTGTTTATTTGATAATTAAAATATTAGTAATAGAATTAACAAGGCATCAAGGTATGTCACCCATTTACAAAAAATAAGGTCTCATACAATGCACAAAAACTAAAAAACTGAGTTCTCAATGAATGACACTAAACTTTGTAAATTTGGATCCCAATCTTTAAAATTTGAAACTTCTAAGAAGTGTTTGGTGTAAGAATCTAGTTTGTGCTTGAATTTTCTGAGGATCTAGTCTTTTTGAACATTAGAATTATTAAGTCTCTATGAAATGGTTGCTCTATTAGAGAATGTCACCCTTCCTCAAATCCTTATAATTCCTTTCGACTTTGATGGAACTGGGGAAGAGGGCATTGAAATGGAACTTCCAACTTCTTATGCTTTTATGCGAGATGTTGTGTTCAATTAGTTTGTTAAGGGAATGCCTGCTTTAGTTCTGCTCTATTCTCTGAGCTCATTCTGGGAAATTATTCTTTGAGACATTCAATAACTTCGTGTTGTATATTCATTAATTTGAATCATCAATTACTTCTGTTTAGTCCATAACCCTACAAATGCAGGATAGATGTTTCTGGAAGTTACACCTAGTTTATATAGCAAAAATGCAACAAACTGTTGCAATGCTGATTTATTATAATCTTTCTCTAGCCCGAAGTCCAAACTTATTTTATGCAACTTGCAAGTAACCCATTCCTCTACTGCTCAGAATTCCTTCGGCTGGAGTTCCTTTACCCATCTAGGGTACATATTTTCCAAGAGCAAATAAAGAATGATCTGCTTCGCTTCTGCCAGGTGTCATGTAGGCACTCGTTTTATGTTTGCGTTTCAGTGGGTTATCTTTTCTGTCTTACCTTGCCTTTTTGTGGTTGGCTTCATATTTTACTTACATGACCATTGAATATCGCTGATTCTGTGGTTCATGTTGCAAACAACTGCCCTCATGTACTTCATGGTAGACTTTGTTACAACCCTTAACGGGAGGTTTCCTTCTTTCAATCGTTGCTATGAAGCCTAGTGTATATTTACTTTAAGCATCAATTGGAAGTCAAGGACATTTGAGTTTAGACTATTTAATCAGTAAATTTAACATTTTAAGAAAGATCGTTTTCCTCTTTAACTGAGTTTATACGTGATTAATATATTATATGGTACACTTATTGGAATCATTATGTTACAACGTCAAACAATTAGAACTCATTTTTTTTTTCTTAATTCAAGTTTATGTTGACAGCAAAATTCAAGTTTATGTGGAGAAATATAGCCACTACGGTGGGGTTTTTAAATTTCTAACTGTATCTGTATCCCATTAGTTTACTGCATTCTGATTGGAAGGACATTCAAACTGTTTGGTCAAAATATTTTATTTGACAGGTGGAGCTTGAACAGAAGGCCAGGAGCTTGCATGAAGATATAACAAATCATGTAAGAATCGCTACTCCAATTCACTCCACAAATGTGCTTTGCATCATCTGTTTTGTGCTTTTTCATAGGATAACGTGATGTTGTGTTTTCTCAATTTCCATCAATTCGAGAGTGAGCCATGTGATTTGGCAAAACAAAATAATATAAATGATAATAAAAAAGACTGGTTATGCCATTTGAGCCAATCGTGAAAACTTTTGAATTTCTTCTGTGTGTATTAGGTGCTTCTTTGGAGTCCTTGAGTTCAAGTTCAAGACTTGCTCTGTGTATACTCTGAGAGAGAGAGAGAGAGAGATTTGTCTGACATCTCTCTGTCTTCTGTTGGTTATGAAATAAACGATTGAAAGACACTAACATTTTCTGGTTGTACCAGTGTTACCAGAAAACACTGATACCTCACTTATTTATGTCTTGAAATGCACCTTGCAAAACATGGTTCATTTTTGTTCCAAAACAGTGAATGTAGCAATAAAAATGGTCCCTTTTTTATCTTATTTTCTTAGGAGGAGACTGCCAAGGAAGGTGTACTAAAACATAAAAAGAGAGTAGAATTTTGGCTTGTAAATGTAGAAAAAGGTGGCCATAATACTCCTAGAAATGTGTCATTACATAATTAGTTTGGTGATTAAAATATTTCATTAGATATCTATTTTTTTTTAATTTCTCACTTTATTTATCCCAAAAAAAAAGAAAAAGAAAAAGAGAGAAGAATTTGCCTCACTTTTTGAGTACATTAAATCATAATACTTGACTTATACAAGCCTACTTATTGTCTGACATTATAGAGCATGTTGCTAAGCATTCTTGCTCTGAACAATCCCTGACCCAAGAAATATAGGCAATGGCAGAGCCAAAATTTTACTCAGGGAAAAGGGGGGTGGGCAATTAAAGGTTGACAATGACAAAAACTGTAAGGTAAACTTGGAGGGTTAAATTAGTTTTTCACAACGTTAATCTTGTTGAAACATGTTAGACTTCTAGGAATATTCTATGATAGTTAGGATTTAATTATATTTCCTAAAGTGTGTGTATCCTAATTTGATTAGGAGTATGTATTCCTAATTTGATTAGGAAACTTATTCCTATTTTGGTTGTAATTCTTCAATATAAATATACATGAAGGAGATGGGAAATAAATAACTCATTCTCCTAATTTTCTCTGATATTATTCAACTTGGTATCAGAGCTAGGGTTTGAAATTGTTCTTCACAAAAAAAAAAAAAAAAAAAAAACTGATCCTGAACGACTGCTAGGGTTTGCTGTCCGCGAGCACTGGTTGTCGATTGTTGATCTCAGGCGACGAATCCTTGCCGATGCTCGCGATTCTCGTCGCCTTCGGATGAATCTGTCGCTCGCTGCCCTCATTCGTTGTTCGTTGCTTTCGATCGTCACCCAGATGACCTGACTTCGTTCAGGTTATCGTTTCATCAGTCGCCGTCGTTTGTCTCTTGCTCGTCGGTCACCGGTCCTCGTTCCTCGTCAGTCACCGTCGCTGGTCTCTTGCTCGTCACTCGCCGGCTCTCATTCCTCCTCAGTCGCCGTTGCTGATCTTTTGCTCGTCGGTCATCCTCAGTCGTCGTCGCTGATCTCTAGCTCGTCGGTTGCTGGCCCTTGTTCCTCCTCAGTTGACCGTCGTTGCTAGTTCTCGTTGGGGTTTGTCTAGCGAGGCTGGTTGCTGTTCGTTGACCTTTTGGTATGGTGTAGGTCATTGTATAGGCTGTTAGATCCTTTTTTTTGGTCTTGGTTCACTGCCAGGATTAACCTTATAATAGCCTTGAGGGCTGTTTGGTTTCAATTTATTAGAGATGGCTTCTAATGAAATTAAGAATGCTAACTCTGGATCTCCTTCTATCGAGCCTGTCATCCCAATCGATAGTCTTCCAAAATCCATCTCATGTGAAAGGTTGAATGGTACGAATTATTTGACATGGTCACATGCTGTTCGGGTTTTCTTGATTGGATGCCAATTGGAAAATCATATTATAGATCCTCCTCTTGATTCCAAGTCTCCTTCATATGCACAATGGAGGGCTTCAGATGCTGTTGTTATGAGTTGGATCTAGCATAGTCTAGAGCCTTCGGTGTTTCGCACAGTTGCTTTGTGTAATTCTTCTAAAGCCATATGGGATTCACTGGCAGATTCGTTTTCCCAAAAGAGTAATGTTTCAGAGGTATTTGAGGCATATGAGAAACTTTTTACTTTTCACCAAGGAACTCAACCATTGTCTGCATATTACAGTTATCTCAAAGCTTTAGGAGATCGTCTTCTACAATTTCGCCCCTTTCCAGAAACGAAGGCTGAGATGATTCGACAATGGGATGAACTTATGACAGTTCTGCTTCTTGCTGGCCTCAATGATAATCTTCGCAGTTGCAGAGATCATCTTTTGGCAGGAGAGACTATTCCTTCTATGGCTAATGCTTATTCCCGCATTCAGCATTCCTCTTTGGGCCATCATTCTCAACCAGCCTCCTCTGGTGGGTCTGATTCTGCTGCTCTTGTTAGTGGTGTTGGTGGTCGAGGTTCCCGTGGTGGATCTCGTAGAGGTGGCCGTGGTTTTGGACGGGGTAACAAGAAATGTGATCATTGTGGAGGCACTAACCACACTGAACCACACTGCTAGAAGTAGTATGGTCGTCCTGAGCAAGCTAATCATGTCACTACTACACCCACTGGTACTGATCCCTCTGCACAGAGCAATTCTAGTTTGAATGATCCAGCTTCATCTAATACTGCTTCCCAAAATCCCTTCACTCTTACTGAGTTGGAGGCGATTGTGCAAGCTCTTCGCATCTCTTGCTCTTCTACTACTACTTTAGCATAGTCAGGTAGTATTGATTGCTTTACTTCTCAATTTTCCTCTCAATGTGTTATTGACTCTGGTGCCAGTGCACATATCTCTGGTAACTCTTTGCTATTTTCTAACTTAACTCCCACTACTCACAGTATTACCTTAGCTGATGGATCCTCCCAGCCTATGGCTGGTAAATGATATCTTAACTCTTCTTCCTTCTTATCTCTACCCTCTAGTCTTTTTGCACCTAATTTTTTATTTAATTTGTTATCTGTTAGTCAATTAACTACGTCCTTGAATTGTTCTATAACCGTTTCTCCTCCTTCTTGTGTTTTTTAGAATCTCAGAACACAGAAGACGATTGGTTCGGGGTAGGAATGGGCTGGTCCTTACTATCTTGATCCTACCGGTTTTCAGTCTTCTCATTCAGCCTTTGGTGCATTATTGCTTGGGTTATCCATCCTTAGCTCGTCTTAAACTTGCTGTTCCTAATTTAGGGTCTATTTCGAGTCTTGAATGTGAGGCTTGTCAACTTGGCAAGCATCACTGTAGTTCGTTTTTGAGTCATAAAAATAGTCTTGCATCTTAACCATTTGATGTAGTCCATACGGACATTCGGGGTCCTTCAAGAGTTGCTTCTATTAATAGATTTTTGTATTTTGTTATATTTGTTGATGACTATTCTTGTATGACTTGGTTATTTTTAATGAAGAATCATTTTGAACTGCCTGCTGTTATTTTAAAATTCTATAATCAGATTCTAACCCAATTTGATAAAAAGATCAAAATCCTCTGTTCTGATAATGCTCTTGAATATTCCCAGTCTACCATAACCCAATTTTGTATTGAACGAGGCATTCTTCATCAAACTTTTTGTGTCCATACCTCCCAATAGAATGGTGTTGCTGAACGCAAACATCGACATTCATTGGATGTTGCTTGTACCCTTCGTTTTCACATGAATATTCCAAAACAATATTGTGGGGATGCCGTATTGACTGCATGCTATCTTATTAATCGGGTTCCTTCACCTCATCTTGGTAATCAATCTTCTTTTTCTCTTTTGGATTCTTCTGTTAATCATTTTTCTCTTCCACTTCGTACCTTTGGTTGCGTTGTTTTTGTTCATAATTTGGATCCTGGTTTAGACAAACTTTCTCCTCGTGCTCGTTGTTGTGTCTTTCTTGGTTATTTTTGTATTCAGAAAGCTTATCGATGTTATCATCCTCCTTCTCATAAATATTTTATTAGTGTTGATGTTACCTTCTTTGAGTCTATCTCCTATTTTTCTTGTGAGGGGGAGTCTCCTCTTCCCTCTTAAGAGGGGGAGTCATCTCATACTACACAGGTTTCCTTTACTGACCTGTCACTCATTTCTTCAAATGTGTCACCATCTGCCGATTCTAGCATGCCTCCACCCTCACAGGTATATTAGCGCCGTACTCGTCCTAGACCAATTACTTTTGTTCATGTGGATCCTGAGCCTACTCCAAGTCCTGTGGACCTTGAGTCACTTGAGATACCTCTTGAGACCGAGTCTCTTGAAATTGATGACCTTCCCATTGCTCTCAAGAAAGGTAAACGTGTATGTACTCAACATCCTATGGCTAAATTTGTTTCATATCATCGTATGTCACCTCGTCTCTATTCCTTTGTTTGTGCCTTGTCTTCTGTTTCTCCTCCCACATCTTATAAGCAGGCATTATTATCACTTGACTGGAAGAGAGCAATGGATGAGGAGATGCAGGCATTACAACATAATCATACATGGGAGCTTACCACTCTTCCACCTAGGAAAAAGACAGTAGGATGTTGATGGGTGTACACAGTGAAATATTTACCAAATGGATCTGTTGAAAGACTTAAAGCTAGATTGGTTGCTAAAGGATACACTCAGACTTATGGTGTTGATTATCTAGAAACCTTTTCACCAGTGGCTCGTCTTAATTCAGTTCGCATTTTACTGGCTGTTGTAGTAAGTCGTGGTCTTTATTTCAGTTGGATGTTAAAAATACTTTTTTGCATGGTGAACTTCAAGAGGAACTCTATATGGATAAGCCTTCTGGGTATGTCACAACAGGAAGTGAACATTTGGTTTATCGCTTACACAAGGCCTTATATGGACTCGAGCAATCTCCACGGGCATGGTTTGATCGATTTAGTTCTGCTCTTCTTAACTATGATTTCAGGCAATCCACATCTGATCACTCAGTGTTTGTGTATCAGAAATTTTCTGGTATTATTATTTTGGTTGTATATGTGGATGATATTAGTATCTTACGTGATGACATTGAGGGTATTTCTGCTCTAAAAGATTATTTGGGGAAGGAGTTTAAGACAAAGGATCTTGGCGCATTACGCTATTTTCTAGGAATTGAGATTGCTCGTTCTTCACAAAGGTATCTCATTATCTCAAAGAAAATATGTATTGGATTTACTCTCTGAGACTAGTCTTTTGGGTTCTTGTCCTGCTGATACTCCTATGGACACTTCTGTTCATTTAGACTTTGAGAGTAGTGAACCATTCTCTGATATTGGCAGATATCGTCGACTTGTGGGCAAGCTGATTTATCTCACTGTGACACGGCCTGATATTACATATGCTGTTGGAGTAGTTAGTCAGTTTATGCGTGCTCCTCGTCAGCCTCACTTTGATGCTGTGTGTCGAATCTTGAGATATTTGAAGAATTCACCAGGTCAAGGTTTGCTCTATCGACCTTCTACAACAATAGACGTGATTGGATATAGTGCTGCAGACTGGGCTGGCAATCGTTCAGATCGGAGATCTACTTCTGGATATTGTACATTTGTTGGTGGCAATCTTATTACTTGGCGAAGTAAGAAACAGAACGTTGTAGCTCGGTCTAGTGCAAAGGCAGAGTATCGTGCCATGGCTCATACTGCATCTGAGATGCTTTGGGTTTGTTCTTTTCTTCAGGATTTTGGTCTTTTAGTTCCGGCCCCAATGTATATGTTTTGCGACAATTAAGTTGCAATATTCATTGTTAACAATCCTGTATTTCATGAACGAACCAAACACATTAAAGTTGATTGTCACTTCATTCGGGATCTCTTACTCAAGCGTGATATTGCCACTCCATTTGTACGTTCTGATTCTCAGTTGGGGGATATTCATACAAAACCATTAGTTTGACCTTTATTTCAAAAGTTGTCCACCAAACTGGGCATGTTTAATCTTTATGCTCCAGTTTGAGGGAGAGTGTTAGAATTCTAGGAATATTCTATGATAGTTAGGATTTAATTATATTTCTTAAAGTCTGTGTATCCTACTTTGATTAGGAGTATGTATTCCTAATTTGATTAGGAAATTTATTTCCTATTTTGGTTGTAATTCTTCAATATAAATATACATGAAGGAGATGGGAAATAAATAACTCATTATCATAATTTTCTCTGATATTATTCAACTAAACAGAAATGAAATGTGACTCTCTCATTTTTTTTCTGGTTTTTGGAGGAAATTAAGTTTTGCATACTTAAACAAAACTACTATTTCCAAACAATACTAACAATAAAAATTTTAATTTCAATTTTATGTCGTTAATTCACAATACTACCTACATTGATATTAATGTATAAAAAGACTATTTAACAAAATCTGTTGTGGCATCAATACCATTAATCAAAATTAAATAAGATTAACTGCAATAAATTAGTCAAAGACTAAGAACCATTTTAAATGCATATGAAAATTTTCCTTAATACTACAAATAATATAATGCAAGTCATGGATGAAATATATACATATATATATATATAAAGACGGTAAAAAACAAGTTGAAACACAATTAGTATTTCTGGTTGATAAATGACAACATTTGTATTCATTTGTCTCCCCCCCCCCTCATTCTGTGACATGATTGATTGAAGTGCAGATTCTTCCACATTCCTTTGTTCTTATTCTTTTATTCATATATGATGTATAGTGATCTACATATGATGAGTGTCTCTCTTAAAATTATTACATGATTCGTGAATCTCTTAAACTATTAGTCACCATCTCACCTAAAAGTTAACCTATTTGAGACAGGGTTAACTATTATTCATAGTAGGCTTACTTTCTCCTAAGTGTTTATTCCAAAATAATGACAACGCTAGATAAAGACATGCGATAGTTGGAAACTTATATGTGATAAGAGTTCTAAAAATTTTTGGATTCTAATAGTAGTTTTGTTCTGATAAAAAATTCCATATTATCATTATACACTTATGTTAAACAATATAAGATTTTCTTTTAGAAATTCAGGCCCCCCTCCCTCGGCTGTGAATCTTTGGTCATATGTACTGTAAGTACATTTTTTCATTTTCAGTTTAGAAATGTAATGCAATGTGCAATCTCAAACTGGTGGGCATGTGCTTTCTATTGGCCTAGGTGTTATTATTATTTGTTGTGGTATTTAATTGGTGATAATCGAATTAGGAGGCAGGTTTGAAAGTAATAATTCTTTCATTTTTGTTATGCGCGGCATTTGAAGCAGGTCCTTCTCGTTTATCTCATCTATTTATATCATCACTAGTCTTAATAATGAATCAATCTCAATATTTTCATTTCGGTTACTGTATTTTCATTCTGGTGATTATACAGATAATTTACTTGACCAAAGTATCAAGCATTTCACTTAGGAAGAAGATCTGAATCCCACCTTCTTCACAGGAATCTTTCTGCTTATATATAATCCATTGCTTGCTTTTCATTTTGCTAATCCATTTTTTGATATACATCGGAAAATTTTCAGTGGATTGTCCGACAGCTGGCTTTATTACAAAACCTCATTGATCGAGCAAATGAGAAAGGATGGAGAGGAGAATATCCTTTTTGTAATGTAGACTACGAAATGCAGGATCTGGATATTGGCTTTTCTGAGGTAATAATATGTTGTATTAGAACATCTAGATGCATCACTGAATTAAGGGAAGTACGGTGGAACAATCTCAAAAAGTATTCTTTCACAAGTACTTGCAACATAGGTTTTCATTTTGATCAACCTAATTAGTATGAATGAGCAAAAGAAGCTAAAACCCTTTGATTTTGTGGCCTATGACATCCAGTTGGAATTGTATATCTAATAAAATCTTGTAGTTGTTTTTGATTTCAAACTTAGAATTAAAAAGGGCGGTCTAGTGCATGAGGCCCCTGTAATGGCTAGGGAAGAAGATGAAAGAATAGGAAAGGGTAAACGAACTATGGAACTGAAAATTAATCTTCTCTGCTTTACAATGGTCCTTCTCCCTTATTTATAAGCTACGGCTAACAGCCCAGCTGCCTTCCCAACCACCTTTCCCTCTCAATTTCTTAACTAACTCACTGACTTCTAGAATGGGTTCCTAACTGCTTTTTCTATTACAACAGTCTAACAGCTTTCCATTCTTTGTTTAGTATGTTGTTTAACTAACTACTAACTACCTATTTATAGATTTAACATTCGCCGTCGCTTGAAAACAGCCTTGTCCTCAAGGTTGGAAGTGAAGATACTTTGTCTGAATTTCTGAACAATCAATCCAAGCTACATCCTCTGGAAAAGAGTTCTCCCATTGGAATAGCCACTGTTTCACTTATTTTTCCCCTCTTAACACTTTCTTTGTCCAACAAAGCCATGGGTTTCAATTGTAATGTTCCTTCTGAACTCACTGGTGGGAGATTTGGATGAGTTGTTACTGAAGAGCCTAGTTTCTTTTTTAGCATTGAAACATGGAACACTGGGTGAAGTCTAGCTCTTGCTGGTATCTGCAACTTGTAGGCCACTGAACTAATCTTATCCACCACTTGGTAGGGTCCATAAAATTTAGGAGACAACTTCGTACTCTTTGGTAAAGCCACTGAAGCTTGTTTATAAGGCTGTAACCTGAGGTAGACCCCATTTTTAATCAAAAATTCTCTTTCAGACCTGCCCTTGTCAGCGTAATATTTCATCCTTTGCTGTGCTTGGTTCAGATTTTCCCTCAA